>CM060438.1:74256578-74860477 GCA_030545235.1 Helianthus tuberosus
AGAAAGAACATAAGACTTCCATTTAGCAAGCCTAGCGCGGAACGTATCGAGCACCGGTTGCCAATTAGAGATCCGCTTCATATTCGCTCCCACTTTTAAACCAAGGTACTTAAACGGAGGCGTATCCGGCCTACAACCCACTTCGTTAGCCATCTCCTTGGTCTCCTCCCATTCCGTCCCAATGCCATATAAGTTGGATTTATCAATATTTAATTTGAGGCCCGAGCACATATAAAAGCACCGAAGAATTCTAACAGTGTTAACCACTTCACTTTTAGACCATTCCCCCAGAACAATAGCGTCGTCCGCGTAGAATAGGTGGGTGATAACCGGACCATTGTTAGGAGTGCTAATTCCTTTGATAATCCCTACTTCTTTAGCCCGGTCAATCATACATGAAAGGGCCTCCATCGCCACTAAGAAAAGAAAAGGGGAAAGCGGATCCCCTTGTCTCATACCTTTTTCACACCTAAATTTGAACGTGGGAGCCCCATTAACCAAAACCGACGAACTGGCCGAAGCAAGGATTCCCGAAATCCAATTGCACCACCTACTCTGGAAACCCATTTGGGAAAGAGTGTTGATCACAAACTCCCAACTCACGTTGTCGTATGCCTTTTCAAAATCAATCTTGAGAACAAATGCTTTCGATTTCCTCTTTTTTATCCAAGACATAAGCTCGTTAACGATTAAAGGGCCGTCCAAAATATATCTTCCTTTCAAAAAAGCCGATTGCGATTCAGAAATAACTCCGTCCATAACTTTCCTCATTCGGTTTGCCATTACTTTAGAAATCACCTTGCTAATGACCCCCACCAAGTTTATCGGCTTGTAATTATTTAGAGTCACCGGGTCACTAATCTTGGGAATAAGCGTAATGTACGACGACTCGCTATCTACACTAATCTCTCCCTTGCAATGAAACCAAGCAAAAATTCTGGAGAAGTCATCTTTGAAAAGACCCCAGAAGTGTTTAATAAAACGCATATTAATACCATCGGGTCCCGGAGACTTGTCACTTCCGCCCTCAAAAACCACGTTTTTAATCTCTTCTTCCAAGAAAGGATCTTCCAACATTCTGCTATCATCTTCCGAGATTTTTTTTTATATACCGTGGCAATTAAGCTCGGGTCTTGATGGGGAGATTTCTTTAAACTTATCACCGAAAAAAGAGAAAACTTGTTTTTTTATCACGCTCGGCTTAGTGCACCATTCTCCATTAATAGATAGACCATGAATACTGTTCACCGCTTTTCTGTTATTTACCAAGGCATGGAAAAAACTGGAATTCTCATCACCACCTACCGCCCACTTAACACGCGCTCTTTGTTTGATATCAAACATTTTTCTTTATTCCACCTCTTTAATAGCTTTCCTATTTTCAGCCATAACCCACTCTTCTTCTTCTTCTTCTTCTTCTTCTTCTTCTTCTTCCGTGAGGTCTCTCGATTCCAAATCGATCTCCAAACGTTCCAACTCCGAAAGAGCTAAATTTTCCACTTCCTTTTCTTTGGCCAAGAATTCGTCTCTCCACAACTTAATGGCAGATCTGATTATAGCGAACTTGGCTGTGAGACATGAATCCGGAGGTTTGAAAGGAACAAAACCGTCCACCGCCTCCTTCACACAGTCCTCAAAACCCAGTTTCCCAATCCACGAACTAAAAACCCGAAATGGACGGGGGCCGAATTTCAGGTCAACCATCTCTAAAATAATCGGGCAATGGTCGGAATGACGGCTGGATAAAGCCCGCACACACGCCGAAGGCCACTTGTTAAAAAATTCGGAACAAACCAAGAAACGGTCCAACTTGCTCAACTTTCTACCCGAATCCCTTATACACGTGTATTTCCTACCCTGCATAGGGTATTCCCACAAACCATTATTAAAGATGAAATTGTTAAAATTCTCTGAACATACCGGTTTGAATTTAGAGCGTTTCCTCTCCTCCTGAGATCGAACTGCATTGAAATCACCGACGACGACCCACTGCCCATCAGCGGAGTCGATGACACCAGAGAGCTCATTCCACAGGTCCAATTTGGCAGCCGAGTTCTGAGGGGCGTAAACGTTGATTAAATTAATCGGGTCACCACTTCCTCTCACCAAACCTTTAATGACTAAAAAGAATCTATTCTGAATAACAGAATCGATCTTAAGAACATTAGGATCCCAAATCCAGATAAGACCCCCAGAAAGGCCGACCGGCGCTGAGGACGCAAACTCAAACTTCCGATTACCCCATATCTTCGAAACCACAGAACTAGAGACCGACTGGATTTGGTCTCTTGCAGAGCAAGGACACTGATTTTGTTAGAAATCAGAATGTCTTTAAGCTTTACAATCCCCCAAGATGCCTCTGATATTGAAAGATAAGAAGTTCATTGATCAGCCCCATTGATACCTTCGGCTCGGATCATCTCCCTGACTAGCTCGTTGTGAGCTTCCAGATTCACTCCCACAGCGATCCCGACATCGATAGTCGCACAGATCTCCGCATCAACTCGATTATCACAGGAGTCTCGAACTAAATCTGCCAAGCTGTCATCCACAGATTGATGTCCGATATTGTCTTCAAAAGCTCTCAGACTGAGGACTTCGTTCCCAAGGGGGACCTGAATCGGAGTAGACTCCGTATTGTTGCTATCGCCAGGGCGAAAAGACCAAGAATCCGAGTCTGACTGAAAACCGTCAGCTCTGGTGTTGAGGTCAAAATTAAACACGCCATCATCCCTACTCCTTTTTTTGGGCCTAACATCTGAACAAGGGCTTGAATTACCAGGTTGAGTATTGGATTTACTTCTGGGCCGAATCCTGCTCCTATTAATTTTGGGCCTTTTATTGTTATCCGCTGATTTAAAAAAATAAATATCTGAGTCACGTGGCTTGTTGCATGCACAGCTGTCATCAAAAGCATATTTACTTTTTGGATCTCCAACAATATTGGAATTCGGAACGTCCACATCGAACAAAGAGGAGTTATTATCGTTATTATTCCCCATGCCGCCGATTTCATTGCATACTTCAACCTGTTCATCTTCTTTTGCCGGATCCTGGGATTCCGGCATCTCGGCATCCTGATCTCTGGTCTGGCAACAAAATCATTCAACTCCTTATCCTGATCACCATTATCATTATCAGCAGGTATCTCAACCCGTCCGACACAGTCTGGAATCCACTCTCCGGTCTCTTCTTCAATCCAGACCCTATAGAGTTTATTCTTCCAACTAACCGAGACGTTTTCTTGAATCCGATCTCCTTCCCCGACCAAAATGCCAATCCAACTGAAAGAAAGATTGCCGTCATCTACCGACACATTCGACCCATGCACAACTTTCCCAAACTGCCATGCTATCGAATCATACACCTTATTTTCCATCAAATGAACTGGAACACCATGTACTCTAACCCATGCCAACCTTTCGAATCGAAACGACTGTCCGTTCCAGTTATCCAGAGAGACGAACCACTTCTCCCAAATAGCGTGGTTGAGCAGAAAGTTAACGCAGGCATTTTCGTTATCGAATTTGATCAACATGGTAAGACCACCGAGGCAACTTAACGAGACACCTTGAACCCTATTGTTAGCCAATAACATGTTCAGCGTTCTTAAGGTGGTAAAATCCTTACATCTTCCCACTAAAGTTTTGCCAAGCATTTCTTTGAAGGCCAAGGTATCGTCTGGAATGGAAATGAGTCTCCCTTTCGTCACATCTGGTATAATAGCCAGAATATTAGAACCCTCTGGAACATCCCAAGATTTGGAAAAAAGATCGCTAAACAATTTTCCTCCTCCGTTGTTGACGAAAGCTTGATTCTGGAACGAGTAAGCCTGCTGCCGTTTCTCCTCGCCCTTCGCTTTAACATTCTCCTTCACTGAACCGACTCCATGCAAACCCACGTTTTCCACCGCAAATTATCCAGATTTACCTTGAGTTTGAATCCCCCTATTTTAGTACCATTAAGAGCACGCTCCATCTCTTTGACGTCGACCACGTTTTTAAAACTAATAAAACCAAATTTTTTTCCTTCTTTGTCTTTCTTTCTGGTTATATACACCCCTGAAACCTCCCCGAACACTTTGACAAACTCCGCCACATCCCATGGATTACACCCGAACGGGAGGTTAGTAGCATAGAACTTAGTAATGGTTCCTCCATATTTCCTATCTCCTGATGTTCCTTTATTTCTCTGATTCTTTTTTGCTGGAACGTCCTTCCAACTACCTTCGTCTTCTTTCTCACTCATAGCTTGAAGAAACTAAGGCTACCCGAGAGGCGAATGGAATATTCACAACCTTATTAGTTTGAAAGGTTAGATCAAGGTATACTCCATAAGAATACCGATTAAACCTCGCAATCTAATCCGGAGATGAAATCTTCGTCGAGCACTTCCGGCGGAACCCTAGCCTACGAGAGAGAAAAGTGGATTAAACCATGTTACGGTACATTTATTAAATTAAACCCTGTTACGGTACATTTAGGAGCGGCTCGGACATTCACGAGATCTTACGAAACCATATACGATACACCTCTTTTAAATAACTATCCATAATTCCACATTCTCAAATCTTCATAAAAAAATGAAGACTTTCCCTTTTCATAGTCACAATATATGATATTTATACCTTTATTAATATAATTACTTCTAATAAACGATTCCAAAAAAACTGTAATGTAACAATAGCATAGCATTCCTTAAAAATCGTTTTTATTCAAATTGATTTTCTATTCTTTTTTAAATCGCTTTAATATCATAATATGACAACATTGCTTATTTTAAGATGTTTACCTTAATATTCGTTTTAACTTCAACTATATCTTTAAATTGACCAATTTTTTTTGTTAGATTAAAGGGTAAATTACACTTTTTGTCCTTTATGTTTGTATCGAGTTGTAATGGATACCTTTTACTTTTAATAATTACAGTCACAGTCCTTTATTTGGAAAACTCACTACACTTTTCGTCTTTTAGCAGTTTAAGGTTAAATTTTTCAGTTAAGTTTATTCGCTAAAGGGCTTATCTTCTCCCTCTCTTTCTCTCTCTCTCTAAACAAACAGCAACCACTACCATCTCTACCATCCCCTGCAAATCTAAGTCATCCCAAGATCTTCCTCTTCTAACCTCTTACAAATCTGAACTATTTTAAGCTTCGGTTCAACTCCTAAAACATAATCTATAGTTCTATACAAGGCTTATACAAGACTTATACTCTACGATACTACACATATACTCGACATATACTACACTATATGATACGATATTACACTTATAGGCTTATACGTGACCTATACTACACCTATACGATACGTTACGATACGATATTTATCGTATAAAAATGATTAATGTTGTATAAAAAAGTTTGTAAGAAATACTTACTTTTTTATTTATTTAAAATAGAAAACATTTTTTATAAAACTTTACTAAAACGATTAATATTGTATAAATGTTTATAAAAAACCACCATTTATATATGCTGCGTATATAAAGGGTCAAAAAAAACAATTTTACCCCTGTTTTGGGCTGCGTATAGCCCCCAATCCAGGGGTAAAATGGTCTTTTTTACTATACGTCGCGTATAGCCCTATATGTGGCGTATATGTGGGGCAAGTTTGGTAAAAAAAATACCATTTTACCCCTGGATTGGGGGCTATACGCATCCCAAACCAGGGGTAAAATTGTCTTTTTGACCCTTTATATACGCTGCGTATAGGCCTATACGCAGCGTATATAAAGAGTGGTTTTTTTCTATTTTTACAAACTCTCTCATCAACTCATCTAATTTCCTCTCTACTTTCTTTAAAATTCCATTAAAAATTTTCCAAGAAAATGGCAATGATTCCGTGGACTAAAGAAGAGGACATCGCGTTGTGTGAATCGTGGGTCGAAGTGAATACCCACTACACACCTCGTAATCGCTCAAGTGGTCTGTTTTGGGGGCGTATTTTCTAACAATTTGGCATTCATAGAGGTGACACCACCCGAATCGTGGATACATTTTCTTCTCGTTTTAGGACTATCCATTTGGATATGGAAAGATTTGATACGGTGCACAACACAGTGGAAAATGAGGGTGGTGACCTTGCTGAATACGACATTATACAAGTCGCCCTCATCAACTACATGCACACCTACAACCGTGACTTCAACCATGTAGGATCGTTGTGCGACCTGAATGAGTCGTTCAGAAGAGTTAGGATCCGAATCAAAGGCGGAATTCAAAGATACGGACTTGTTAACAGCTTGATTCACTTATAATGTCTCTTGTATTGATATAATAGTCTTACAGCACTTGGAGACAATCTGGCAGAGCTTCGTTACCGATTTCCAAAAGTTACAAATGACAAACCAAGCACCCCTATATATAGACCATGTCATTTCGTACGAAATGACTTCAGTTCATTTCGTACGAAATAGATTTCTCCATTTCGTGCGAAATGGGCTTTGGCCATTTCGTGCGAAATAGCTTTCACACACACTAACCTGATTTCTAGCCTAACGAGCACTGGTTTATCCTATCTGATTACAAGACTTGATACAAGACGAAGTCAATAGACATATGCACTAACAGACTCCCCCTTGGATGTTGACGAAGTCTTCAGTGTTGAGTCTTTAGCATGACACATCTTCAGTCTTGATCAGTCTTCACTATCTTTCCAAATTGTCTAACACTGTAAGCATCCATCAATCTTTATCTTCTTCTCTCTATCAAAATCACTATCTTCAGGCTCCCCCTTTTGTTAAGCTTCCGTGCTTTTGGGATCGGCACCTGGCTTTCCGGTTACAAGCTCCTCCTTGCATTGAGCTCGTCTTCAGACTCCCCCTTAGACTCAGCTATTGGGATCGTAATCTGGAATCACATCTGCAATACTTAAACATTTATAAGTAACAGTGTTTTGAACATCCAGGATCAAAAACCCTGGCTCTCTTAACAGAATTTAACAATCTAAGAATCCAACTCCCTCACAGTTAATCATCCAAGTCCAAATTAATGACCTTGGAGATATCACAAACTGTTTTTGATTTTTGATTTTAAAAACTTCAAGTCTCAACTTAATGAACTTGTTTATTTTCAGAAACATGATCAGCATACTCAGATTTTGAAAGTTAGCATTCAAACATCGGTTGTCGAAAATAAAACAGAATCAAAATCTTTTTGTATTTTTCTGAAACATAAAACAGTAAAGAAATATTTACAAACATATTTACAGACAATATTTTTGTTTGAGATCGTGTCAGAGGATCATATCAGTTTATGACAAATCACTAGCACCGTTGAGCTTTTTAACACTTTAAGTTCTAAACGATTCACTTAGATTGTCAGTATACTGATCCACTTAAATTTTCACACAAACTTCAATTGATTCGAGATACGGATTAATGTTTTAAGGACTTAAACTTATTCGCGTGTCCCACCTCAGAATATACTCCCGTATCCAGATCCCAATATTTAGTCTTACAGGTGAGTATACCTAGATGATATCTGTAATGGGTTAAATGCGAGACCATGAGAGCTCAGGCTATTGCTTCCGCAAAATAAGAGAGATGATGGTCCGAAGGTGTGTTCCCATTAGAGAATCTTTTCTTCAACAGCACATGAATAGCATTTTGCAATGTTTCATCATTTTTTATGCTGAGGATGGTGCTTTTATTGTAAGCAAGCGAAAAGTATTATACGGGGACTAGGCCATTGCTTCCGTAAAATCAGAAGTCCTGGGATAATACCCCAGATATCACTAAGCATAAAGACCTAGTATCTCAGAAAGAGGGGTCTTTCAAACAAGATTTCAGGGGTTACCTATATATCCGAGAGATGTTCCCCATGAAATAAGTAAGTATGATATTTAGGTTTATATCTCGAAATCAATCTACTAAGCGTGTAAAAATCTACTGGCATATCATCAGTGAGACCGTTTATCACATTTGACTCTCCATTTCTTTAGCGTACTTTGATTGTCTACTGATGTACTGTCATTTCCTCTTTTTACACAAAAACTCTTTTTCATTTTCTCATGTTTTTGGCTTTTTCAAATTTTCTAATGTTTTTGGATTTTCTGAAAAATCTTACTCCCCCTAAAATGCAAAATCATTTAAAGAAAATTTGACAAACCGACACTGATAGCTTTGTCTCACCATCCATTTTCTGGTTCACATGCTCTGTTTTGCAGAAAGTATAACGTAGCCCCATGATTTACAACCCATTGATTTTTGACAGTTTGAAAACCGTTTTTCAATCTTGTGAAAGTAATCATGTTTGTTCAGCCGTGAGGGTTTCGGCATATTCACTCAACATATTTTTGAATTTTTTTAATTTTTTTTACAAATTTAAAAACAAACATATTTTTGATTTTTCAAATTTTCAATTTTTAGGGTTTTAAAATATTGTTTATTTATATACAGAAAACAAACAAACTCCCTGTTTCAACCAACACAGGGTTCAGCAGCCTCCTCTTCTTGTGCCAGGCTGCTCCAACACTCTTCTTGTTGACATTCAGATTTCTTCGGAAGCATCTGCACATTCAAATTACTCAATTACTTGAACAATTTAGCCCAGGTCTGTTTGACCTTAGGCATTTCAACACAATATGCATCATTTAGCTTCGGAAAATCTTTGTCTTTTTGTACAAAGACCTTTTCTATTTAAACTTTCCATTTTTCATCATTAACCGAAGTCATTTGTTTCTTAACTGTCCATGTTTGACCTTTTGGAGTCCCTCTTTTGTAAAAATGTGAATCTTTTTGAACATTTTGATTCTAAACAACAACTTTCAGTTTCCAAAACTGGTTTAGTTTTGTTGCATCAATAGTTGTTTTCCAACTTTGTGTTGTTCTTAATCTGGGTGTGTGAGAATTCCAGGTCTGTCTAGAATCGAACCTATTCGAGTTTGATTTCCAAGTTTGGTTCGAAACAAACTTGTTTATGTTGTATCTCCAAGTTTGTTTTGAATCAAATCTGGTAGATCTTTGTTTCACATCCTCAGATTTTTGTTTCTGAACATTATCAGACCTGTTTGTCATTTCAACATAAACAGGTTTCAGATTTAGACACTTGCGTGCAAGATGTCCAGTTTGATCACATTTGAAACATGTTCTCTTGGACACATCTTTGACCTGTGGTTGTTGCTTTTTCTTTTTCTTTTGAGCATAGAACTCTTCATTAGACTGACGCCTAAATTGGAATTCTTTCTCTTCTTCTGAACTTGTTACGTGAACAAAATTCATTTTTGTCTGATAATTCGGCGTTTCATTTCTTTTCTAACTTTGTTTCTTCTTATAACCCAACCCAGCCTTCATGTTTTTCTTCTTGACACCAGGTTTGTTATAAAAAGTTTTGTGACACTTTCCAGCAAACTTTGGAATTTCAGATTTTTCAATCTCAACCATTTTGAAAACTTTATCAATCTTTTCTGAAATCACATTCTGAATCGGGAATACAACCTCTAAAAATAATTTGTCCGATCCAATCATGGTATAAACCAATCCTTTTGAATCATCATCCAAATTTTTCTCAGATTTTGAATTTTTCAGATATCCATCATGAAAATTACCTTCATTTTCATCCTGTGATTCAGATTTACCTGTTTCAACCGACTCTTCTTTCAACGACCTTACCTACCACCTCTGAATCACTAGAATCATCAGATTTGGAATAGGTTACGTCAATGTTATCTGGCAATTGATCTACCATGTTGAAAGCTTTTTCGACCTTTTCATCATCATAAAATGCAAACTTTTCCGATGGAGGAACTTGATGAAACTCAGAACCAATGCCCTTTTTATTTTTCTCAGAATCATCATCACCCGGTTTTATGTTGAAAATTCTTTCAAGCACATATGATGAGGCATGATAACTTTTTAACTTGTTGTTATCCTGTTCTAAATCAGCAATCTGACGCTTAAGTTTAGCAACATCCTCAATATAAGAATTTACAACTTGTTGCTTTATTTCATACTGTCGCTTAAACATATCAGTTGTTTCAGAACAGTATCTTAATCTTGATTGAACAAGTTTCATTTGACTTTTCACATCTTCATATGACTCTTTAGTAATGTGATAAGCCAATTTTATTGAATCATATTCTTTTTTCATTTCTTGAAAAGCATTTTCTTTTTTATCACATTCTTCGGTCTTTTCAATACATTTTCTTTCAAAACTTCATTTTCTTTTTCTAATTTCTTACAATTTTCTGAAAGTTTTTCCTCATTATCTTTTAAAACTTTTTCGTTTTCTAACATTTCTTTGTATTTATTTTTGAAAACTTTTTCTATTTTGGTAAATTCAAGATCTCTTGTTCTGAACTTTTCATCTTTTTCAATACAAGCACTGCATGGTCCCATGCATTTCTTGCACTGTTTAACAGTTTCATTTAAGTCTTCAGAATCAGATTTTACCTCAGTGATTGGCACCTCGGTGTTTGCTTCTGTCTGCTTCTGACCAGCTTCATTCTTCTTTTCTTTACCAATACCAGCATCACCAACAACATCAACTGAACTTTCAACCTTCTTCTCAGCTTCTTCAACCTGCTGTTCTTCAGTAACAGCTTCTATTTCAACAACTTTTTCTTCTTCATTCTTTGCCTCATAAGTCTTCACATCTTCTTCTTCTTTTTTAACAGCATCAACTTTAATTTCCTCAGCAACTTTCTTCAAATTATCAACCAAATTCTCAACATCCTTCTTCATTCTTTCTTCATCCCTCTTCCTCAAACTTGAAATCATAGCATCTCTGATATTTTATTCAGCCTCTTCACATATGTTTTATCTTTTTCAACATTTGTATAGTATTCGACAGATCAAGGAATTACTAAAAGAACATCATCAAAAATTATGTCCTTCTTGGGAACAACAGGTTCACCCTCTCTGTTGACGTAGCACTCTCGCTTCTTGTCCCATCTTTTATTGCTTACAGCACTTTCATATTCTTCTTGCATGTCATCAATTCTGTTTCCAGCAATGTTTCTTTCTCTGTATGTTTTCTCATTCAGAATCTCTTCTCTGGTTTTCTCTTTGATTTCAGCAACAAAAACATAATGTTTGCTTTTTGATGTTGTTCTGCCTTGAGCTGTTTCAACACGATCTTCTTCTGGAAGAATTTCACTCCAATCATACCCTTCATCATGATGAATTACAGCACATGCTCTTGACTTCTCTTTGAAATTATTTTCGATCATTTTTGGCTCTTCTTTGCTTCGATGGTAAATTGCCTTTCGGTAATAATCATCATTGAAAGGATGTTCATTTCCATCAACTGCAGAATTGTTGCATTCTCTCTTGAAATGACCTTTTTGCTTACATTTGAAGCGTGTCACTTTGGACTTATCGAATCCAAGTTTTGTTGATGGTCCACCAATTGTCTGTTTCCCAGTAATCTCCATGTATCTCTGGGCTCTTCGGCTGCAACTTGCCAAACACCAGCAAATGTCTATGAGTTCCATTTCTTCCGGATCAATCTGGTCGTAGTCTTCCTTGGTCAATTCAGAATTTCGAATTTTACCAGCCACTAGACCTTCATATGATTCCAGAACAGATGCAAGGAAACTCATTTGCTGTTTTGCTGCATTAATGCTCATTGCCAGAGAATTCTTCAATTTAAGAGAAATGTTACATAGAACTTCTTCAGATTCTTCAGTGTTCGCTTTTGAAGAAGATTAATGGTATCCTGGATTGTAACTTGATGAGCTTTTATGTGGTTCTTTTGTCCTCTCACCACTGAATACTGTCTTTGGTGAATCACCAACTTTCACCGAAGGTATGTTACCTTTGTAATAAAGACCCACATTTTGTTGATGTGAAGAACTGCTCATCTTGTTTTGCTTCTGCAACTCCAGTTCATGACTTTCAATTTTTCCTATCAAGACATCAAGAGAAATTGTATCATATAACACATCATTTTTCAATATGAACACAAACGTTTGCCACTGATCAGCTCGTGGTAACGCTTCTATGATTTTATCGATTATTTCTTCTCGAGTTTTAACAATTCCAAAACGATCAAGTTTAATTTTTAAATGACCAAATCTCTCTATCATTTGTCGAACTGATTCACCTTTCATGCTATCAAACAAATCAAAATCCTTCTTTAATAAACCAATTTTATTTATCTTGATTTGTTTACCCCCCTCAGCTTTAACACGTAAAGCTTCCTAAACATATTTTGATGACCCATCATGTTGTAATAAAGCAAACATGTCATTTCTAATTGAAGATTGGATTAAAGCAATCATTCTCTGTTCAGCTACAAAATCTGATTTGTCTTCTTTGGATAAGCTTTTGAGTGGGGTTTCTTCTCCTTTATCATTGACTGGCCTACTATAACCAAACTCCAAACAGAACCAGCTTTCATGAGCATAAGCTTTTGCCTAGTTGATGAAACGTTCTTTCCACCAAGTGTAATCTTCAATACTTTCAAGATTAGTGGTTTTGAATGTGTTCCGTAGAAGTTATCATGTTTAATGTTTTCATTAATCGCTTTTGTTATTGTTTTTGGTGTAATAACTAAAGTTTCGGAAGACTCGGACGTAAATGCCTTGTAAAACGTGTTGTAAAATTCTTCAGCCATAATGTGAATTTCTTGAATTGCCTGTATACAAAACAAACAAACAAAATCAGTTTAAAACACTTGACAATTAACTGAACTGAACTGGTACACAGTTGGTGCGAAATGATTTTGAAGCGAAATGACTCTTTGGTGCAGAATGAGTCTTTCAAACGAAATGCAGTATCTTTCACACGAAATGGTAGATTTGAAGCGAAATAACAACTTTGGTACGAAATGAATGTTGATTTCGTACGAAATGAAATTTCAGATGACTATTCCGTGCGAAATGAAGATCAATATGTTGATTTCGTACAAAATGACGTTCTCTTTGTTGATTCTGTGCGAAATGAGATACAAACTGGTTATTTCGTGCGAAATGAGCTGCTGATTTCGTGCGGAATGATGATGATGTCACACTTTCGATCAAGTTTTTGTCCAATTGATCCGGTTATAGGTCCAATTAAGATCTGATTCTTTCAAGGCTTTGTTAAAACTGTATTTCGCGTATAATGTATGAAAATCAATCCATTTTGTCCGTAAAAACTTGTTAATTTTGAAAAAGAAGGTGTAGAAATCAGAAATCTGATGAAATCAAGCTGAATTCTGTAAGAACTCTTCCTCCTGAGCTCTGATACCACTTGTAGGATCGTTGTGCGACCTGAATGAGTCGTTCAGAAGAGTTTGGATCCGAATCAAAGGCGGAATTCAAAGATACGGACTTGTTAACAGCTTGATTCACTTATAATGTCTCTTGTATTGATATAATAGTCTTACAGCACCTGGAGACAATCCGGCAGAGCTTCGCTACCGATTTCCAAAAGTTACAAATGACAAACCAAGCACCCCTATATATAGACCATGTCATTTCGTACGAAATGAGTTCAGTTCATTTCGTACGAAATGGATTTCTCCACTTCGTGCGAAATGAGCTTTGGCCATTTCGTGCGAAATAGCTTTCACACACACTAACCTGATTTCTAGCCTAACGAGCACTGGTTTATCCTATCTGATTACAAGACTTGATACAAGACGAAGTCAATAGACATATGCACTAACAAAACACGTTTCGGCGTGACAGATAATTAGATCTTTTATCTAATTATGTTTAGGTTTACATGTTATTTTAATTATGTAATCTTTATTTAGTTTATTTCGTGTGTGCTTTTTAGTTTTTTTTAGTTATGTAATGTTTTTATTTTTTAAATTACGTAATGTTTTATTATTAATGTTATTTGTTTAATTAGTATTAATTTTTTTAAAAATTAAATAGATTTTATATAATTTTGAATAATAAATTAATAATAAAAATGGATGTCACGTAGGGCTGTCCAAACTGCTCGACGATCGCTCGAAAAATGCTCGAAAAATGCTCGTTCGATTACCGCTCAGTTTGTAAATGAGCCGATCGGATCGGTTCGATTCAAATTCAATCCGAGCATGAGCAAAGCTCCGCACGCTCGTCGATCGCTCGGTTTCCCTCAAATTATTTTTTTATTAATAATTAATATATATATATATATATATATATATATATATATATATATATATATATAATATTTTATAGATTAAAAACCCGAAAAATATAATAGGCCAAAAAATTAAAAGCCCAAATAACATTAGCCCAAGTTAATATTTAATATACAAATCTAACCCTAAATCTATTTCCTAAAAGCTAAAACAGAATTCAGTCGCCGCTCAAGTGTCTCGACTCTCACTCTCCCTTTTGTAGATGTTCAGGGTTTGTACAAAGGGAAAATGGTGCCAAAAAAACAATGCATCTATTGCAAGCATACATATGTACGTGGTAACTCGAAGAGCACAACAAGTATGAGGCGACACCTTCAAGAATGTGGATTATTCAAAAAAGCGCAAGGTAAGAAAAACGGTTTTCTCAACTTTGATAGTGGTAAAAATGATTGTGATGCTTATGAGGGTTTTGAGCCGGATGGGGGTTATAGTCAAATGAAAATTCGTAATATAATTGCAAAAATGATCATAGCACATGAGTTACCCTTTTCGTTTGTAGAGTACCACTGGTTTAATTACCTAATGAAGACTATGAATCCTCTATATGAAAAAGTTAGTAGGTCTACAATCACTCGAGATTGCATAAAAGTTGTAGATGTAGAAAAAGAGAGGATAAAGAAAACTTTGAAAAAGGCTGAGATGGTATCCCTCACTAGTGACTGTTGGACATCTAACCAAACGATATGTTACATGTGTTTAACTGCTCACTTTCAAAGGATATGGTGGAACTTCTTGTTTGTGGAAGTGATTGGTTAAAGGCGAGCTCAAAAACAACCTTAAAAACATTGAAAGTAAGCTTTTATTACATTTATAATCTACTTATACTTTTGTAGTTTATGCATTAACATTTGTATTTTGTTTTTTTTTTAATGTGTAGCAAGTTGCAAGAGATGAAGAAAAATTGGAAATTGATGTGTTGACTCCAGATGGGTCTAATAATAAATGAAAAGTATTTTTATAATTGACAAAACCTAAAAGTTGTTTTGTAATGTGTAGAACTTAATGGTTTTGTTTAATGCTTGTGTTTATAGGTTATATGTCGATTTGAAGTTGAATTTTGTGGATGAAGATGAACAAGCTTAAAGAAGAGGTTTATGGCTTTTGAACTAAATGACAATTTGTATTCGCACTTTATTTTGTGTTGCTTTTGTATTCGCACTTTATTTTGTGTTTCTTATGTATTCGCACTTTATTTTGTGTTGCTTTTGTATTCTCACTTTAAGTTAGAATTTGTTTTTGTTGAACGAAGCCTTATTATTCAATCGAGCGAAAACAATACGCTCACTTTTTTTTAGGATTTGATAAAAACCGAGCGAAACCGAGCCGATCGTTTCAAATTCAATCTGAGCATGAGCATCACTTTTGCGATCGGTTTTACAAATTTGATCCGCTCGGATCGGATCGGTTGTAATTCAATCCGAGCATGAGCATACCCTCGATCGGATCGGATCGGATCGTGAACACCCCTAATGTCACGTGTCGAATAACGCCACTTTTTCACCCCCCGTCCCGCTCCTCCCTTTTTTTGCACCACACCACTTTTTTGATGCGTGCTGACGTGTCGTCCACATGCCGCATAACGTCATGTTTTCAAACCCCCACTCTGTATAGATTATACTTGTTCAATTCAAGTTATTTTTCTTTGCTAAAACTATAGATTTTTTACGATAATTATGAATAACTAGTATTTAAGCACGCGCGCGTTGCGGTGCGAAAAAATTGTATTGTTCTCTAAACATGCTAGAGAAAAAATAACAAAGATGGTAAAAAGGTTGCAACAAATTGAGCATTAATGTTGACATCAGTTTAAAAATGGCTTATGGCATCTTGTTCGATGCATTCTACAACATCACATAAACCTATAATTCTTTTGAAGCTTCTTTCACCATAGCAAACACGTTTAGATATGACACTTTTACCAATGAACTACAACCAATACATCAGTTTAACCCATTTCACATAAATTAGTTGAAATTCTTGCTCTTTAGCACTACTTCAACATGGAATTTGATTTCACTATCCAAACCATCTTTAAACAAACTTCAATAACCAAACCTGAAAATTAACCAAAATGCATGATAAGCATGACAAATGACTACAAATTTAGACCTCTTATGTAGTTACTGTAACTAAGAAGCTAAGCTTTTTTCCCATCAAAATTACATGAACAACAAATATGCAAGACTACGAAAAAAGGAAAACTAATTAGAAATAGAAATTAATGAAATTACCTTTCTAGTTGAGAGAATCGGACAGAAGAATCTAGTCCCCCTTACAATAAATTTATATAACTTAGTACTTGTACAATTACATATATTATATACGCATCATCTTTTGGTTTGCCTCTGTAATTTGGTTGTCATAGGAGCTTGTATCTGTAGCCTTATAAAGTAAAAAAATATGTGTAAAATAAAAGTTATATCATAAAGTCATAAACGTATAATCCACCCTCTCTGTAACTTTCCCAAGCATCCCAACATAAATCTCGGAAAACCTTACTTTCCCCACAATGTCATCACAAAACTCTCAACATCACAAAAACTCACCAACATATCACAAATTTCGCAATCGTAAATGAAGAAAGGAACAACAACCAAGCATCTGCAGTGGGATATGGAAGAAATAATTCTAAAACCCTAACACACCATTGGTAAAAAATGGAATACACATACCTAAATCGCCACATGACTCGAACCACCGGAACCCCTTGTGCGATGAATACATACCTCCAATCGTGAACCCATAATTACCAACCTATGCCATCCATCTAACTTAAAAAAAACAACTCATTGCTGCAAAAATGGAAGCAACCCATGAGAGAAATTGAAGTAACTTGGTCAAACTCAAAGGTAATTCACATCAATAAAGATGATATGCCAATTAACAGCAAGTGCATGGTTCTTAAATACCATCTTATAGACAAAACCATTGCAAGTGTACATCAGAATTATTCTGTTTCAAGGGTACACCAAATCTAATACATACCTATGACTATCTTCTATAAAAAGAGTGCTTATAGCAACCTTCAAGCCCCCTGAGTTGTGATTTTGTCAACCTATATATTTTAACACCACTATGTGAACCAATGATCTTATAGCCCTGCAATTCAAAGAATCAAAACAACTATTTAGCAACTTAAATCATAACAACTATTTAACTATGTGGCCAGAAGTAGTTCGTGGCATGCCTTATATGTAGAGTTGGCCTGGAGAGTTGTCGATTCACTTGAAGAACTCCTGTACGGGATTCAATCTGCTACCCTGTCTTCACATAATTCTCCTTGCCGAATCTTCGTGCTGGTATCGTTCCATAGAACCCTAGCTGAATCAGCATATATTTTCAAATGTCAGTTACCTAACAACTATAGGTGTGAATATGTCATCAACACTTATTTGATCATCCGAAGTTCTTTTTTTTTGTTTAGGCATAATTTAGAACAATATTTTTCAATATGATAATAGAATTGAATAAAATGTATGTATGTTCTCTTTTGCATAACATCAAACAGTTAGTATGCATAAACAACCACACAAATGCTCAACAAAGACCTTGTATCCATAAAGCCCCAAACTTTAAAACCCTTGAATTATTTTTAAGACAGAACCAGCAAAGAACACACATTTTCAAGAATAACATTTATAAGAACAAAAGGAGGAAATAAGCTTATAACTTGTTAAAACACTCACCCATAACTAACCTTGAAGATTAACGGTGGAACCTTGCCGACTTCGTCGGAGCACCGATTCTTGTCACTGAGGTTGTGGTTGTTCAAGATCACCTTCAAGTCTCTAATTCTATCTCTAGATTGTCCGATGAGGGTCATGGGCACACTCGCCGGAACCCTAGAACCCGCAATCGTTACTGGCGCCGTCACAGACGACCGATAACATTATCTCCGGCAAACTATGACTGTGGAATGCGCATCCACCACTGCCTTCTAGAATCGTTACCCACAACAAAACCACCGCAGCATCACCGCCAACCTCGTCTACCACCGCCTTCTACCATTGATTCACGCGTCTTAACCACCACAACCCACCACCGGTCTGACCGAAGGCCAAGAGGGTGGCCGACGAGAGACGATGGCCGGCTCGTCCATCTCCGCCGCTCCTCTCTCTCCATCTCTGCCGTGGTATAGGTGCGTTCTGTCTCAATCCATCTCTCTAATCTCTGTCCATCTCTCAAATCTGGATTTATTTAAAGGGTTAAAATGTAAAGTACCCATAATACCCTCGATAACTGTTCATTGAGTTTTTCTATTATCATATAGTAATTGTGTGATTTATTTTCTAATTTTATTGTTACATAGATTATTACATGTTAACTTGTTAGTCGTTAACTTTATTCAATGAGTTTTTGGGACCCGCGCCTTGCAGCTAGACCGTTAAACCAAACGAAAATATAGACGTTGAAACGTTTAATTAAGCACATACTTTGCAAAGTGTTTACTTAAACATTATCATAGAAAATAATAACTAAGTCAAAACGATAACAAAATTCACGTAAAACAAACAAAAAAAACTTTAATGACTACAATTAATTTTTTTTGAAGGTTAAACTTTCATAAAAACACCAAGGACGACTACCTCCAAGGCGGAGATAGCGACCCAAAAACAACTTACATCAACTCGAAATTACACCATTTATCCCATCCTACAGTATCCTTTCTAAACCGGTATCTATACCACAAAAAAAAAAAACAAAAAAACAATAACTTTGACATCGGACACAATCTCTACAACCTTAGCTCGTCTGTTTTGAAAGATCGTCTCATTTCTCCACTTCCAAATCCTACAACATGTTATGATAATAATCCCTTGTAAAATCATCTTCTTCAAAGGGCTTGCGGGACTATTTTTATGTATCTCTAATAGGTCTTTAACTGAAAACGCGAAAATACTCGGGATACCACACCACTTGGAGATCGAATGCCACACCCCGGCCACTAGACCACAAGTCGTAAACAAATGCTCCAAGGTTTCCTCTCCATCCTCACACAACCTACAAACACAATCTTCTCCTATCATGTTCCTCATTTGTAACGCAACCTTAGTCGGTAACCTATCCATTTCAGCTTGCCACATAAAAATGTTACACTTGTTCGGAATCCATTTACACCATCTAAAATATACATTCCGCTAATATCACATTTACCCGTTAACCATTCTTTAGCCGAGGAAACCGAGAAAGTATCTTCATTATTATATCTCCATTTCCATGTATCTTGAAGACTGTTAAGCAAGCTTCCTTCTAAAAGCCTCTCGCACTCTTGCCTTTCCTTTATCTCACTTTCTGAGGCCGGAAATTTATTCCAGTGCCACGACAAAAAATAAACCTCACCAACCTTCACACATCGATCAGCCACTTTACACATCTTTTCTTTTTCGAGCCTAAACAAGTTTGAGAACTTATACTTTAACACCTCATCACCACACCAATAATCAAGCCAAAAGCGAATTTGTCTACCATTACAGACTTTGCCAAGCAACATGCGATCCAAACCAATTCCCTCCACCCTAACCTTAGTACCAAAGGAACTAAGATTCTTCCAAACCCCCGTTACAGCCTTATTAAACTGAACAATCTCCCATCTACGCACCGACCCATGTATGGCATCTATAGTTTTCCTCCACAAAGATTTCGGCTCAGTCTTGTGTTGGGATTGAACCCTATCAGAGGAACAGATAATTAAAGTCAAAACTAGATCAGGACAGTGGATCCAGAATAAGCAGATGTTGTGTTACAAGTCTCTCCCCTTGAAAGTGGTTTCAACATCTGCTGACCTCCTATCTACTGATCTTTACAAGTGTTGGCCTACAACCGCTGATCAAGTCAAAGACTAAAGACTTGCTGTTCAATCTACTGCTTTGGGTTAAGCACTGATGGTAGTTATCAAGTACTGCTGAAGTCACAACAGTGGAAGGACCAGCAGTAGTTTAGTTTACTTATGTAATGTATTGTATAGCAGTTGTTAGCTTAAGCAGTGTTTGTATAGATCAGTTGTTAGAAGTTGTTAGGAGGTTAGATGTCACTTTCATGGTGACGTCAGCATTGATGCCTCAGTGATTTGTCAGTGCCTATAAATAGAACAGTACCATGCACTGTTCTATCAACTCTTCACAAAATCTTTTTCTTGCACGAACAAACACTGTGAGCTCAGGCTGAGGGGGAGTTTGTATTCACACATGCATTGTAATCGTTATTGAAATAAATTTAATCTTTCGGTTCTTTGTTGAAAATGTTTGATTAAAGCAATTCTCCTGTTTGATTGTGTGCAAAGTTTGTTTCCATCATAAATTCCGCTGCACTACTCTTTCATCTTCATCTTATTTCAAACGTAAAACACATTCAAAACCAAACTCAGATCCTAACAATTGGTATCAGAGCTTGGACAGTCAAATTTGATTTAACAATCATTTTGACATAAATAGTTCAGCTCATAATTGTTGATACTGATAGTTTGTTCATTTTGTTGAAAAACAGAGCAAGATTTAATCACCATCAAAGTTGATTAATCAGTGCCTGTAAAACAACCAGGATGACGTCACAATCACAAGATGATAAGAATAACATTGGCTCTCTTTTCAAACCACCCATGCTTAAACGTAATGAATACAACATCTGGCAGAGAAGGATGGGTCACATCCTTGCTCAACAGAACACTGGATGTTGGAGGTCTGTTTTTTTTCGTCCCCATGTTCCTATGGTGCCAAGTGCTGAGGATGCAAAGAAGTTCGTACCTAAACCATCTGAAAACTATACTGAAACTGATTTTCAAAAGTTCGAACTCGATGCCAAAGCATTTAGCATCATAGCATCTGCATTACCCAATGAAATCTATGCTGGACTGTTACATTGTAACAGTGCCAAAGAGCTATGGGATGCACTGAAGGAACAGTTTGGGGGAACAGAAGAAGTTATTAAAAACAATAGGAAAATTCTGAATCAGCAGTATGAAACATTTTGTCACATCAAGGGTGAATCATTGACTCGGCAGTTTGAACGATTCAGTTGTCTCATTAGTGAACTAAGGCTTGTTAAAGTAACATTTCCAAATTCAACTCAAAATAGCAGGTTCCTTAGATCACTACCAGAAAAATGGGATACCATTGCAATTGTTACTAGAAACTCTGTTGAGTTCAAAGATCTGACCCTGACCCAACTTCATGGTAGACTTCTGACCTATGAAAGGGAGTTAAACCAGAAAAAGAAGTTGCAAGAGTCTGGCAAAGTTGCTGATGATTATTCATTTGGCAGCACAGCTCTTTTTGGTCAGGAAGAATCTGGTAGCAGTAGTAAGGATCATGGTTATGATCACTTTATTGATAAACTGCTGGTGGAAATTTCAACAACCCTGATTCTCACTCTGCAAATTATGCTTTTACTGCAAATTGTGAAAACCAGATGTCAGATAACTTGTGTTTTGAACTCAATGATTTGCAACACTTTGATCCCACTGACTTAGAAGAAATGGACATTTTACACCAATTGGATTTGCTTAGTGTAAGAATAAGCAAATTCTACAAAAGAACAGGGAAAAAATTCCCAGGGTTACATGGGAATTTAAGAGTGGGGTTGGATAAGTCAAAAATTAAGTGCTATAAGTGCAATAGGCTAGGTCATTTTGCTAGGAAATGTAGGAGTCAAACCACTGGTCCAATAATCACTCATCCCAGCTCAAACCCTAGGCCACAACATCAAAGCACTATGCACTATACTCAATATACTCCTGCTGCCCATGTTAACACTGCTCACTATGCTGCAACCCATGTGCCTGTGCATTATGTTCAAACCACTGTTCCACAAATTCAGTATGTTCAAACCCCTGTCCCTCAGGCACAAGTGCAACCTGCTGCACCTCAACCAGCTGCTCCAACAGTAACACAAACAGATCAGCAAAGCTTTTTCACTCAAGGCTTTGTTGACTGGAGCAGTATGCCTGATGGGCTTAGTGATGAAAATTTTGCACTCAATGCTTTTAATGATTCTACTAATGATGAATTTTGTTTGATGGCATTAGAGTCTATACCAGAAGGGGTAGAAACTGAAGGTGAACAGCTAAGTGCTGAAACAGTGGATAAAGTGGCTGAAGCAGTAGTTACTGCAGTTGCTGGTGAACTACTGCGGGGAGAAAATTCAGAAACCCTGATTGAACCACTGGTTGATCCTTGGTCCAAAGAAGACAAGGAAGAAAAGGAAGAGGAGAAAGAGGGTGAGAAAGAAGAAAGAGTTGATGAAGAAAATAATCATCAATGTGATTGTGCTATGATGGCAGCTGCCAAGGTATCATCTCAGGTTCTTAAAAATCTGTGCTCAGACAAATGCATTATTGAATTTGCTAGCATCAAAGAGGTGAATGAAAACCTTCGAAATAGGGTCTTAACTGATGAAGTCAAATTTGAAAAGTCATTAAAAGAACTTAAAATCAAGTTGGCTAAAAAAGACAAAGAAATTAGCTGTCTAAAAGAAGAGCAAAGCATTACCAAAACCCAACTCCAAACAATGATAGAAAAATATCATGTTTGTAAAAAGGAGTTGGAATCCACCCAAATCACATGTGAAAAGTGGGTGGAATCCTGCAAAGGGTATGAAGTAATGCTTGAAAAACAGATTAAAAGCAATGTGAAATTTGGTGTTGGTTATAGAAAACATGATGATGAAAACACTGCTTTTGAAAAATCTGTTCAAACCACTGATGTAACCACTGAATTCATTCTCACAAACAAGAATGGCCAAGAAGTGAAAATCACTGATAAACTTGGTAACAAAATCACACTTGAAAGACCAGTGGGATCCTCTACTTTTGAGGAAATTGAGAAATACCAATTCAAACCCTCATGGTCTAACGAGTGTGACATTCTTGAAAATTTTAAACCCAAGGATTTCACAACCACTGATGGTATTAAAGCTCCAAAAGCAAAAGTCATCCCTCTCAAGGACATCCCAACAGAGGTTAAAAACTCTGTTGCAAAGGAGTTTGAAAAGAGAAAGAAGAGAGAAAAGATCAAAAACCTGTTTTGTGAATTTTGTGAAAAAAGGAATCATCTAACAAAAGACTGTTTCCATTTAAAAGCTTATGATTTAAACAAAACAAGTGTCATTGTCCCTGCTGAAAGCTGCACCATCTGTGGTAAAACAAACCACAAAACTCAAGCATGTGTGTATCTCAAAAACTTTGATGTTAAAAAGAATGAGTACACTGCTAAAACATCCTTGAGCCCATCAACATCATCTGTCAAATTCACCAAGAATCAACCACTGTTTGTGCCAGTCCAAACAGCTGTTACAAAACAGCTGAATCAAACATCTGTCCAAAGAGATGTTCAAGTGACTGATGCACCCCCTGCCAACCAATTCAGAAGAGGCAAGGGACAATCATCTTACCAAAGGATTCCACACGTTTATGAGACCTACAAAAGGACCTCTAAACCAAGAGTGAACATGCATCCTTTTGGTTATCAGCAGGTGATTGGTCAAAACCCACAACAGTGGTTAGAGAGAAACAGTCCTAAAACTTTCCAAACCCCTGACCTAACCACTGCCCATGCATCTGAACTCATCCCAGACACTGTTGAGACCCCATCCAAAGCCTTATTGGCTTTGGAGACCCTAATGAACTAATCCTTTTACTTCATGTGCAGGGAGCTTCTGCATGCTTAGATAGCCTTTGGTATGTAGATAGTGGAGGCTCTAGGCACATGACAGGATGTAAAGCCCTTCTCAAAGATTTCAAAATCCATGGAGAGGTGAATATCCTTTGGTAATAATAGTAAAGGGAAAGTTCTGGGGTCTGGTACAGTACAGTCTGGTAATGTAAAATTTGAAAATGTCAATCTAATTGACAATCTAAAATTCAACCTCCTGAGTGTTTCACAAATGAGTGACAAGGGGTATGGGTCATTCTTCACAAAGGAGTGTTGTAGGATTGTTGGACCAGAAATGGTTGAAAAGATTGAAGCAATAATCAATTCTAGAAAAACCAAACTTGTTGCTCAAAGAAGTGGAAATGTTTATGTGGTGGATATGTCAAAAGAGAGCCCTAGAACTGATGCCTGTCTGTTCTCAGCCGCATCAAACAAAGAGACAGAACTATGGCACAGAAGATTGGGGCACACAAATCTCAAGACAATCACTGCTATTTCAAAACAGGGGTTAGTAAGAGGTTTACCTCAAAAACTGTTCTGAGCATTGTGTTTCCTGCCTAAAAGGAAAACAACATAAAAGCTCCTACAAATCCATTGATGAGTCCAAAACAACCAAATGTTTGCAAATGCTTCATATGGATTTGTTTGGCCCAGTTAAAGTCATGAGTCTTAAGAAAAAGAGGTATTGCTTGGTTATTGTTGATGAATTTTCTAGGTTTACATGGACTTACTTTTTACACTCAAAAGATGAGACTGCAGGCATTCTGCAAGACTTTGTGAAACAGGTTGAAAAGCAGTTTGACCTTCCAGTGAAAATCTTCAGAAGTGACAATGGCACAGAGTTCAGAAACAAGGAGTTGGATGATTTCTGTGTGTCAAAAGGAATTGTGAGGCAATACAACATTCCAAGAACACCAGAACAAAATGGGGTTGTTGAAAGAAAGAACAGAACTTTGATTGAGGCTGCCAGAACCATGCTTGCTGATTCAGGTTTGCCATTAACTTTTTTGGCAGAGGCAGTAAACACTGCTTGCTATGTCCAAAACAGAGTTTTAATCAATCCCAGGCATCAAAAGACTGCCTATGAACTGCTGTATAAAATAAAGCCATTGATTTCATATTTCAAAGTTTTTGGTTGCCCATGCTTCATTTTAAACTTAAAAGATTCCATTTCTAAGTTTGCAGCCAAAATTGATTGTGGTTATCATCTGGGATACTCTACCACTGCTAAGTCCTACAAAGTGTTTAACACAAGGACCAAAGCAGTGGAAGAGACTTTGAATGTAAAGTTTAATGAACTTTCCTCAATGAAAATCCCAGCAAACCCTGCTGAATTGTTTGATCTTGATAAATTCACTTTTGAAAATATTGCTGTCAAGACTAACAGTGCAGGTCCATCAGAGGATTCATCACCAGACTATGGGTATGAGATCATCATTCCTCAACAAAAGTCTGTTTCAATGAAAAAAAGCAGCAGTTGTACAAAACAGCTGTCAAAGCTCAACCATTGCTACCTCAACAGTTGTTGACCAAAGTAGCCCATCAACCTCTGTTTCCACATCATCAAACACTGCTGACAAAAGTCCCCAAACAGTGGATAAAAGTCAGCATGTGTCCACACCATTACCTCCTATTCCACCACTTTTTGAAGCCACTGCTGGATCATCAAAGTCACCAGCAGTGGTTAGCTCAGATGATACACATCTGCAGCCTTCACCAACAAATGCCATCATTCCATACCAAGGAGATTTAATCTTCTTCAGATCTCATCCACCTGACCAAATCATTGGCAACATCAATGAAGGGGTGCTCACAAGAAGCCAACCCCAAAACATTTGTCTTTTTGCTAGTTTTCTATCACTCCATCAGCCAGTCAAGTACCAAGAGGCACTGAAAGACAACAGCTGGGTAGAAGCCATGCAAGAGGAGCTCCAACAGTTTAAAAGACAACAAGTATGGGAGCTTGTGCCACTGCCAAAGGATGTAAGTCCCATAGGCACAAAGTGGGTCTTCAAAAGTAAAACTGATGAAAGGGGCATTGTTGTCAAGAATAAAGCCAGGCTTGTGGTTCAAGGTTACAGACAGGAAGAGGGGATAGACTATGATGAAACTTTTGCCCCTGTAGCAAGATTGGAAGCTATAAGACTGTTCCTGGCCTTTGCTGTCAACCACAACATGAAGGTGTTCCAAATGGATATCAAAAGTGCTTTCCTCTATGGTACAATTCAAGAAGAGGTGTATGTTTGTCAACCCCCAGGCTTTGAGGATCCATTTTATCCAGATCATGTCTACAGGCTAAACAAAGCCTTGTATGGCCTGAAACAAGCACCTAGGGCCTGGTATGAAACTCTTTCCACCTTTCTACTTTCAAATGGTTTCAAAAGAGGTACCATTGATAAAACACTGTTTCTAAAATGGAGAGGAAAGGATTTAATGATTGTCCAAATTTATGTGGATGACATTATTTTTGGAAGTACATGTAATAAAATGTGTGAAGAGTTTAGGCAACTCATGACAGCTGAGTTTGAAATGAGTGCAAAGGGTGAGCTGCAATGCTTTCTTGGTCTCCAAGTTCAGCAAATGCAAAATGGAACTTTCATTCATCAAAGCAAATATGCTAAAGAACTTTTAAATAAATTTGATATGAATGATTGTAAACCATGCAGCACACCCATAGCAACCAATAAGCTGGTCATGTCTGATGAAAAGGATGAGCTGATTGACCAAACACTTTATAGAAGCATGATTGGGTCTCTACTGTACCCAACTGCATCTAGACCAGACATCATGTTTGCAACATGTGTCTGTGCAAGAAGTCAATCAGCTCCCAGAAAATCTAACCTCATTGCTGTAAAAAGGATCTTCAGATACATAAAAGGTGCTCCCACACTTGGTATCTGGTATCCAGCTAATGGGAATATCAAGCTTTCAGGCTTTTCAGACAGTGACTTTGCCGGATGTAACACCACAAGGAAGTCCACTTCAGGAGGGTGCCAGTTTCTAGGGAATTGCTTGGTTTCATGGCAAAGCAAAAAGCAAGCAGCTGTTTCAACATCCACTGCTGAAGCTGAATACATTGCTGCTGCAAGCTGTACAGCCCAACTCCTGTGGCTTCAAAATCAGTTGCTGGATTTTGGTATCACTGCCTTAAAGACACCACTCATGTTGGATAGCCAGGCATCAGAAAATATCATCAAAAATCCAGTTTCCCATTCAACCACCAAGCACATCGACATCAGACATCACTTTGTGAGGGATTGCTATGAAAAAGGTTTGATTTCTCTGCATCATGTTCCAACTAAAGACCAGCTGGCAGATGTGCTCACAAAAGCATTAGATATATCCACCTTTGAAAGCTTGGTCTCTAGGATTGGCATGCTAAACATGGAATAACAAGCAAAATCTTGTTTTTCTATGAATAAAAGCATTAAAATGTTTTCAGAAAATCAAAAATCCATCCTTAAAAATAGCTAAAAATGAAATTTTCATTAAATCCTTAAAAGTCTGCCATAACCACTGATTGGTGCAAACATCTGTTTGTTATTTGCTATCCACTGCTAAAAGTCAACCTCTGTTTCTTCATTTTCCTTGGTAAACCCTGATGTCACACTTCAGTGTTTTAAAACCACTGACACAAGCTATCCACTGATAGTAAGAGTCACCCACTGTTCTCACTTTCCTTTGTGAACCACTGGTATTGCTTCATCAGTGGTTTCTCAAACAACTGTCCTCCATTATTTCATCCTTTCATCAGGGGTTGACACGTGGTCAGTATTTATCCGTCAGATTTTTGTAACCGCTGCCACATCAGCACTCACTTTTTCATCATATAAAACCCTGCCCTAAACCCCCAAACAGGGTTTTCACTGTCGAATCGAATTCAAAATTCTTTTCTCAAAACAGTTTTCCATAAAAAAAATTCTCCCATAATCTTCATCGTCTTCACTTCATTTCTCTATTCTTTGTTTCAATCATGGTGAAAAAGGCAAGCAAATCCAAAACAAAGGAGCCTACCGAGGTTGAAATTCCATACAAATGGTCTCACAATTACTTGGGTATTCTTGAAAAACCCAGTGACACAAAGACCTTTGATTCCATCATAGACACATTATCCTCCACAAAGTACAAAACTTTGTTCACTTGCAATGCAACCGTCTACCTTGCTACTCAACGAGAATTTTGGAAAAATGCTACTCTTGAGAAGATGGACAAAAAGGTTGTTGCCATCAATTCCACAATAAAAGGTGTAAAAATCTCAATCACACCTCAAGCCATATCTGAAGTATTTGAGCTCAATGATCTGGAAGGTAAAAATTCTTTTCCAAAAACAGAGTACAAAGGAGATTTCATTAAAAGAGGGTATGGAGAAGAAATGAAACTAGATACTTTACAAAAGGGCAGTTTTCCATCTGCTATAAGGTTTTTATTTCATACCATCCTTATGTGTGTTTCTAACAAAACCACAGCTTTCAATGAAATCCCGTTGAAGATACAATACCTGGGTTATGCTATACTTAAAGGTGAAAATTTTAACTATTCCCAGGTAATCTTCGATAATTTGGTCAAAAATGTTGAGAAAAAGGCTTTTCTATTATTTCCAAGGTTTTTGAGTTACTATTTTAATAAAAAAAAATTCAGAAAATATTGCCCATGTACTTGTACAGGGTCCTCCTTTTAAAATAAACAGTTTAACACCTGAAACATTCACAAGGATGTTAAAATCTACAAAAACACAAGCAGAGGTGCCTGAGCAGAATTTAGCAGCTACCACTGCTCCTCAGGTATCTGTTGCTGAGCCCACTGCTCCAGGTGATCAAGGTAGCATAACCACTGTTTTGAAACCCACACCTGCCCTTACCAAAAAGACCAAAAAGACACCATCTAGAAAACCCCCCAAACCCATCAAAAAGGCAACTTTGGAAGATGAGATCCCAGAGCAACTGCCAGTGACAACACAAAAGTCACCAATAACCACTGCTGCTACTTCCTCACAGCAGTTGGAAGAAAGATCTCCACCTTTGCCTAAAACTCCTCCTGCATCCTCACACAAGGATCAGGTTGTAAGCACAGTGTCACACCCCCAAAATCCACCATGCGGGGTATCACCGCTTGGAGGCGTGACATGACCAGGATCGAGCCACCAATCATATTGAACAACACAATTAAGTAAATAAAACCAACCACAATACGATTGGTGACCAAAGGAAAGTAAACCGACTTTAAGTTAACCAAGTTCAGATTTAAACAGCGGAAGCATAAAACGTGAAACCAAAACATAGGTCCATAGTTCATAAGTTTAAAGTAAAAAAGTAGGTTTAATAAGTTCATAAGGATTTAAATATTAAGCACGGAACATAACAGTCCGTATCCCACAACAACCTCCTCCTCGTGCAAGCTCTGTATGCATCTAGCGTCCTGTGAGGCATGTAACAAAGAGTCAACAACAAAGTTGAGTGAGTTCACATTTAGTTGATTAGTTTTAAGTTGTTTCTGAAAACGTGGTTTGAATTTCGTTGGCATATTTGCCGTGGGGGTTACCCCATAGTTGAAAGTATGTTTAACCAGATTCTTTTTATTACCCAAACCATATCCATAATCAGTGGGGGCTTCCCCATGTGAACTACTAGACGGTATGATATCGACTACTACGAACAATAGTTGTGCCCTACATCAGTGTCTATCATCACTGACAGTTTGCCATAGTCCATTAGTACACGCCCGTTCGAACGACACGGTGTGAGGTTTGTTAAACCTAATAGCGCTATTAACTAATGACCCGCTCGCCATCGGCCTCGGCGATTAAGTCGATATATAATGAGGGACTTAATGATAGAGTTTTGTCTAGTAAGTTTTAAGGGTGTTGTCCTACCCAAGGAGGACGAACGTACGTATTCTACCCAAGGCGAATACGCAGGATTAATATTGGCATCCTACCCAAGGAGGATGGCCGTACATATCCTACCTAAGTAGGATATGTAGATTCTGTTTTAATTCTTTAACCCATTCCCAAACCACCGGGAATCCCATGCCTTAGAAAGTGTGTGAACTCACCTTGGTTTGCTCGGTTAGATTCTCAAATATAGCTAACAGTCAAGGTTGGTCAATCACGTCCTAGTATGATTACCACTTAGTTTATTAGTGACTTCAAAATAGAACACAAAGTTCCTATATGTATCTATCACATAACATGCATTACTTTAACGGTTCATGCCCATATAAACTTCCCATCTATTCCCCACTCATAAACAAACATATGACATTGTACATAACACTTTTATTGACATATAACATGTTATATCATTCTCAGATAATATACTCGACATTTAGACACGCAAATTACTACTGATGTCATTTCAACTTAAATGTCCAAAACTGGGCTGTTTCGGGCATTTTAATAAAATAGTTAACTTATTCTAAAAATTCCCAAATTTTTACAGAATGTGTTAAACGATCTGAATATTATTGTGTAAAAATATCGGGGTCCAGTTCATTACCAATATTTTGTAAAAAATCATTTTCCGGACTGAACTCAGAATTATCTTTTTCTGACTGCAATCCACGAAATAATTTATTTAAAATTCATCGAGAGTCCGTTTTACGAAATTCTAGTGAGAGAATTACAAATACATTGGTGGTCATCTACAGTACAAATTTCATGATCTAACTCTACACAGAACTCAAGTTATAACAGAAAACAGGACGCATATTTTAAGCAGTGAAAATGCAGCTCTAGCTGCTGTTACAAAATGACACTTTAAAAATAGTAAACGGAGTCCAAAAATTATGATTCCAGTGCCATTAGAACCGTATTTCATAATACATAAATCTAGACTTCAGAAAATACATTTTTCATTAAGTTACTGTCTAGTTATAGCCAACTGAAGTTGGCTGTAAACACCAACCAGCTTTCTGTTTTAGTTCCCTACCTTCTAACGCATGTTCGATTGATTCCGTTAACATGTTTAGTGATCACAACAACATCAAACATCAATATTAACCAGAAAATCATCAGGGAATCAACAAGAATCATAATAACATCATATTAACATCACTTCATCACTAGACTAGTTTATGTTCAAGACTTGTTTAAGGTTCTTTAGAGTTTCTTATCTTTTTTATCTTTGAACATCATTAACCACTTAGACAACAAGTAAAAAGCAAAGATCTAAGTTCTTACCACTAGCACAAGGCTAGGGGAGTTCGAGAGTAGAAAAGTGGTGGTTAAAAGAAGATGAGAGTGGTCCTTCAACTTCCGAGAACACCGAGCTTCGTTGTGCACCTTCTAACACCTATGTATGCTCTTAAAATGGTTGAAGATGATCAAGTGATGGTGGTGGTGGTGGCCTTGATCTCGGCCGAGACTTAGGGAGGGAGGGAGGAGAGTAAAATGTTGGTGAAATGTGATGAGGATTATGATGGAGTGTTGTTCTTATAATCCAAGATTCTAATGTCCAAAGGTTCTTGTGTCTTATGAAGTACAAGCAAAGATCAATCAAGATATTATCAAAATCCAAGGAGATCTAATGGGGATATTTAGTAAGATTTGAAAGTAATCTTAGTGTGGGGACTAGCTTGGGGTCGGTCACAAGGGGGGGGGGGGGGGGTAGCTTCCAACCATCTAGTTTGTTTAAGGTTAAATTCCAAGTATATAGTTAGGGGTTTATTTATTAGATATTTATATAGTGTGTTATGATGTTCGGGGATCATGACTGGCTCAGTAAAATAAGAACAATGTGTTTGACAATATTTTTGTGTTCCAGGTAAAGTCCGGTTGTTCGGTCCGGTGTTATTCCGTTAAAGTGCTTAATTAATCCGTACCGTGTCCTATATATATATTTTTGTAACATTTTTAGTTCTCAACATTCAGGAAAACATACCGGACTATTTAGTAACTTTTCTGTATACTACTAGTATGTTAATAAGCACATGTAAGTATAACACAGAAATCAGAGAGCAGTTAAATGATTCAGCACAGTCATCAAGCACTTATTTATCATTAATAAATTGTACGGATACACGGAATTACGAGGGTTGTCACATTCTCCCCCTGTTAAGAAAATTATGTCCCGAAATTTAGCACCTGGTTACTGAGGAGGCTAGTTAAGTTGCGTTGTTTTCCTGATTTTCCTGGGGTGTCACATCATCCCCCCGTTGGTTTGAAATTCCGTCCCGAAATTCTGCAGTAGCTTCAGCCTCAGTAGTGGTTGCACTTTTCTTAAACAGCTGGGGATACTTGAGTTTCATTTGGTCCTCTCGTTCCTAGGTATACTCTGGGCCACGACGGGAGTCCCAACGAACTCGGACGAGAGGTATCCTGGTGCGCTTGAGAATTTTAACATCTCGATCCGTAATCTCTACTGGTTCTTCGACGAATCGCAGCTGGTCGTCGATAGTGAGCTCCTTGAGAGGAACTATGAGGGTCTTATCTGACAGACACTTCTTCAGATTCGACACATGGAAAACGTTGTGAACTCCGCTGAGTTCTTCAGGTAGATTCAACCTGTAGGCGACCTTGCCAATCTTCTCAATGATTTCGAAGGGTCCAACGTATCGCGGGTTGAGTTTGCCTCGTTTGCCAAAACGAACTACACCTTTCCAAGGTGAGACTTTGAGTAGCACTCGATCCCCAACCTGGAACTCGAGTGGTTTCTTTCGCTTATCCGCATAGCTTTTCTGACGGTCCTGAGCTGCCGCCATTCGCTGTCGTATCTGAGCAATCCTTTTGGTTGTATCCACTACAAGTTCTGGGCCAGTGATTTGACTGTCGCCAACCTCTGCCCAACAAAGAGGTGATCGGTATTTACGTCCATACAATGCCTCGAACGGAGCGGCCTGGATGCTGGTGTGGTAACTGTTGTTATACGAAAACTCCACTAGCGGGAGGTGCTTTTCCCAGCCATTACCAAAGTCAATCACACATGCCCTAAGCATGTCTTCAAGGGTCTGGATGGTGCGTTCAGATTGCCCATCTGTCTGTGGGTGATAAGCGGTGCTCATATCTAAACGCGAGCCAAAAGACCTGTGCATAGCTTGCCACAATTCCAAAGTAAAACGCGCGTCACGATCAGAAATGATGGAGGTTGGCAATCCGTGCCTTGATACTACTTCCTTTAGATAGATGTCTGCTAAAGTAGAAAACTTATCTGTTTCCTTGATTGCCAGAAAATGTGCAGACTTGGTCAGCCGTTCCACGATCACCCAAATGGTATCGTTTTTGCGTTGAGATCTGGGCAGGCCAGTAACAAAATCCATGGAAATTTGCTCCCATTTCCATTTCGGGATCTCTGGCTGTTGAAGTAGGCCTGATGGTTTCTGATATTTGGACTTGACTCTCGCACAAGTCAAACATTTGCTAACGTAGGTTGCTATGTGGGCTTTCATGCCAGGCCACCAGTATGTAGTCTTTAGGTCGTGGTACATCTTATTCGAACCAGGGTGTACTGAATAACGAGACTTATGTGCTTCATCCATCACAAGCTCGCGTAAGCCTCCATAAAGTGGAACCCAGATGCGTCCGTTAACATAGTAGGCGTCGTTTTCCTTTAGTTCTAGCCGTTGCCTCGATCCTCGTAAGGATTCAGCCCTGATGTTCTCTGCTTTCAATGCTTCGACCTGAGCATCTCGAATCTGAGCGGGAAGGTTGGATTGGATGGTAAGCTGTAACGCACGTACACGCTTAGGTATAGTATCCTTTCGACTGAGGGCGTCGGCCACCACATTGGCCTTGCCCGGATGGTACTTGATCGCGCATTCGTAATCATTCAAGAGCTCGACCCATCGGCGTTGGCGCATGTTTAACTCCTTTTTCTTGAAGATATGCTCGAGACTCCTGTGATCGGTGTAAATGGTGCACTTGTTACCGTACAGGTAATGTCTCCATATCTTTAGCGCAAAAACAATTGCTCCCAATTCCAAGTCGTGCGTAGTGTAGTTCCTTTCATGAACTTTAAGTTGGCGTGACGCATAGGCAATGACCTTGTCACGTTGCATCAACACGCAACCAAGTCCTTGGATGGAAGTGTCGCAATAAATCACAAAATCATCTGTGCCTTCAGGCAATGAGAGGATAGGCGCGCTACAAAGTCTATCTTTTAAGTGCTGAAAAGCAGATTCCTGTGCATCACCCCAACGATAGGTGACACCCTTCTGAGTCAGTGAAGTGAGAGGTTGCGCAATCTTTGAGAAATCCTTTATAAATCTTCTGTAATATCCTGCCAAACCCAAGAATTGGCGGATTTCTGTTGGTGTACGGGGTGCAGGCCAGTTCTTGATCGAGTCAACCTTGGATGGATCCACATGAATCCCACCCTTGTTTACCACGTGGCCTAGAAAGTGGACTTCACGAAGCCAGAAATCACATTTCGAAAACTTGGAATACAACTGCTCTTTTCGAAGAAGTTCCAGCATAAGTCGTAGATGCTGCTCGTGTTCCTCCTGACTCTTAGAATAGATCAGGATGTCGTCGATGAAAACAATAACGAACTTATCCAAGTAAGGTTTGCACACTCTGTTCATGAGATCCATGAAGACTGCAGGTGCATTCGTTAATCCGAAAGGCATGACCAGAAACTCGTAATGGCCGTAGCGAGTTCTGAATGCTGTTTTGGAGACGTCCTCCTCTCGGACTCTCAGCTGATGGTATCCCGATCTCAAATCAATCTTAGAGTAATAGCTCGACCCTTGCAGCTGGTCGAACAAGTCATCTATACGTGGAAGAGGATAACGATTCTTCACGGTCACCTTGTTAAGTTCGCGATAGTCAATACACATTCTGAAAGTACCGTCTTTCTTCTTCACGAATAGTACTGGAGCTCCCAGGGCGAAGAGCTAGGATGTATAAAACCCCTTTCCAAGAGTTCTTGTAACTGCGTGGACAGTTCTTCAAGTTCTGATGGGGCTAGACGGTATGGTGCTCGAGCTACTGGTGCTGCTCTAGGAGCTAGCTTGATTTGAAACTCAACTTGGCGATGAGGCGGAAGACCAGGTAATTCCTCAGGAAAATCGCGCACAATAGGAATGTCTTCAATTCTCTCCTCTTCCGTTGATGTGTCAGTAACGAGCGCTAGAATGGCAGTGTGGCCCTTTCGCAAACACTTCTGGGCCTTAAGGAAAGAGATAATGCATACGACAGCACCACTCTTGTCGCCATGAATCATGAGAGGTTCTTCACCAGAACGAGGAATGCGGACGATTTTCTCCTTGCAAACAATCTCTGCTTGATGATAAGATAGCCAATCCATCCCAATAACGACGTCAAAACTACCAAGTACCATAGGAATAAGGTCGATAGAGAAGGTCTGACCAGCTAAGACGAGGTTACAACCTTTAACTATGTGTGTGGCTTCAAGGCTTTTACCGTTTGCTAGTTCTACTGTGTGTTTGGTGTTCAGAAGTGTTGGAGTGCGCTTATGTATTTGGCTAACTTTTAAGGACACATAACTAGTATCGGCACCCGAATCAAATAAAACAGTAACAAAGAAGTCATCCAGAAGAAACTTACCCATCACAACGTTGGGATCGTTCCTTGCATCACCCTGACCTAGCACGAAAACGCGTCCTCTGGCACCGTTGCCATTATTGTTACCCCCGTTATTGCCTCCATTGTTGCCTCCATTGTTGTTCCCATTGTGGTTCCCGTTTCCTTGGTTGTTGTTGTTCTGATTCTGGTTCAGTTGGGGGCAGTTCCTCTTAAAGTGGCCTTCAGCGCCACACTGAAAGCATCCTTTATTGCCCTGCTGTTGCTGCTGCTGGTGGTTCTGTGGAGCTTGTTATTGTTTTTGGCGATTCTGATTTGCTGGTCATGCGCTCCTACAATCCTTTGCTTCATGACCAAACTTGTTACACCTCAGACAACGACCCTTGTTGCACTGCCCGCTATGATGCTTATGGCACCGGTTGCACTTGGGGTGGTTCCCTCGGTATCCACCCTGTCCTTGACTACCGAAAGATTGCTGACCAGGACTCTGGTAGTCATCCATCTTTCGCTGCTGAGACTGAATTGAAGTAGAACCCTTACTGGAATTCCCATCCCATTTTCGCTTGTTGTCGCTAGGAGCATAAGGAGTAGTTGTGGCACTGATACGTTTGGGTAGCCTGTTTTGCTCCACCGCCTGGTCGGTGAGACGATGAGCCAACTTGATAATTTGCTGAATGGTACCCAGGTTAGCTGAAGTCACGTGACTTTGAATCTCTGGTACAAGGCCCTTGAGGTACAGCTCAATACGTTTGATGGGAGGGTCTACCATAGTGGGACACAAGATGGCCAGCTCGTTTGACCTCTTAGTATACGCCTCAATCTCAGACCCCGTCATCTTCAGATTGAAAAATTCCACCTCTAGCTTGTGGATGTCGTCCCGACTGCAGTACTCTTCTTTGATCAGTTCTTTGAAACCGTTCCATGGGGTGGCATTAGCAACCGCCAGCCCTAGCAATTGAACCTGTGCCTTCCACCAGGTTAACGCAGCACCTTCAAGTGTTCCGGTAGCATATTTCACCCTACGGTCTTCAGGGCACTCACACATCTCGAAGACAGACTCAAGCTTCTCAAACCAGTGAAGAAGGCCTACCGCTCCTTATGTGCCGCTTGGAGGCGTGACATGACCAGGATCGAGCCACCAATCATATTAAACAACACAATTAAGTAAATAAAACCAACCACAATACGATTGGTGACCAAAGGAAAGTAAACCGACTTTAAGTTAACCAAGTTCAGATTTAAACAGCGGAAGCATAAAATGTGAAACCAAAACATAAGTCCATAGTTCATAAGTTTAAAGTCCAAAACGTAGGTTTAATAAGTTCATAAGGATTTAAATATTAAGCACGGAACATAACAGTCCGTATCCCACAACAACCTCCTCCTCGTGCAAGCTCCGTATGCATCTAGCGACCTGTAAGGCATGTAACAACGAGTCAACAACAAAGTTGAGTGAGTTCACGTTTAGTTGATTAGTTTTAAGTTGTTTCTGAAAACGTGGTTTGACTTTCGTTGGCATATTTGCCGTGGGGGTTACCCCATAGTTGAAAGTATGTTTAACCAGATTCTTTTTATTACCCAAACCATATCCATAATCAGTGGGGGCTTCCCCATGTGAACTACTAGACGGTATGATATCGACTACTACGAACAATAGTTGTGCCCTACATCAGTGTCTATCATCACTGACAGTTTGCCATAGTCCATTAGTACACGCCCGTTCGAACGACACGGTGTGAGGTTTGTTAAACCTAATAGCGCTATTAACTAATGACCCTCTCGCCATCGGCCTCGGCGATTAAGTCGATATATAATGAGGGACTTAATGATAGAGTTTTGTCTAGTAAGTTTTAAGGGTGTTGTCCTACCCAAGGAGGACGAACGTACGTATTCTACCCAAGGCGAATACGCAGGATTAATATTGGCATCCTACCCAAGGAGGATGGCCGTACATATCCTACCTAAGTAGGATATGTAGATTCTGTTTTAATTCTTTAACCCATTCCCAAACCACCGGGAATCCCATGCCTTAGAAAGTGTGTGAACTCACCTTGGTTTGCTCGGTTAGATTCTCAAATATAGCTAACAGTCAAGGTTGGTCAATCACGTCCTAGTATGATTACCACTTAGTTTATTAGTGACTTCAAAATAGAACACAAAGTTCCTACATGTATCTATCACATAACATGCATTACTTTAACGGTTCATGCCCATATAAACTTCCTATCTATTCCCCACTCATAAACAAACATACGACATTGCACATAACACTTTTATTGACATATAACATGTTATATCATTCTCAGATAACATACTCGACATTTAGACACGCAAATTACTACTTATGTCATTTCAACTTAAATGTCCAAAACTGGGCTGTTTTCGGGCATTTTAATAAAATAGTTAACTTATTCCAAAAATTCCCAAATTTTTACAAAATGTCTTAAACGATCTGAATATTATTGTGTAAAAATATCGGGGTCCAGTTCATTACCAATATTTTGTAAAAAATCATTTTCCGGACTGAACTCAGATTTATCTTTTTCTGAGTGCAGTCCACGGAATAATTTATTTAAAATTCATTGAGAGTCCGTTTTACGAAATTCCAGTGAGAGAATTACAAATACATCGGTGGTCATCTACAATACAAATTTCATGATCTAACTCTACACAGAACTCAAGTTATAACAGAAAACAGAACGCATATTTTCAGCAGTGAAAATGCTGCTCTAGCTGCTGTTACAAAATGACACTTTAAAAATAGTAAACGGAGTCCAAAAATTATGATTCCAGTGCCATTAGAACCGTATTTTATAATACATAAATCTAGACTTCAGAAAATACATTTTTCGTTAAGTTACTGTCTGGTTACAGCCAACTGAAGTTGGCTGTAAACACCAACCAGCTTTCTGTTTTAGTTCCCTACCTTCTAACGCATGTTCGATTGATTCCGTTAACATGTTTAGTGATCACAACAACATCAAACATTAATATTAACCAGTAAATCATCAGGGAAACAACAAGAATCATAATAACATCATATTAACATCACTTCATCACTAGACTAGTTTATGTTCAAGACTTGTTTAAGGTTCTTTAGAGTTTCTTATCTTTTTGATCTTTGAACATCATTAACCACTTAGACAACAAGTAAAAAGCAAAGATCTAAGTGCTTACCACTAGCACAAGGCTAGGGGAGTTCGAGAGTAGAAAAGTGGTGGTTAAAAGAAGATGTGAGTGGTCCTTCAACTTCCGAGAACACCGAGCTTCGTTGTGCACCTTCTAACACCTATGTATGCTCTTAAAATGGTTGAAGATGATCAAGTGATGGTGGTGGTGGTGGCCTTGATCTCGGCCGAGACTTAGGGAGGGAGGGAGGAGAGTAAAATGTTGGTGAAATGTGATGAGGATTATGATGGAGTGTTGTTCTTATAATCCAAGATTCTAATGTCCAAAGGTTCTTGTGTCTTATGAAGTACAAGCAAAGATCAATCAAGATATTATCAAAATCCAAGGAGATCTAATGGGGATATTTAGTAAGATTTGAAAGTAATCTTAGTGTGGGGACTAGCTTGGGGCCGGTCACAAGGGGGGGGGGGGGTAGCTTCCAACCATCTAGTTTGTTTAAGGTTAAATTCCAAGTATATAGTTAGGGGTTTATTTATTAGATATTTATATAGTGTGTTATGATGTTCGGGGATCATAACTGGCTCAGTAAAATAAGAACAATGTGTTTGACAATATTTTTGTGTTCTGGGTAAAGTCCGGTTGTTCGGTCTGGTGTTATTCCGTTAAAGTGCTTAATTAATCCGTACCGTGTCCTATATATATATATATATATATATATATATTTTTGTAACATTTTTAGTTCTCAACACTCAGGAAAACATACCAGACTATTTAGTAACTTTTCTGTATACTACTAGTATGTTAATAAGCACATGTAAGTATAACACAGAAATCAGAGAGCAGTTAAATGATTCAGCACAGTCATCAAGCACTTTATTTATCATTAATAAATTGTACGGATACACGGAATTACGAGGGTTGTCACACATAGGGACCCCAGATTATGAAGCTCTGGGTCCAATTGGATCCATCTTCCTCAGTCCTGATCCCAAGGACATGTCTCTTTCTACACCAATACCTTCACCCCTCATCTTACCACAATCCATGCTACCTTTGTTGCATGCAGTTGATATAGCTCAGACACAAACCAGTTCCTCTTAACCACCTATCAATGAGAGTACACTCCCACAAGTGACTGGGTCTGATGCCTATACCTCTGCAATCCCAGCAACAATTGAGGAGGTTACACTGCAGGAGTTACAAGTAACTCCTGTCAGTAGTTCAAGTGGAGCAGCAACTACTAGTGTTGGACCCACTAGTCTACATTGGGTCAGTTGTTCTATCAATAAGACTCCCTTGAAGGCAATTTCTTCAGAGACAACTAGGGCAACCACTGGTGAGTTTTCCTTAACCATTGGTGAGCTGTTCAAAGTGTCCACAAATGAAGAAAGAAGTCCCCAGTACCAAGAACAAGGGGCATCAGTGGATGACTTTTGGGATACATTCCCAAAGTCTACCATTGATACAACCACTACTGGTGGGAAATCAGATGATCCCATTCATTTGGGTGATGGTTTAAAATATAAAGAATTGACGAAGAGAGTAGACAGAATTGAATCATCTATTGCAGACATCAAAACAATGCTGCAGCAGGTGTTAAATTCTAAAAAGTCTACATCCACTGCTGCACCACCCCCAATGATGCGTGTGAAGTGTTATATATATTTAGGTGTATATTTTAAGCCCTTTAACACTTTTTAGCCAAGTTTTAAATTTATAAAACACGATATTTTACTAACACTAAACACACATATGGGCAAGTGCACCCATCGTGAGCGTAGTATAGTGTTGGCAAGATACCGAGGTCGTCCAAGGACACAAGAGCTTTTAGTACCGGTTTATCCTCAACGTCTAATCAAAAAAAAAGTTTAGAAAAATATTTTAAACTAAGAAAAATAAAAACTAACTAAAAATGCTGAAAATAAAAATAAAAAGAAAAACAGATAGACAAGATGAATCACTTGATTCCGACTCGTGTATAGTGTAACCTTTGATTATTTCCGCACTTTTGCACTTATTTAAGAGATTATCTTAGTTATTGTAGTAGGCCCCTCTTTTGAAGGTGACGTTACCCTCAACCCAGTAGTTTGAGTCAGCAAGGATACAATCCTAAAGGGTCGGATTATTGAAAGATAATTAATTAAGTTATTAATGCAAATTATGGTAGGCCCCTCTTTTGGAGGTGACGTTACCCTCGACTAAGTAGTCTGAGTCAGCAGGGATACAGTCCTAAATAGCCGGGTTATAGTATTAATAGTAGTTAACTTATGAGGGGATCAAAGAGTTTGGACCCCCGCCATCCAATACCGTTAAGTATTGAAGGAGGTCCTACTAAATTTGATCCAGGTCCATTGCAGGACCTCTAAACGCTGAACAATGGCAAGACTCTTACCAAACCGTTCCCTTAACCCCCGACCAGGTAGCCAACATACCTCCATATAGACCGTGGAGATATGAATGGTGAAAATCTTTTATTTTATATAGACAGTAAAATAATGCCAAGACACCACGGACAAACGATAAGGAAGAATCACCTTCAACATAAGAAACTAGTTATTAAAGTCATTAATACAAAACCAAGTAAAAAGTGCGAAAAGATTAGAAATAAAAAGTATTACACTAGACACTTGTCTTCACCAAGTGATGTAAGAGACTTAGGCAAACATGGCCTTGATTGTCAAGAACTCTTACGATCAATCTTGGATCCCGGGACGACTCACACACTCTATGATGGACAATGGATGATGGTGGTGGATGATGGTGTTATGGTGGTGGTGGGTGGTGGGTGAAGTGTGAGAGAGGTGGTGTGCCAAGGGATGGTTTGAGCTTGAGCCAAGCACTCCTATTTATAGGCTGAACAGAAGCTCGGGCACGGCCCCGTGTCCAGTGGGCACGGCCCCGTGTCCACATCCTTCTCTTTCTTCATTTAATGCAGCTTGTGTTATTAGTTGACCACGCCCCCGTGTCCGCTGAGCACGACCCCGTGTGCAGAAGAATCTTTGTACTATGAAGATTTACCTAGATTGTGCGAATCTTATAGTTGACCACGGCCCTGTGTCCGCTGAGCACGGCCCCGTGGTGGGCAATAGAAGCTTCTACAACTTTGTATTTTCTGCTGACACTTGGGCACGCCCCCGTGCTGGCTGAGCACGGGGCGTGTTCAGTCTTCTGTCCTCTTGTTTTGCTTGGGAAGATGCTGTCGTGGGGTCGGGCATGTCACGTCTTGTTCCTTTTCTTGTATTTACGTTAGATTTTGATGTCTTTTTGCTTCTTTTGTTAATTTGAGCTCATTTAATCCTGAAAATACAAAAGGAAGACAAAAGCACACTTTTTCCAACATTAGTACTAAAAAAGGGTTAGTTTTATGCACACATCAAATACCCCCACACTTGAATCTTTGCTTGTCCTCAAGCAAAACTCTTTAATATGTGGGTATTACACTCCCAAATGGAATGGGTAGAGAAGAAGGTTTTTGGGCTTGTCATAGAGTGTCGGGATTTCCAAGATTCTTTATTTAGTTTTATTTTTATTTATTTACAATCCTATTCGTCATGATTTATTTAAAACTTTTCATAAGATAAATTACTTATTAGGGCATAACATGCCTCTTTAAAATTCTATTTATATACAAGTTCACATACCTCACAGGGATCACTCAACACTCGGCCAAAAATGTATTTTTGTGGATCACTCGAGAGCGGCATGGAACTTACTCCTACCATAAGCTTGCCAAGCAATCAATCCTCCTCCTTTTTAACTTATATACCTTTTTAAATATCAAGAGGACTTTTGGGTGAAGGGTTAGGCTTGGGTTAAAGGTAGGTAGTTGGGTTAGTGGTTAGTAAAAGGGCGAAAGGCGTAAAAAGCGTCGGTTTTCGTAAGACTTCTTTTTTTTTTTAATTTTTATTTTGATGAAGCCATTATTCAAAAAAAGTTATTTTTGGTAAACTTGTTTGTTTATTCCTTTTTGCTTCATCATCATCGTCATTTTTTTAAGGAAGTCGTAAGAAAAACCGAGCTTGTTACTAAAACAAAGGGTTAAAAATAAAAAGGGTTTCGTGGGTGAAAGGGTGTTTGTTTTTGGGTTAAGAAATGAAAAGGTTTAGGCTCAAAGGGGTTAACTAGGGGGATTTTGGGTAGGTGGTAAAAAAAAATAATGGTGTAGAAATAAAAAGGGTTAGTCCTAATGCCTCCATCATTTACTTACTCGGGTTTAAGTTGGTAAGGACCGGGAATGTATCGTCGTGGCAAGTTCTAGAGTTGTAAGAACCAAGCGGCTATTCACACAAGAAACGAAAAATGAGCATTTAATTTAAAGATATGCATTTGTATGCTCAATAAAGGCTCAAAACTCACTTTTTGTGGGAATGGGTTTATAATGTGATCAAGTATATATAATCAAATTTTAATTAAACTTGTCATGCCTTTTCATAATTTTCTTATGTTGGTTCTTTTTTTTTATCACGACGTTATCGGTTGTAAATTTGTAAAAATATAACCTTTTTAGAATTTGAAATTCCCAAGTTAAACCTAGACAAGTAAAAAAAATGAAAATTTTTGAAAAAAATTTGGGGTGATTAGCGGTTCCAATAGAGTTTTGTGTAAGGCTTGTAATTAGGACTTGCAAGATTCAAGGTTTTAGCATCCCCCCCACACTTAAATTACACATTGTCCTCAATGTGTCCCAAAAATAAGTTTTTAGGTTGATTGAATGTGTAAAAGTGGGTTAAAAACAAGATTTTATGGTACTGGGTAGCTGAACACGGGGTGGTGTTGGCTGAGCACGGCCCAGTGTCCAGACTGCCAGTACCAAAAGTAAACAGAAAGCTGGGCACGGGGGCGTGTTCAGTGAGCACGGCCCCGTGTCCAGGTACCTGAACTGGGCATTTTCTACAGAACCTCGGGCACGGGGCGTGTTGGGGTGAGCACGGCCCCGTGCTGAACTTGCTGTAATGAAGAAAAATTGTCGGGAGGCTCTATTTTTGTGCATGGGTTGTTGGTTCAAGCTTCCCTTAGTATCCTTCACCATCCCGAGTGTGTTTTATTCCTGAAAATTAAAACTAAACTAGAAAATATAAAAGTTAAACTAATCTAAAACTAAGGATAGTTCCGCGGAATGCCTCCGTGGTGCGCCACGTTTATAAGGGTCCTTGGCTAGACCCACCTTATCAGGTGGTTCTGGCTCATCTTCAATTAGGGGGTCGTCATTGCCGAATGGATATTTCATTGATCGCTCAAGGTTGACACTTTTTTTGAATGCCCCTAATTGAAGAGGTAGATTGTTGTACTTCCGGTTTTTCAAAGCTTCGTGTGTTTTTACAAATGGTCGTCCCAACACTAGAGGAGCATCATCAAGGATGACAAAGTCGGTTGGGATTACCATCTGATTTGTTTGAACCAAGATATCCTCAACTACACTGATTGATTTTATTACCTTCCGATTGGATAGAAAAATGGGTATTTGAAGTGGAGAAAAATCACTAATACTTAATTTTTCGAAAATGTAGTTAGGCATTATGTTAACACAAAGATCTTTATCGATTGTGACATTACTAATAAACGAATTTTGAAAGAAACATGGAACCGGTGTAATGTTAATTTCAAATGGGTCTTCTTTTATTAGCGAGGTTTGATCATTAGTTAACTTAACACTTACCGTTTCATCAATTTTAGTGTTAGTGTTTAACTCTTTTAAAAACTTAGCATGAGTGGGTACTAAACAATGATTTTCAAAAGAAGGTGACAAGAGATTAATTTCTTCAAAATTAGACTCTTCTTGAATTTTAACGTTGTCGGACTCACCTTTTTCGTTGTTTAACTCATGTGTCGGTTTTTCACTTATTTGTTCTTCCATTTTTACACTTTCAGTTATCTCATCTTTATTTAATTCTTCTCTTGCGCGGGACTCCTCTTCCCTTCCGCGAGATTCTTTTATATAGCGATCGATAACTCTAAGGTGTTCTAATATCCTATCGGTCACTTCGGTTATAGAAAAAGAATCGGGATTTTCAAAGCTTGAATCCGGTTGTTCGATCCTTTGTTCCTCATAATACCCATATGAAGTAGATGGTTCACACCATTGTTCTTCATTGTAAGCATATGATGGATAAGGGTCGTAATTTTGTTCTTCATAATACTCATATGAGGTGGGTTGTTCACGCCATGGTTCCTCATAATAAGCACAAGAAGGTGGTGGCTCATATCTTGGTTCCTTAAAGTACGAGTAAGAAGGCTCATACCTTGGTTCATCAAAATATGACTATGAGGGAGGAGGTTCATACCTTTGGTCTTCATAGGATGTGTATGAAGTTGATGGCTCGTACCTGGGTTCCTCATAGTAGGTGTATGAATTGGATGGTTGATATGAGTGACTATATTGAACCGAGTGCAGGTTACTACAATTAGTGCAATAATTACTCCTATAATCATCCTCCTCATAGGTGTAGTTGTAACCTCCTGAGTATTGATCCATAAGAATCACTCAGCAGACCACAACCAAGTCTCGAGATCAGAAAACAAAAATAAAAACGGAAACAGAGGCTGGACACGGCCCCGTGTTCAGTGGACACGGCCCCGTGTATAGAATCTGTATCTGGGCGTTTTAATTAAATTTACTGATCTAGTTGAGCACGGGGCGTGTTCAGTGAGCACGGCCCGTGTTCAAGCTACTGTTACTGGGTGTTTATGAAAAATGTGCAGCACGGCCCCGTGTTCAGTGAGCACGGCCCGTGTTCAGGTTACTGTAAATGCAAAACTAAACTAAAATGCAGAAAAATGTGCGCGCGTTTTAAAAAGGTTTTGAAAAACTGATTAGGACGTCGATTTTAAGCTTTCTTAAAATCCTTGTGTCCCCGGCAACGGAGCCAAAAACTTGATGCGTGTGAAGTGTTATATATATTTAGGTGTATATTTTAAGCCCTTTAACACTTTTTAGCCAAGTTTTAAATTTATAAAACACGATATTTTACTAACACTAAACACACATATGGGCAAGTGCACCCATCGTGAGCGTAGTATAGTGTTGGCAAGATACCGAGGTCGTCCAAGGACACAAGAGCTTTTAGTACCGGTTTATCCTCAACGTCTAATCAAAACAAAAGTTTAGAAAAATATTTTAAACTAAGAAAAATAAAAACTAACTAAAAATGCTGAAAATAAAAATAAAAAGAAAAACAGATAGACAAGATGAATCACTTGGTTCCGACTCGTGTATAGTGTAACCTTTGATTATTTCCGCACTTTTGCACTTATTTAAGAGATTATCTTAGTTATTGTAGTAGGCCCCTCTTTTGAAGGTGACGTTACCCTCAACCCAGTAGTTTGAGTCAGCAAGGATACAATCCTAAAGGGTCGGATTATTGAAAGATAATTAATTAAGTTATTAATGCAAATTATGGTAGGCCCCTCTTTTGGAGGTGACGTTACCCTCGACTAAGTAGTCTGAGTCAGCAGGGATACAGTCCTAAATAGCCGGGTTATAGTATTAATAGTAGTTAACTTATGAGGGGATCAAAGAGTTTGGACCCCCGCCATCCAATACCGTTAAGTATTGAAGGAGGTCCTACTAAATTTGATCCAGGTCCATTGCAGGACCTCTAATCGCTGAACAATGGCAAGACTCTTACCAAACCGTTCCCTTAACCCCCGACCAGGTAGCCAACATACCTCCATATAGACCGTGGAGATATGAATGGTGAAAATCTTTTATTTTATATAGACAGTAAAATAATGCCAAGACACCACGGACAAACGATAAGGAAGAATCACCTTCAACATAAGAAACTAGTTATTAAAGTCATTAATACAAAACCAAGTAAAAAGTGCGAAAAGATTAGAAATAAAAAGTATTACACTAGACACTTGTCTTCACCAAGTGATGTAAGAGACTTAAGCAAACATGGCCTTGATTGTCAAGAACTCTTACGATCAATCTTGGATCCCGAGACGACTCACACACTCTATGATGGACAATGGATGATGGTGGTGGATGATGGTGTTATGGTGGTGGTGGGTGGTGGGTGAAGTGTGAGAGAGGTGGTGTGCCAAGGGATGGTTTGAGCTTGAGCCAAGCACTCCTATTTATAGGCTGAACAGAAGCTCGGGCACAGCCCCGTGTCCAGTGGGCATGGCCCCGTGTCCACATCCTTCTCTTTCTTCATTTAATGCAGTTTGTCTTATTAGTTGACCACGCCCCCGTGTCCGCTGAGCACGACCCCGTGTGCAGAAGAATCTTTGTACTATGAAGATTTGCCTAGATTGTGCGAATCTTATAGTTGACCACGGCCCCGTGTCCGCTGAGCACGGCCCCGTGGTGGGCAATAGAAGCTTCTACAACTTTGTCTTTTCTGCTGACACTTGGGCACGCCCCCATGCTGGCTGAGCACGGGGCGTGTTCAGTCTTCTGTCCTCTTATTTTGCTTGGGAAGATGCTGTCGTGGGGTCGGGCATGTCACGTCTTGTTCCTTTTCTTGTATTTATGTTAGATTTTGATGTCTTTTTGCTTCTTTTGTTAATTTGAGCTCATTTAATCCTAAAAATACAAAAGGAAGACAAAAGCACACTTTTTCCAACATTAGTACTAAAAAAGGGTTAGTTATATGCCACAATTGATGTAATTTATATGTTGCATTTTGCACACATCACCCAACAGCTGCTCCATTATCTAATGAGTTGTGGAGTTTATTTCAACCATTGCTCTGACACCAAAGAGAACTAGCTGATCAGCAACATGAGATCCAAATTCAAAAGATCAGAACTCTCACGGAAGCAAGATTTAAAGATACTTAAGCTAACATCAAGGCTTTAAAAGCCCACCTTCTGAAAACCACTGGCACTACTCCTCCCACTGTTCTCTTCATTGATAACCCTCCTCCAGATAATGCCAAAAAGGGGGAGAAAATCAAACAGTGGATAAAGAAGGGAATCGAAGATGGTATTTATATTGAACCAAAAAAAGAAAACATGACTAAAAACATTCCCTTGCCAGATGGTAGTAAAAAGATTGATGTTATTGAAAATGCACTAGCTGAAGTAAAAGCAAGTGTAAAAAGGGATAGAGAGGCTAAGGATAAAGCCAGGTGGGAACAGGAGAAGAGAGCTTTCATGAAGCTTAATGCACAAGGTCCTTCTGAACCTATGGATGATAAAAATCCCAAGGAAGAAAAGAAGAAGCCCACTAGACAAGTGAGGCAACCTAAAAAGCATATTTCCAAACCACCTACTAAAGGCTCCAAACCTCAAACTACCACTTCAACACACACCACTTCAACACACACCACAACCACTGTCTTACCACCACTACTAAAAATCACTCCACCAATAAAACCACCAAAAACAACCTCACCACCATCACCTCCTGTCAAAAGGCAGAAGACACCAGATGTTACAACATCTGTTGTAATGGCAATTGTAGTTGAAACACCAGTTGTTTCAACAACTGTTAGTCAGCCACCCTCCACCACTCAAATCACCATCACTGATCCACCCAAAACATCATCAGCCTCTCCTACAATAAAAAGGAGAAGGATTTTCATACCTAATGATGATTCTCCATCACCACCACCAACATCTTCACAATCACTTGCACTGATTCCAAACCCTGTTCCTCTCTCATCAGCTCCAGTACAACAACCAATCCCTATCATCACTCCTGCAGGTGTCCAATTTCCTCTAGAACTTGAAGCAGTTAGAAAAGAGATCAAATCCTTCTACTATGAGAATGACCCTGCTAAAAGGAAGTTGCCATCAGTTGAAGGATATCCTAGGCCTAACAACATTGAAGAATACTTGAAAGTTAAGGCTAAACAGGCAGAAGATATTTCCAAAAGAAACTCTCAAGGAAAAACTGACAAAGAAATTCAAAGGCATTATCAGTTTCTATTTAATCAAGTCAGATCCTTAGAGCAATTTGCAAAAAAAATGTTTGTCAACAAATCTTAGAGAGAGAAAATGAAACTTTGAGAAAAGACTACATTGAAAGCATCATGGCAACTAAGAAGTACAAGGGAGAAAATCATATGTACAAGGAATGGACCATTCCTGAGCTTGAACAAGAAGCAGCCAGGATTCAAGAAATGATAAAGAATAAGGTCAAACACACTCCTCCAAATTGGTCAAAGTACAAAAAGAATATGCCTGACAAAACACCAGAGCTGAAGAGAATGAAAGAGGAATTGGTTGCTGCTGACTATGGGTCCAAAAATCAAGTAGCAAGATGGAGAGAAGACACAGTCAGGTCCACCTACAAAAGGTTGGAGGAACTAAGGAAGAAAGATCCTAAAGTTCCATAAAAACCTGACTACCCTGAAGCAGAGGTTTCAAAAAGACCACCAAAACTGCAAATCAGGAGATCCACTGCTCCAACTGGTGCTGCCATCTATAAAAGAAAGCAACAAGAACAGTTGGATGCTGAAACAGTGGAAGAAATGATGGCAGGAGATGACCTTGTAAAAATAGGGATTAAAAGGATGATAGAAGAAACTCTTGGCCTAAATCAACCTGCAAGCACTGCTCAGACAGTCATCAATAGGCCAGCATCACCAAACTCCTCATCCAATAAAAATCTCCCAAGAAACCCACCAGGCTCAAAAGTACTAAAGTGGGAAACTGACAAACAGACCCATGTACTGACTGTGTTCAAGTCTAGTGGAGAAATGAAGAAATTAACAAGGGAACAAGCACTTGGCCTAAGTCTTGAAGATATGCAGGATCTCCTTGATCTTCCACTTTGTAGGGATGGAGATGACACAGATGCCTTAGACTTTGAGTTGCAACTTAAAGGTCAGATAAGGGAACTGTTGATGAGGCAATAAAGTTCCACAATAATGAAGGGTTTTGGCATTATCTGTTCCAGGGGGAGATTGTTGGGATTGAACCCTATCAGATAAACAGATAATTAAAGCCAAAACTGGATCAGGAGAGTGGATCCAGAATAAGCAGATGTTGTGTTACAAGTCTCTCCCCTTGAAAGTGGTTTCAACATCTGCTGACCTCCTATCTACTGATCTTTACAACTGCTGGCCTACAACCGCTGATCAAGTCAAAAACTAAAGACCTGCTGTTCAATCTACTGCTTTGGGTTAAGCACTGATGGTAGTTATCAAGTACTTCTGAAGTCACAACAGTGGAAGGACCAGCAGTAGTTTAGTTTACTTATGTAATGTATTGTATAGCAGTTGTTAGCTTAAGCAGTGTTTGTATAGATCAGTTGTTAGAAGTTGTTAGGAGGTTAGATGTCACTTTCATGGTGACGTCAGCATTGATGCCTCAGTGGTTTGTCAGTGCCTATAAATAGAACAGTACCATGCACTGTTCTATCAGCTCTTCACAAAATCTTCTTCTTGCATGAACAAACACTGTGAGCTCAGGCTGAGGGGGAGTTTGTATTCACACATGCATTGTAATCGTTATTGAAATAAATTCAATCTTTCGGTTCTTTGTTGAAAATGTTTGATTAAAGCAATTCTCCTATTTGATTGTGTGCAAAGTTTGTTTCCATCTTAAATTTCGCTGCACTACTCTTTCATCTTCATCTTATTTCAAACGTAAAACACAATCAAAACCAAACTCAGATCCTAACATCTTGTATCTCCAAATCCATTTTAAAAGAAGCGCTTTATTTGACACCTCCAATTTTGTAACTCCCAACCCACCATCTTTTTTTGGACATGCTACCCTATCCCATGAAACCCAACTAGTCTTTCGAACATCAACCGATCTGCCCCACAAAAAAAATCCGTATTAATGCCTCAAGTTTTCTGATAATCCCCAAAGGCGCTTTGAATAGAGAAAAATAGTATGTAGGGAGAATTTCCAGAACCGATTTAACAAGAACAAGTCGGCCCCCTATAGATAGTGAATTAGCTTTCCATTTGGATAACCTACTTCGAAACGTTTCTAACACTGAGCGATCCTATTCATATTTGCCCCCACCTTAATCCCCAAATAACGAAAAGGGATCTCTCCCTTTTTACACCCAACCGATTGTGCCTCAGCTTGAAGCTCATCACTTCCCCGGAACATAAGAAAAAGATTCGGAGCATTCTTTTCAGATTAACAAAAATCAAACCCGACCACCTCCCCATAACCATAGCATCGTCTGCATATAGAAAATGAGAAAGAATCGGCCCTTCATTCAAAAACCGAATCCCTTCGAAGTACCCCACCTCACACGCTTTCTTTATAATACACGAGAATGCCTCCATGACAAATAAAAATAAGAACGGCGAAATAGGATCTCCTTGCCTTATTCCTTTGCGACATTCGAATTCAAAAGTCGGAGATCCGTTAACTAACACCGAAGACCGAGCCGAAGCCAAAACACCACGAATCCACTTACACCACATCTTCGAAAAATTCATTTGTTTTAGAATAGATATTAGAAAATCCCATTGAACATTGTCATAGGCCTTTGATAGTAATAGTATTAGAGTTGAATTAATGTATTAATTGTAACTTAAAGATCCTCATTAACTAAATAGTTTTAATAAATTAATTCCAATCCCACTTATTTTAGTAATATTATATCAACTTAGATTTTTTATAACTTTAGTAAAAGTAAGTTAAGAGGAAAATTGAAATTTAAACTTTTCTTAAGAGGTTTAAAGAAATGAACGGAAAAGATTGAAGCATTATATATATTTTTTTCTTTTGGTTTCTTTTATGTACTTATTACTTTGTACATTTTTAGAGTTCCAGGTCCTTTGAGAAGGAAAGAATTAATGGGGTATTGGTGAAGAATAGAGTGAGAGAGAGTTATATGTGTTTGGGAGGTCTCAGGGTCGAATCTTACCCGGGGGGGGGGGGGGGGACTGTAACACCGGTTCAAACTGGCAATAATATGCCAACCGCGGGATTCCTACTCGTGACCTAGGTGATCAAAGGCCAAAGGCCTAATCAAGTGATCTAGCCGTTCAAAAAAAAAAAGAGTTATATGTGCTGCATCTTGTGTAAACCAATCAAATAAGAGTAAAATTGAATAAACCAATAAAACAAGAGTGTCAAAACAATAATCAGTTCTTTACTGATTTACAAATCATCAATAAACCTCAAACATCATTTAAACACAAGAATCTCAAATGATTACAAGAACGTATCGAAACCAAAAACACTACAAAACTCTTGAGGACAAATACAGTCAGATTATCATAATCTGATATAAAGATCGAACGGAAAAACGATGAACCATCGAGAGAGAAAGTGTTGGTTGACAGAAAAAAGAACATCTAAAAATCTCAAATCTTGAATGAGACGTCTGATGAAGAGGAAAGTAACCTAAAGTGCGTAAATTAATCTGAATGTTAATCAAATCATGAAACACTTGCCTTGAGCCCTTCTTTATAATCCCCATAAGATCTTTAAAATGTCCAGTAGTAATAGCCCATACGAACACCTTATCCAGCAGCCCATTATAATTGGAGGATACGTCGGGCTATGTCCTGGCCTGGCCCAGATGTGAACCCTGTGAACACTAGTCCATCCATTCTCCAAGCCCATGTTCCATATACATGTTAAAACACAAAATATATATATATATATATATATATATATATATAACAAACCATTATAATCTTTATAAAATATGAATCTAAGCCTCTAAGGTATTAAATTGTTAATGTTAATCCCTTAACATTTTAACAAAGAGTAAAATTGAACAGTGAATTGTGAGACGCCCAAAACTTGCAAAATTATAGAGTGAGAATATGGAAATATTTAAGCTTTAATCACCTTTACAGATTGAATTGAATTGAAATCACATTGAAAACCAACGCAAACAAAATAAAATAATGTAGAGCGAGTTCTTTTAATTATTCTATATGTTCCTACGAAAAAGATTTTAGTGACCTGGCTTGGTAAAAGTACCTTAATGTAAACAGACGTAGACCGAAAATTTGTGATCCTAGTGAAAAAAAATCACGTTATACAACAAAGTCTTCATATAACTAACACGTAAAAAGTGAGGGGGCATAGCTTCATGTCATAAACAAACTACAAGGACAATTCTTTTGGATTATGATGGCACTTTAATGCTTTAATGTTCCATCAATCACAGTGGCGGGGTTTAGGCAGGGCTGACTCAACCATTTTATCAGCGCAAGGCAAAGTTAAAAATTGAGGTCCTTTATTCTTGTACCCTTCTACATGTTCACCATTTTCGACATTAGTTGTTCGATTGGTTGGTCGTTATTGGCATTTTTGTTCACTTTTTACCAATATTTTTGTGAGGTATATAAGAATGATCTTTATTTTCAACTAAAGCATCTAGTTTTATTTCTTTTTTCTCTTTTAACTACTCTTTTTCGTATTTTCGATTTCGATTAATTTGACATGAAATAATAAACTATTAAACTTAACTAATAATCATTCAGCAGAAAATTAAAGTTAAGTCTCAAACTTTTAGTAAGAAGAAATCAAGTAATGAACCGAAGTATTTAAAGCCAAAAATTAAGTCGCAGGTCCAAAATCAAGTTATTGAACTAATTACACCAAGCTGATTATTGTAAATTAACTTCCAAATTCAGAATTGCAGTAATCATTCAAGCCAAAAATCAAAGATAGAAAAAATAATCGTGATGTTATATGTGTTCTATTATTAAATCTAAATGAAATCCAATTAAAAGTTGGCCCAATATTAATTAGATAAAATGATAGAGGCCCCAAAGTTTGGGAGCCTTCGGTTGGAGAAAATACTGTATGTTTGGTTGTGAATTTCATACGGCTGTTAAAAATTCTTGTCTGCACGTTTTTTTTTTGTCTACCATGAGGATTGAATTTTCACACCGAAAAGAAACAGTCAACATGGCCGGCCTGAAGGTGGGCGGGGAGGACCACCGGTCAGGGCCCGATATTTCGAAGGGCACACTATTTTTTAAAAAACTCTGATATGTATATGTAAAAATAAATAAATTGATAGTGTATACCATACAAACACCAACATAGGCCCGCTTACAAAACTATTTTTATGGTTTAGATTAGTTACTAGCCCCTTTGGCATTAGGTTTAGACCTTTAGTAAGCCCAATACCCAATTTCGTTAAGGCCTAAAGGCACGTTGCTTCAAGCTCGAACAGGGTACATGAATTCTTAGGACCGGCCCTGAGTCAGTCAAACACTTTGGTGCCATTAGGCCAAAGGTCCATTGGTTATATATTCGTATCCTTAATGAGATGGTTGAGGTTTACATAACACGTTCTTAATTATCAAATAATAATAATAATAATAATAACAACAAGGATGAAGATGGTAATTTTGAAAGTTTCATTAGACTGCGGGGTATGGTGGGGCTTGGGTTGGGCGTGGGTTGGGGCGGGTGCTGACACGTGGAATGGGAGCCCCCCCCACTGCTTGGTACGTGTCCGCGGGGTATGGTGGGGCGTGGGGTGGGGCTTGGGTTGGGTGCACCGCGTGGCAGGGTAATTTATAAAAAAAAATATACAAAATTTAAAAAAATGACACAAACATTTATAAAAAAAAAAACATACAACTTCATTAATATTTATAAAATTACATAAACCTAAAAATTACAAAAGAAACCTAAAGCGTTAAATAAATTTCAAAAAGGTCGATCTTGTTGAACGCCTTTTTTTCCTTGCCGCGAAACTCTATGTTCGCCACCGCCACCCGGTCCTCGTGGCTTAACTCGCCCCCGGGAACGGCTTCGTAGTAAGCCTTGAAACGCTCGAGCTTGGGACGTAGCTCGCGCCATTTATGTTGGCACGCGTTCATGTTGTGGCGGTCGTTACCGACGTTTAGTCGGTAGGCCGCGAAAGCTTCCGGCCAATATTTGGTTTGGCCCGGTGGCCGCCCCTTCATAGCGTCAACGACGCTTGTGACTAGGGCAAGTTCTTCGTCGTGGGTCCAGGATGCCATAGCGGGTTCGTGGGATGTTGGGTTTGTGGTGACCGGCTGGGGCAGCGGGTGGGGTTTGTCGAATTTTTGGGACCACGGTGGGGGTTGGGATGGACCACCCGGTTGGGGTTTGGGGGTATTTATAGGGGATGTTGGGGTTTGGGTGACCGCTTGGGGTGACCGCTTGGCCAAGCCAACGGTTTGAATTTAAAAATTCAAAACTTTTGGGATGGTCCGCTATGACGTGGCGGGTGAGCCAATGATACTCAGCCAACTATGATGGCCAAACCGCCCCACGCCCGGCTTGAAACCCATGCCCCAAGGGCCACGCCGAAACCCATGCCCACCCGGGGTGGTGGCTTGAGCGTTTTCCCCCTACCCACGCCCAAACTCCCGCACCATACCCCGCAGTCTTAGGGGTTCAAAAGTTTATATAATGTGTTGCTTCAAACTTTCAGTTTAAGGGAACGTATTAACCGAGCTTATTATTATCATAGTTATTTGATTTATTAATTATTTTAAGTTTGTTTGTTAGTGATTATTAATATTTTAAATTTGAATATTAGGATAAATTATTGACTTTTATCATTTTCATTAATTCTTGATTTTTATCATTATTTTATTCAGGGCGATCCCTCTATAAATTAAAAGCAGATCTGATTTTTTCAGTTATTGGATACACATAATAAAATATTATCTGTTTAGAATTCTTTGACGTACGTTCTTCCAAAGCTCTCATGGAAGCAAAAGGATTCTTGGTTTTTTCTTTGGTTTCATCCATGCCATGCCATGCTCTACTCTACACCATATTGGTGGATATGCAGGAACGATAACAGAGAAGACGCGGATCAAACCGAAGAAAAACCGAGAATCTTTATGCTTAGCTTTTAGGAAGAATGAACCCCTAACAAAACTTCCAAAAAAAGATTACCCTTATCATTCCGGTTATCACATCTTAATCAGTAATTTCATCACACATTCGCTTCTCCAACACATTTCAATTCGCGTGCCAGTAAGTAACGATAACGTTTAATGGTTGTTGCACTTGCACAGGCGGTGGAGATGTTCATCATATTTTGCATAGATGGGCGCGGTACCCTAACTTCTTGCTAGTAGTTTTTACTCGATTATAGATATAAGAAGGATTCGTGGCGGTAAGTTGAACACAATGAATAAATGAATTAAGCAAAAATCCTTCAAATACTATTCGGCTCGTAATAGAATTAATTCATTTAATCATTGTGTTCAACATTCAAATACTTGGCCATATAAGGATACAACTTACCGCCACGATTCCTTCTTTTCTTCGTGTTGTAGGATTTGTTTAGCGGCACGTTGAAGAGGTTCATTTGAATATTGTCAGGGTAAGTTATTGTTTACAAAACTTAGGTGCATATTGAAATATTATCTTCTTGATAAACAAAGTCTTTTTCATACTTGGAAAAAATTTTATTACATATAAATCCTACTATATATCTAACAAACATGAAATACTTGTATATAACTCTCCAGCACAGCAAAAAGTAGAAGTTTCATGAAGAAGGTGTTTAGCTTTGACAGTTGCAACTTTTAGATCAGCTTACGTTAATGTGCACATATACCCGTACTCAAAACTTTTGGTGTCAGCTTACATTAATGTGCATATATACGCGTACTCAAAACTTTTGGTGGAATATACCGAACCCGTTCTTCCTCCCAAAGAGATTGCAGAATAATAAAGCAAACAGTTATCGTATACAGCCGACGTGGCACTTTCAACCCATTTTTATACAAACGGGTTAATTGAGATCGTTTTTAAAACATATCTCTATCAGGTCAAAAGGGTTTAACATACGACCAAAACTGAAATGGGTCGAGTACACAAAGCAAATGGGTCAAATGCATTGAATCACTGAGTACACAAAGCAAGTTGAAAGTCATCCGAAATGTACAAAACCTTCTAAATCACTTTTTTAAAAGAAACTCTAACTAACTATTCTAATAATAATACAGCAATGTAATCACTTTATTAAAAGAAACCTTCTTAACCATTTATAATTTTTTGAGTTAAATGGCATTTTAGTTCCCGTGGTTTGTAAAAGTGGTCTATGGTATTAATCTTTGATGATCTTTACAATACAAGACAATCCCATTATATAGGGAATGAATACAAAATAAATATGGAAATAATCTCTATACAAATCAAGCCTAAATATACGATAATGCTAAGATCCTCCCGCAGTTTGATCGGGCGCGGAGCAGACGGTTAAACTGGATCTGAATGACTGGAACAACTCTCGAGATAATCCTTTAGTGAAGATGTCGGCGTACTGAGATGAGGACGGTACATGAAGAACCCGTATATGCCCCACACGAACCTTTTCGCGTACAAAATGTATATCAATTTCAACATGTTTCGTGCGCTGATGTTGAACAGGATTATTCGAGAGATAAACGGCAGAGACGTTGTCACAATAGACCACCGAGGCGCGCTGCAAAGGAACATTAAGCTCGAGAAGCAAGTTACGTAACCATGTTGCTTCAGCAACCGCATTAGCCACTCCGCGATACTCAGCCTCAGCACTCGACCGAGAGACAATGGGCTGACGCTTAGAAGACCACGAAAGAAGATTATCACCCAAGAAGACGCAATAGCCACTGGTGGAACGGCGAGAATCAGGACAACCGCCCCAATCGGCATCAGAGTAGGCAACAAGGGAATGGACAGCAGACTTGATTATCCGAATCCCATACGAAATCGTGCCCTGTAAGTAACGTATAATACGTTTCATAAAACTGAAATGCGGATCACGTGGCTCATGCATGAACAAACACACCTGTTGAACAGCGTATGAGATATCGGGTCTGGTAAATGTCAAATATTGTAAAGCACCGGCCAAGCTTCGGTATAAAGTGGGGTCGTGGAAAAGAGCCCCGCCAATAGCGCTAAGCTTGCATGACAAGTCCACAGGAGTAACACAAGGCTTACAAGAAGACATGTTAGCTCGATCAATAATATCCTTTACATACTGTGACTGGGAGAGAAATAAGCCACTGTTTTGATGTGTTACTTTAATGCCCAAAAAATGATGTAGCCGTCCCAAGTCAGTCATGGCAAACTCTCGTGAGAGTGAAGTAATAATATCCTGTAAAAGAGCATCCGTGGATGCGGTGAGAATAATATCGTCCACGTATAGCAATAAATACGCGACCTGAGGGCCCTTGTTGTAAATGAACAATGAAGTATCGCATACACTACTTCGAAACCCCTGAGACAGTATATAAGTAGCAAAACGAGTGTACCACGCGCGAGGGCCTGTTTCAAACCGTATAAAGACTTTTTAAGTCGACACACATAGTTCGGGCATCGTCTGTCCACAAAACCCGGGGGCTGATGCATAAATACCGTCTCCTGCAAATGCCCATGAAGAAAAGCATTCTTGACATCCAACTGATGAATTGGCCAAGAACGCGAAACGGCCAAAGATAAAACCGTACGTATAGTAGCCGGCTTAACAACCGGACTAAAAGTGTCCTCACAATCAATCCCAACAGTCTGAGACTTACCATTAACCACCAAACGCGCCTTATATCGTTCTAAGGACCCGTCCGACTTATACTTATGGCGAAAAAGCCACATACAACGAATGATGGGTCGGTCAATCGGACGCGGAACCAAATCCCATGTTTCATTTTCCTGCAATGCACTAAACTCGGCCTGCATGGCGTGTGTCCAATTAGGATCTGAGAAGGCTCTATCATATGTAGTAGGTATAGGTGAGATTGTGGACGTGTGAAGATTGAGTGGCGGATGAAGAGGCGGTTTTAGCGAGCCTGTTTTGGACCGAGTGGACATAGGGTGAACATTAGTGGATTGGGAATGCGGATTGGTGGGAGCCGAAAACGGGACGGTGGGGGCTGCTGGTAAAGGAACGGTGGGTTGGGTTGGATTTTGTTGGGCCAAAGGGGAAGTGGGCTGCAAAGTGGGAAACCCGGGTGGGGCCGAAGGGCAGTTGGGCTGAGAATGGGCAGCCTTGGATGGTTGGGTTTGTGGTTGCGGACGGGGACGACGGGAATATGTAATGGGCTGAGTCGGTTTAGGGGGTTGTGGAGGGTCGGGTGGTGGGGCGGGTCGTGGTTTGGTGGGGATAATTGGGTTGGGGGAAAACGTAAAGGTTGGGGGCGGGGGGTCATCGAGAAATTGGTAAGACGTGGCCGAAGAGGGAATGGTGTATGGGAAGGTAGTCTCGTCGAATGTAACGTGACGAGAAATATGGACCTTACCCGTGGTGGGATCGAAGCAACGGTATCCACGAAAATCCGGTGGGTAACCGAGGAAGATGCAACGAATGGCCCGAGTATGAAACTTGTGGGGTTGAGTGGCCGACGTGTTTGGGTAACATGCACACCCGAACACTCGTAAGTGGTCATATGTGGGGTGGCGAAGGTAAAGGGCAAAAGTGGGGGTAAAAAAATTTAAGCGTTTAGTAGGTAGGATGTTGTGGAGGTATGAGGCAGTGTGTAGAGCTTCCACCCAAAAAGAGGGAGGAAGGTTGGCGTGAATAAGGAGGGCACGTATGATGTCATTTAAGCGACGAATCATACGTTCCGCACGGCCGTTTTGGGATGATGTTTGGGGACAAGAAAAACGAAAAAGTAGACCGTTTTGTTGAGCAAAAGTTTTAAATGCATTGTTATCGAATTCGCCTCCCAAATCACACTGAAAGGTTTTGATAAGACGGTTAAATTGAGTGTGGATAAGACGATGAAATTTGACAAAGGTTGGGAACGTTTCAGATTTAAATTTCAAAGGATAAACCCAAACAAAGTGTGAAAAATTATCAATAAGAACCATGTAATATTTATATCCGGTTTTGCTTGGAACTGGGGAAGTCCACAAATCACAGTGAATAATGTCAAATGGTGCAAAAGTGTACGTATTGGACGCATAAAAAGGCAAACGTTTACTATTCGAAAGTTGACAAGAGTTGCAAAACTTAGACCGATGGTCTTTATTACATGGAAAATTGAAAGTACGACTTAAAACATCTAAAACTTAGGCTCCTGGATGGCCGAGACGGTCATGCCAAGGTGCGGAAGTAGTGGTGAGGAAACAAGCAGCAGGCGGCAGTTGCGGTGCAGTGAATGGATATAAGTTCCCGGTGCTATTGTGGCGGGAGAGAATTCTTCCATTGCGAAGGTCCTTCAAAGAAAAACCAAACGGATCAAATTCAATGGAAACCCAATTATCACGTGTAAAACGTCTAACGGAAATAAGGTTTTTAATGATGTGGGGGCTGTATAGGATATTAGGTAAGATGTAGGTTCGGTTTGGAAGGGTGTAAAAGCCTGTCCCAGATTTTAAAATTGGAATACACGCGCCATTACCGACCAAAAGTTTATTGTATGCAGTAGACGAAGAAGGGATTTGAATCATACCTGGGTTTTGAGTAGCATGTGCCTCGGCACCGGTGTCCATATACCCGGTAAGGTCTTGAGATTGCATTTGCATGGCTGAGAAAGCAGCACTTAAGTCAGACGGGCACAAGGCATTGAAGCCGTAAGGTGCAGTAGGCGTTGATGGCGGCGGGCCTGCAAGGCCGGTGTACTGGGCCGATGGCTGTTCCGCAGAGATGTTGGGCTGGGCTGGATACTCGTAACCAGTGAACGGTGATGGGCCCGAGGGCTGTTTGGACTGTGGGCTCGACTGCCAGGCAGGCTGGGTGGGGTATGGGCAGGGCGGTGTGGCCCACCAGGCCCAGTTGGGGTAGGACTGCATCTGCGGAACCCAACCGGATGGTGCACGAGCTGACCCGCGTCCTCTTCCCCCTCGACCGGACCGACCCCTACCACGCCCCCGTCCCCGGGAAGAATACTGATGTTGATACGGGTTTGGGTTGGGGTTGGGGTGGCTGTGCTGCGTCTGCTGAGAGGAAGATGAAGATGACTGGTTCGGTTGTTGGGTGACCAGAACAGAAGAAGTTGCGGACTGCCGAGCCTCCATCCGAATAACTTCATCTTGTAACATCGTGCGAGCCGTATCCCAGTCAGCGTTGTTTTGATGAATAAGTGAGGCCGTGGTATCATATTCTTGTGGGAGTCCACGAACCAATTGAAGGACGAGTCGAGACTCGGTGATAGGTTGATCCACGTCTTCGAGTTGGTTGGCAAGATCGCTAAGGCGCTGACAATAGTCATCAATGGACGAACATTGTGCAAGGGTGAGGTTGCAAAACTGAGTTTCCAAGGCGGCTGCACGAGCTTTCTTGTTGCTAAGAAAAGTCTTTTCAAGCTTGAGCCATGCAGCCCTAGCCGTAGAGACTTGTCCCAGCAAACGGGGAAGGAGAGTGTCGGACACGGTGCTCAGAATCCATTGAAGGACCAGAGCATCGAGTTCGACCCAGAGGGGGTATTCGGGTTCAGTATCTTTGGGTGGGTCTGTGCCGTCGATGTGGGCCAGCACCTTGTATGCAGTAGCGTGTAAACGGAAAAGTTTTACCCAGGAGGTGTAGGTGACGGTTTTGCCATCCAAAGTGCGTATTTTGGACTGAATATTAGTTACCGAATACGCGGGGTGAAGTGTTGGTTTTTCGGCCGTAGCCGAGGATGAGGACGTAGGGTGTTCGATATCTCCAGGCATGATCAGAAACGGAGTCGAACAGGAGAGGGATGAGGTCGGCGGCGATTAGGGTTAGAGAGCCGTAGCTCTGATACCATAAAAGTGGTCTATGGTATTAATCTTTGATGATCTTTACAATACAAGACAATCCCATTATATAGGGAATGAATACAGAATAAATATGGAAATAATCTCTATACAAATCAAGCCTAAATATACGATAATGCTAAGAGTTTGGACCAATTTGACAGTTTAGTCCAAAGGTTTGAAACGTTGCCATTTTTGTCCAAATAGTTTCAGACGTTGCCATTTTAGTCCACTGGGTTAACTCCATCCATTTTCATGTTAACTAGAAGGGCGTTTCGGTCATTTCATATGGTATAAAGTTAACTATTTAAGTTAAAGCTCTAAAACGTACTTACGAGTCAAATACTAATTTTTTATTTTTATAAAAACGAAAACTTTAAACTTAAAGTTTATTGGATGAGTAATATGTGGATATTTAAAAAAAGTTATGAACTTTAAAGAATAAAATTATACTTTATAATTTAACCAATAAAATAAACATACTTTACAATTATAACAACTTATATTTTATTTTTTTGTCTTTTGATTGTCAAATACTAGTAACAGTTGTTTGGCTCGGCTCGTTTACACTCTAGTAATGACAGTTGTAACCTATAACTGATCAATTTCTTGTTCACTAAACAAGAATCAATATGACTATTTTAGTGTGTAATCAAGGGACTGTTTGTGAAACGACTGCTCGCAACCAGGTAGTGAGAGGAATGACTTCAGATTTCATCTTGTGTATAGGAGACAATCGATCGGATGAACCCGAACACGAACACGACACGAATATCTGGGTGTTGCCATGAAAACAACCCAGTTAAACCGAACCTTTTTTTTTTTTTTTTTTTTGCATTTTGAAACTTTACAAGAATATACTAGTATAAATAAAATAATAATATTGTAATTATAAAATCATGTCAATTTCTCTTTTAGGTTCTAATTTTTTGGCAAAAAATACCCAACCAAATAGCAATGACATATAACACAATTTAAAAAATATAAAATAAAAATTAAATAGGTTAAACTGGTCAATCTGTAAACCGGCGAGGTGACACAAACACAGCCCGTTTAGTTTAGCTAAACAGACGCGCAGGTTCGCACAAACACAGCCCGTTTTAACACATTTTAAAATGATTGATCGGACGAAGATATGTTTGAGGTAATTACGAGTTCTGTAGCGTCTAACAAATGCATTTCTCCAAACGCAGAGGTATTTGCATGCACATTGGGAAATAAACCTAGTAAGGCCAAGTATTATCTTGATGATACAGTTAAAATTTGCTAGAATGATGCAGGGGCTGGCTTTAGTGTCTGAAAAATCTGATAAATTTTCTTAATTGATAGTGATGGAATTTATAAACCTATTATGTAGTTGTAAGTTTCATACAGTTAAGACTTCATGTTTAATTGATCTGCACATATTTGTTTGTATGATCGATATCAGATCGGTACAAATTTCTACAGTCACATGGAATTTTGTAAATCCTAAGTTACCAAATCGAAAGTTTCTGTCTCTTGAAAATTTATCGTTATCAAAGAATTTATGTATGAAAACCTGCTTAAATGAACAATCCAAATGAAAGAAAGTAGCATATAGAACACATGTTTGTATGTCACAGGATTCAGACATCATCAGGCAGTTGATCTAAACATAATCTTTTCTGAACATAGATTTGTGCTTTAACAAAGAAAATACTGTCATTTGGTCTTAAATGAAATATTATAAGATTCACACTTCACTGTTAGCTCTTTCGGCTAAAATACTGTGATATTAAAAGAGGCTATCATCAGCTAACAGTTTATTGTACAAATACGTAAAAAAACCGTATTCTTGAGATTTTACCTATGGAGTCGGTAACAACTAAGTCCTATGTTGTCCAAGGCGCATCGGCCTCGCCCAGAGCCAAGGCACAAAGCGCTTTTTAAGCAAGACACATTACTCTATATATATTATTATTAATAATGAATTAATTAATTATTATTTTTAATTACCTATATATTAAAAGTTGAAGACAATGAATTAACACCATTAAGGGGATGAACAAATGATATCGGGTACTGGTACCAGTATCAAATTTACCAAACCGGGTATATTTTCGATACTGAATCGGTACCGACTTTTGACATTTTCGGTATCGGTTTGGCACCGGTATTCACCGATTTTTACCCTCAAATACCGGTACTATACCAGTCCCGACCGGTACCGAACCGTACCGTACCAGGTATATTCGGTACCGGTACCCACTTTTAGGGATTTTTGGTAATGGTATTTTCTGTACCGCTTGGTACCGAGCTCATCAAATCCTGTAACAACGTAGCAATGCAAGTAATTGCACCGTTTAGATTAATTTTCACACACAACCCAATGAATAGTAACATCATCAAGGAGATGAGCAAATGGTATCGGGTACCGGTACTGGTATCAAATTTACCAAACCGGATATTTTCAGTACCTCAAATCCTGTAACAACGTAGCAACGCAAGTAATTGCACCGTTTAGATTAATTTTCACACACAACCCAATGAATAGTAACATCATCAAGGGGATGAGCAAATGGTATCGGGTACCGGTACTGGTATCAAATTTACCAAACCGGGTATATTTTCAGTACCGAATGATACCGACTTTTGACATTTTCGATATCGGTTCGGCACCGGTATTCATCGGTTTTTACCCTCAAATACCATACCGTATGGTACCGAGCATTTTCGGTGCCGGTGCCTAATTTCGATGATTTTCCGGATTGGTACTTTTGGTGTCGTTACCTGTACCGAGCTCATCCATATTTTCACGTGTTAGTACCGTAATAACTAAACTGAAAACAACCGAATCTCCAACGTGTAGGACGTGTGGGTCCTATTATTATATATTAGATTATTTAATATCGCTTTTTTAATTAGGACGAAGTGACTATCGTTACCACGTCATTTTTATTTATGTTTTGATATTCGGTATCTGCTTGTCATTGCCCACACGCGTTTCGCAGACATTAGATCCCCACTGCAACGCGCGGACGGAAAATCAACCAGTTAATATTAATAACTGCAGTAAATGAACAGTGATACACCTGATTGGTTTATATGTCCAATGATGCTTATTCGCTTTTTTCACAACCATGCTGAACTTTTAGAATCACAGTTTGGCTAAGCTTTTTCAAAACAACTTATTGACTTATTGGCTTTTTGGAAAAGTCAGTATGGAGTGACTTTTTGGAAAAGTCATTTTTCCCCTCACATAGAACCTCATTGCCAAACATCATTTTAGAGCTTATGACTTTTCAAAAAGCCAATAAGTCAATAAGTTGTTTCAAAAAGCTTAGCCAAACATGCCCAAAGATACTAACGAATTTTGCAATCATAAAAGCCGCGAGGGTAAAAATCACCACTAGTAATATAAAGAAAACATGTGTGGGGTTTCAGACATGTTTTAGGTCTGGTTCCAGGCCATTTTTTGCAGGAAATTTCCAGGATTTAGCCGGAATCTCGCCCGACTGACTCTTGACAAATAAACACAAGACAGCGATAATCTTGTTTAAATTTTTGATGGCGAATGATGCTAAAAGAGATTAGATAATTGCTACTGAGTTGAAAGACAGTACCACACAGGTGGGAAGGGAACGATAATGGCGAGTATCCTTATACGAACCCTAACCTTGCGAAATTGGGGCTTTTTATTTCACGAAACAGACTGAGAACCGATCGTATCTTAATTGAATAGATGACCGATATTTACGGCGATCGTATTCGTGATTTAACATATCTTATTCGAAAACCTATTTGGAAATAACACGGCGGCTCACACGTGGATTTGTTTTTTTTTCTCTAACTACAACATAGTACTTTTTTTTAACAGCAATCACTTTATATATAAATATAAAGAGCCAGCAAGAAACTGGGAAAATCCAAAAACAAACAAAACAGCGAAAAGAAACAGAACAATTACATCATGTCGATAACGTCGAACACCAACCAATTTTCCCACTTCGGCTTCTTCAAACTCGAACGGTTACTAATCCAAAGGAAGGAGTCCTCTTTGATAAGCTCCACCGTCTTCATAATCGGAATAAAACAATCCTCAAAAACCTTGATATTTCTAGCACTCCAAATTCTCCAAACCGTAGCGATAAAAATCGTATTCACAATACGTTTCCACACTCTGCTACCCGGGTTTTGATTGACATAATTTCGGAGATCCGCTAACGAAGAGCAATCCTCCGGGAACCGGATACGAACCCACGCCAAAACATTCCACCAAATACTTCTAGCCCAAATACATGAAAGAAAAATGTGATCGGAAGATTCCACATGGAGGCCGCACCGCGGGCAGTTCACATCGGACAACATCACACCCCTGTGGGCCAGCCCTTCCCTTGACGCAATCCGGCCGATAATCGCTCTCCATAACATAAAGTTACCTTTAGGCGGAGCCCAGCTATTCCAGTTCAGCTCTGATTCGATGTCCGAGTTATTGAGTCTAGCATTTTCCAGATCCGCCCGAACCTGTTTAACCGAAAATAAATTGTCCGACGAATTCCGCCATTTACATACCCCATTCTCCACTACTAAAAACTGGTTTAAGGCTATATTATCTTTCTCCAAGATCTTATCCATTCTGTCGATGTCGCTCCACACTCCTGTTATCGACTTCTTAAGGGGAATAAAGAGATTTGAAGAGTTGGAATTATGGACCGAAGAGATCACCTTAGCCCAAAGTTGGTTCGGGTTCGACTTGAACCTCCACCACCATTTGACTAACATAGCATAATTGAAATCCTTTATGCTACCGACCCCAATCCCGCCAATCTTTTTGGATTTTTGCATCCTCTCCCATCGAACCCACCTGAGTTTTTTATTAGAATCAGAAAAACCCCAAACAAAATCTCTGCGGATCTTTTCCAGTTTGTTTAGGACACACTTCGGGGCCGCAAATAATGATAGAAAGTACGAGGGGATACTACCAAGGCCCGATTTAGCCAGAGAGACTCTTCCTGCAAACGATAAATATCTGGCCTTCCACTTCGAAAGCTTCGACTTAATTTTGTTAACCATCGGATCCCAAAATTTGGCCCTCTTCATATTAACCCCTATAGGGATTCCCAATTAGGAAAAAGGGGTTTGACCTACTTCGCACTTTAAAATAGAGGCTAGCAATGTCTTCTCCGCTTCACTAACTCCAAAACCATAAAGCTTACTTTTCTGGAGATTAACTTTAAGATCGGAAACCAAATAAAGCCATCTGAGCAGACGATTGAGAGTGACCACGTTTTGGACCGACCATTTACGTATAAATAGTACATCGTCAACGTAGCAAAGATGGGAAAGAACAGGACCCCTGTTGGGAAGTTGGAACCCCTCGAACAACCCGGCATCCATAACTCTATTCATAAACAAACCGATTATCTCCATGGCAATAATAAAAAGAAAGGGTGATATAGGATCACCCTGTCTTAAACCTCTTTTATACTTAAATTCAGCCGTAGGCGAACCGTTCACCAGAATAGAGCCCGACCCTGAGCCAAGACACCCCTTCATCCAGCTGATCCATCTCTCTGGGAAGGCCATATGCTCCAACATAAGGAATAGAAACTTCCAATTTAAAGTGCCGTATGCTTTTTCGAAGTCAACTTTGAATATGAGAAGTTTCTCCTTCTTCTTTTTCGCACAAGCGATAGTCTCGCTGATGATAAGAGGACAGTCGAGAATATTTCTACCACCTAAAAAGGCCGACTGAGTAGGAGAAATAATCTCGTTCATAACTGATCTGAGCCGGTTAGCCAACACTTTGGATAGGATTTTATATAAGGACCCCACTAGAGAAATAGGCCGAAAATTGGCAAGAGAATGAGGATCCTTAGATTTCAGAATAAGGGCCACGAACGAGGAATTACACCCTTTGCTTATCACACCATTGCAATGAAAGTCCTTCATGACATCCATTAAAGTATTTTTGAGATCTTTCCAAAAGCATTTAAAAAACTTGAGCGTGAAACCGTCGGGACCCGGGGCTTTATTCCCATCACAGTTCTTAACCGCCCTCCACACTTCCAATTCCGAGAAATCTTCACAAAGCATCGCACTATTGATATCCGATATTCTGGGAAGACCTCCACCATTAAATTTTGGTCTTCTTCTAATGGGTTCTGAAAATTGCTTTTTAAACCATCCTCTAATTTCCTCCTTAAGCTCCAACGGACCAGACACAAGGCTGCCATTAAACCAAAGGCCATTTATTCTGTTGCTAGCTATATTCACATTCAGCACCTGATGAAAGAATGAAGTGTTGTCATCACCAAACTTTAACCAATTAATTCTAGCTTTTTGGAGAAGATTATTCGCCTTAACATTCTCCAACTTGTTAAGTTTTACTCTGAGCTCAATCCTATGTTTTTTGTCACCATCCGACATCCTTCCCAAAACGGCCCTCCTTTCGATATCACCAATAGCCTCATTAATCTTATCTACCTCTTGGTTCTCGGCCCCTTTGACTTTGGTTCTCCATTTTTTAATTTCATCTTTAATACACTTTAAAAACCTGACAAGCTTCTCGTCATTTCGACCAACGAAGACAGGATTAGCCAACACTTGTTTAATAATATCTTGCACATGAATATCCTCCACCCAAGAGTTAAAAAATTTAAAAGGGATTGGCCCAAAATCCAGCGGATTACACAAAAGGGGAAAAGGGCAGTGGTTCGAGGCACCTCTAGGATGAACCGCAGCTTTGGCACCCGACCAATGATTCAGAAATCCATTGCTGACTAAGAACCTGTCTAATTTGCCCATTTTAACCTCTGCATGACCAGAAATAAAGGTATACTTACCTCTAGTCATCGTGTATTCAAACAGACCGGCTCTATCAATGAAATTGTTGAAAGCCTCCGTAGCCCCTCTATCAAAGCCAGAGTTTACTCATTCGTCAGCTGCACAGACGTCATTGAAATCACCAAACAAAACCCACATCCCTTCCAATTGAGAAATAAGAGCAGCTAATTCGTTCCAAACCCCTATTCTGCACCTGGCGTCATTGGGCGCATGAATATTAATCATATTAACCCTGTCAACTACCCCAAAGATTCTACCCGAGACCAGCAAAAACCGCTGATTTCTCAGGATAAAATCGTCAACAAATCTGTCAGGGTTCCAAAGGATAGCCAACCCACCCGATCTCCCCACTGAATCCACCAAAATCGATTTAAGATTAATATTATCCCAAAATCTCCGCAGGTATATATCCGACATGCCCGATTGATGTGTCTCTTGGAAACCAATAACATCAGCTTTCAGAGAACGTTTCAGATTTTTAACCCATGGCCCCTTCCTAACCGAGGCAACACCGTTCATATTAATAGATAAAAAATTCATTGACAACCCAACGCCACCGATTCCCCATTTACTAGTTTTCTCAAGTGATTATCGAAACCACTTACCTCAATTCCCAAGGCGACACCCACCTCGATAGTGCCGGAGACTTCCTTCTCAGTCTCACTGAGTCTCTGTTCGGATCCAAGATCTTCGTCCTCAGGGTTCCCCAGATCAGAACTTCCAGACATATCCACTGCCCTTCTGGTATTCTCTTTTTCCAACCTAAAGATTTCCTCAATATTAAAAGGATCCGAAGCATTGTCACCATCCATCCACTGAGTTATTCAAGTCTGGAGTTTTGAAAACTTGGGCTGATTTCTTTTTATTAGCTTTAGGTTTATTGGACCTCATAGTGATATAACTAGGGCGGTTAAGATCAGCAGAAGGCCCAACGTCACCCAGGCCCACAACAGGATCAGAAAGAGGCCCACCCTTATTTCCAGACGACCCCACCCCCTCGTAGTTTTCCCTCTCTTCAGAAGAATCCACTGTCGTATTGAGAATCCCAATACCATCCTCCGCATGCTCCTGATTAGAAACGTGGGGGATCTCAACAGTTGGGCTGTTTCCCATGCACGTTGGGGAGAGACCCGAAAAAAGACCCTTCGATTCCTTCAGCTGAATACCGGGCAAATTACCAAATTCAGGTGACTTCTCCGGACTATTATCTTCCATTAATTCTTCAACCGAATCCACCGAAGTTTCACCTATCTCCCCTATCGACAATTCCACCGATTTTAATGACTCCGAATCGCTCACCAAAGTGGTTTTATTGAGAAAATCCGGAGACCACTGACCAGAAATTTCTTCAGCCCATACCTTAATAGTAACATCTTTCCATTTCAACACAAACTCCTCATAAATCCTTCTACCTGTTTGAACCAACACTGCCATCCGATCCTCAGCCAAATTACCGCCTTCCACTGAGGCCTCCGATTTGACTAACAAACGGCCGCACCTTTCGCCAATTTTATTAAAAACGTGTCTATCCCACAGGGATGCAGGGACTCCAAGGACTTTAATCCAAGCAACCCGGTCGAAGATTGGAGGAAGCCCCTCCCACACATATAGCCTGGAAAACCATTTCTCCCAAGTTTCCACCTCCTTTCTAAGAAAATCATCTGCTTCCGTGAATGATCTGAACGAGATTAGGACTTTAAGTCCACCCAAGTAACTCAATTCTAAACCTTCTTGCAAAAGATTGTTTAAGACATTCAGAATATCTATGTCCTTAGCCTCACCCACAAGAGACTTGAATTCTCTATTGGTTTTTAGTTCGGTGTTGATCGGGGGAAGATCAATTACCGTTCTATCCACCGGAGCCTTGACATTATGTTTCCCCACAACATGCCGGTATGACCTGCCACCACTGTGGATGTTCTCCTTAACTTGGAAGTTATCAGCAGCCCACTGATCTTTGGGAAACGAAGAAGCTTTCCCCAGCCTAGCAAAGACCGAAACCCGATCCTCATTCTTAGCAGTATCAACCTTTGAGCCATCCCTGTAAAACTTTGCCAGACTTACGTCAAGAATAGCCCCATCTATTCTAACCTCCTTAAGTTTCTCAACCCAAAAGTCAGTATCGGCCACCTTGAAAAGCTTGATAAAGCCGAACCTGTTTCCATCCCTACCCCTCTTAGACGGCACGTAAACATCCTCCAGTTCCAAGAAGTGCCCAAATGCTTTCCATAAACTTTCCTGGTTGCAAGAATCTGGTAAGTTTGAAATAAAGAAGGAGGTGCAGTTACGCAGCCTCCACTCTCTATTTCTGAATTTCTTCTCCAGTCTTAGTTGTTTCTTACTAAGCACTGTGTTCCACTAATTAGGATTATGGTACTTCCTTCCTCTACCAGCTTGGTAATCCATGACAAACTTGCAGAACACGAGAACCAACGGAACCAAAAACCCCGACGATCTCCTCTTATCCTCTCAATTCTACGGAGTGTTAACGGGATTCGAATCGGTGTAGCTGAACTATACTAGATAGCCGCGGCCAATATCAGACCCGCTAAGCCAACAAGAAAAAAGAGGACCGGAAGAGGGACTAAAAGCACCAAACGAAACAGAAGAAACGACAGGGAACCCGGTCCCAAGGGCGAATGGAAGGAACAGTCCGAAGAAATAGGATGAACGGTCAAGCCGGAGAAAGACGACCCCTCACACTATCCCTAGCAGCCTGACTTCGTCGAGCCTTCGGCGAAAGAAGAAAGAGAGGACAAAAGATCTTTTTATTTCTTTAGGGTTTGTTGATGTATGAGGTCTCAACTACAACATAGTACTATAGTAGAAACTTAATTAATAAACTACTAAGATATTAATTTGATGAAAAAAAGCCCAATGCTTTAACACCTTCTTTTTCTTAAGAGAACCATGGAAATGTGTAGTGTTTTAGTTAAATTTCCGGAAAAAGCGTTACATAAGAAGGGTTCCAACGTAATCTAACAAACACCACATATATTATTATATTATTGCAAGAAAAACAAACAATGCCATGCAAATCATAATCCAAAGGTTACATATGATCACTTTTTTGAAAATAAATATAAGTTTGAAAAACACTAGATCTTATATGATAGGGAGACGAGTATCGGCCCAACCTTAAAAGTCATCAAATCAATCCTACCTGACCCGAAAAGTATAGAAATCGAGTCGATAGATAGCTAAACACTTACAGTATGTGCTCCCATTGTGCACCGTTCTTCAGTCCCCTGCTGTTCACAGTGTTCTTCCATCTCGATTGAAATGGTGATGGATACCGGGCCCAACTTAAAAGCCTTGAAATCAAACTGACCACCCGACCCGAAAGATCTGAAAAACGACGAGTTGATGGACAAACTCTGCTGTTGACTAGGTTCTCCAAAATCACAATCCTGGAAAACAAAACATAGAAAAAACAGGGATTTGAATATGACATGAGAATAATCATATGGTCGTAAGCTGATATGTGTTCAAAAAGGGTGGGTTAGTTAGTTAATTAAGTATCCGAACCCCTAGCCCAGTTGGTCCCATGTGGTGGGGTTTGGCCGGTTCCTCCTTGGAGGTCACCGGTTCGATCCACGGCTGCGGCGTTATGGGGGGAGGACGTCCCAATGATGGATCGTTCCTACCGAGGCATGGTGCGGTCTTGAGGGCAACCCGGTTTTCATCCAGCTGTTACCCCAGCGAGTCTCTCGTGTGGGGGTAGTATGGTTTCCGAGCGAAGGTCAGTCAGAGCGGCAGCCAGGGCCCGATAGAACATCGCGTCTGAGAATGCTGGGCTGACGGGTAACCGTCCTTGACGGAAACCCGGTGACCAATGGTCCATGTACATATTGAAAGTCACTCTTCAAAAAAAAAAATTAGTTAGTTAAGTTACCTTGCTTGGTGTTTCTGTAGGGGCGGAAGGGGAGATGAAGAGGAATGGCACGAGCAAGAATATTGCGAGAGCGAAAATCACAACAGCTTTTGCCATTTTGAGGCTTATACTTACTTCAGAGCTCTAAATCCACCATGGCCATATGAACATGTTATACACCAAAATAAAATCATATTTTTCCCTTCCTCAAAATATTTTAAGGGAAAATTACCAAAATGTTGCTTGACCAAGTGTGTTTTCAAATTTGTCACCATCCTGCGTCCTTGGAAGGACTACTCAACCTCGGAAGCGTCCGCATGTCTCGTTGAAGCGTCCGTTTTGTTTCACGCGACACGTGTCCGATGTTGAAGCGTCCGCCTCAGTTGCTAACGCGTCCGTGAAGCTTCGGAACCGTCGGCCAAAGACGCAGTTTTGTATATTCGTCCAAATTTTTTTTATAACTTATAAACGTCCAAATTTTTTTTTATAACATATAAACATTTCTAACATGGGATCCGGTTAAGATGTATGTTAATGGAGTTAAATTTCAAACGATATAAACATGTTATTTTTTAGTCAAAAAATTTATATTAAACACTATAATTAAACATCAAAACATAACATAATAAAAATAAAAAAAACAAACAACACATAATATTATATCTAAAACCATATCCTAATAGCCCCCCACTCCGAGACATGTTTGAAATCATGTCTCTCTTCATGACGGTAGTTGATGAGTGCCACCTCCTTCTGATCGTCCTCCCCAAGGTCCGGCATTTCTGTCTCGACCTTCTTGAAATAGCGATCAAATCTCTCACATTCTAACCGCACGACACGGAACCTGGAGGATAGTGCGTCAACGGTCTGGTTGTGGTCCGGACCACGTAGTTGGGCGAAATTCTGTTGAACACGGAGCCAGAGCCCACCGTGTCCTCGACGTGGAGGATCGATCATGGCCTGCTCCCATGCTTCGCATAGAGCAATATCCTCAACGTCGGTCCAGGAGTTGGCCATTGTCGGGTCGTTGACGGCGTCGGGTTTATAGTGAAATGGCTGATTTTGTTTGCAAAATTTTTGAAAACGGCGGGTGTTTGATAAGTGAAAAGTGAACGGGTTATATAGTGGGGTAAATACGTGTGCATGCAACGGTAACAGTTAAACGGCCATTTGAGTTTCCATTTTTTTTCGTAAGCTTGGGGAAGCGTCGGCAAGCATTGGGAAACGTCGGCCAATCCTCAGGAAGCGTCTGGTCAAGCCTCGGAAGCGTCTAGTCAAGCCTCGAAAGCGGCGGCAAGCCTCGGAAAAGAAAACGGACGCATTAAAAAAATTAATGTTAATCAACGTGACAAACGGACGCTTGAAAAGAAAACGGACACGTGTCGCTTGAAAAGAAACGGACGCTTCAACGTGAAAGGCGGACGCTTCAATGAGACATGCGGACGCTTCCTAGGCTGAGTAGTCCTTCCAATGACGCAGGAGGGTGACAAATTTGAAAACACACTTGGTTAAGCAACATTTTTGTAATTTTCCCATATTTTAATAACTAATGGGTCATTGGGTCCCTTTCAATTTGCTTTTCCTGTTCACCGACTCGACATCCTCTGGCCGTTGCTTTTAGTAAATAGTAAGGACTAAAATTTGCTTTTCAATATATACTCCTCAACATCCTCTTGCTTTTATTACTTATTAGAAGAGGAAACTAGAATATAAACCCTTAAGATCACACCTATATTGAATATACTCCTCAACATCCTCTTGCTTTTATTACTTATTAGAAGAGGAAACTAGAATATAAACCCTTAAGATCACCACCTATATTGAAAAAACAGTGGAGGTGGTGTTTGGCATTATCCACGCGTTATGAAATGTCCATCACGGAGAAAAAGTGTCCCACCCCGCCTCCCCTAATGCGTTGCTTCAAAAGTTTATCATGCTTATTTGATTTATTAATTATTTTAAGTTTGTTTGTTAGTTATTATTAATATTTCAAATTTGAATATTAGGATAAGTTATTGACTTAGCTTTATCATTATTTTTTCCAATGTGATCTCTCTATAAAAAATATTATCTGTTTTAAACTGAAGAAAAACCAAGAATCTATAAAAGGTATTTGAAGGATTTATATATGCCTAATTCATTTAATCATTGTGTTCAACACTAAACATTACAAAGACCACATGGACCACAACTTAACTAGAGAACATCAAAAGATATTGACTGTTTCGAATATTCGGTTCTTAATACAGTACTTCTCTATGTAATAGCAGAGATCACAGCTTATCAATTTTATCTCTATTCTACATTAAAATAAGAGTAAAATGCACGGATAGTCCCTGTGATTTTGCAAAATAACACCTATAGTCCCCAACTTTTGGAAATTACACCGGTGCTCCCTATGGTTTGACAGTTTGTTACTCGGATACTCCCTGTAGTGGATGACGGTTAGTTTTCTCCGTTAAGTAGAAGTGAAATGACAAATTTACCCTTCATCTTCTCCACTCTATAAAAACAAAACAACACAACTCGGGCAAACTTCCAGAGCCACCCAACTCCGGCGATCATAACGTTATCTCAATCCCATCTTTCTCCCCCAGTACAATCTTTAACAACGCCCTTTTTAAATCTTAAAATACCCACCTCATATCTAAAAAATCTGATCATATTAATGGCAAATGCACAATCTTTTTCATTAATTTCATTCTATTTCTTCATACCCATGATCAGTATGTTCAGTTTATCCGTATCCAGTCGGCATTCGATACCCAATTGCCCGAAAACCAACACATCTGTGATCAATTTCACAAGTAAATTTGTTATGTGACAGCATCAGGTAAGAGGGTCATTTAGTGTGATAAATGACTGTGCTTTTAAGGTTAAAGATTTTGATATGATCAATGGTTTCTGATGTTTATTGGTGGGGAGCTGTTGGTGATTCTTACAAAAATTTAACATCTGGGTATGCCATATCTGATGAGAAAGTGAATGCTAGTAGTTATAAAAATGAGAGCTTTATTGTTAAGTTGTGATCGAAATCGAAACCGGTGAAGGTGGTTGGTGGTGGGGGAAACAAAGATAAAGGTGGGGGTGGGTGGGTTGGGGTGGGGTTGGGTTGTTTTGTTTTTATAGAGTGGAGAAGATGAAGAGTAAATTTGTCATTTCACATTCACTTAACGGAGAAAACTAACCGTCATCCACTTCAGGGACTATCCGAGTAACAAACTGTCAAACCACAGGGAGCACCAGTGCAATTTCCAAAAGTTGAGGACTATAGGTGTTATTTTGTAAAACCACAGGGACTATCCGTGCATTTTACTCTTAAAATAACTTCTTATTTTTTATAGTTAAAATAAGAGTGACTTGATAATTAGAGGACCCAAAATTTAAATGGGTCCTCTTAAATTTATTTTTTTAGTTAAAGAGTGACTTGTAAAACTTAATAACTGAGATAAGACCTAAATCTTAAATTTAAATATACATTAAAAAAGTGTAATTAGGGATAAACCCCTTGATCTAGCTTGGTAAGTGTTATGTACTGGGACCCAAAAAGATAGAAGCAATATGATAGTATTTGAAGGATTTATGCCTAATTCATTTAATCATTGTGTTAAACACTAAACATTACAAAGACCACATGTACCACAACTTAACTAGAGAACATCAAAAGATATTGATTGGTTCGAGGTGAAAGAAAACTCCTTGGCCCGATTTGATAAAAAAAGGCCAATGCTTCAACACCTTCTTTTTCTTAAGAGCAACACTAGATCTTAAAAGTCACGTTTGAAAAACACTAGATCCCATATGATAGGGAGACGAGTATCGGCCCAACCTTAAAAATCATCAAATCAATCCTACATGACCTGAAAAGTATAGAAATCGAGTCGATAGATAGCTGAACCCTTACAGTTGGCGCGCCCATTGTGTACAGTTCTTCAGTCCCCTGCTGTTCACAATGTTCTTCCATCTCGATTAAAATGGTGATGGATACCGGGCCCAACTTAAAAGCCTTAAAATCAAACTGACCACCGACCAGAAACACACATTGCTTCAAATCATCCCTTATTGTGTTTTTTTAAGTAAACTAGTAATATTCCTCCGCGCTTCGCAAGGAGTGTGAAATTGTGTAACGAGTTTTCTCGCGCATTGCGGTGTGAACTCAATTAATACAGTTAAGTTTGTTACGGGACTGGTGAGTTAGTGCAGCGGCGGACCTAGAGTGACAGAAGGGGGTAATCTCCGTTGCCCCTTGACGTTCCGGTGACGCTCCGATGGTAGTGTGAATTTTGGAAAAATTGACGTTTTTCCGATTTCATTACCCCTTTTTATTGAAACGTTACCCCTATACAGATCTTCTAGATCCGCCATTGAGTTACTGGTATACATATTTAATTTTGTTTTGCTAATATAATAAATATATACATATATTAAATTTGTTGTGAAACAGCGACCTACTAGCCTAATAGCAAACAATAAGAGAGAGATGTAGGGAGAAAGATACTGATATTTCATTGATAGATGTATCTAACACAAGAGATACAATGTAGTATATATAGGAGAAGAAAACTTCGAGACGAACTCAGTCTATTTTAGGAGTTGATAACCATAATACTATAATAATATATTTATAACAAAATTAAATATATGAATATGAAAAAGTGTTTGTTAATACGATCTTTAAAATCAACATCATAAAAGAAAATTAGTTTTTTTATAATACGTGGTAGTATTAATAGTAATAAGTTATCACAATACTTGATACATATTGAACTTTTTGGATATCTTAATATTGCTACGAAAATTAGACATCAAATTTTAACATGAATTTTAAATAGTCAGAACATAATACCATTTGCATTTATTATATAAAATAAAAGCATTTAACTATTTATACCCACATTCAAAAACCATATGTAAAAGAGTTTTTTTTAGGCTCTAGATACCATATAAACAATTGATGGTATTGAAGAAGCTTGTAAACATACGTGATTACAATGGCTTTTTAGCATGTACAAACCTTTACAATCATAAAACAATGGAAAGGAGAATGTAAAGGAAAAGGCTAAAAGTAAGACTATGGGGTTTGGGTTGGGGCATGGGTTGGGGGAAAACGCCCAAGCCACCACCCCGGGTGGGCTTGGGTTGGGACGTGGTCCTTGGGGCTTGGGTTTCAAGTCGGGCGTGGGGCGGTCTTGACATCCTAGCTGGCTGCCTCCCATTCCCTGACTCCGCCATGTCATAGCGACCATTTGAAAGTTTGAATTTTAAATTCAAACCGTTTGGGTGCACCAAACCGCCACCCGGGTCCCAACAACCCCTATAAATGTAACACCCAACCCCACCGGTTCCCCCATCCCACGAACCCGCTACCCCACGGTCTACCCACTTCATTCCACGAACCCGCTACCCCACCGGCTACCCACTTCATTCCACGAACCCGCTACCCCATCGAAGAAAATGGCATCTTGGACTCACGAGGAAGAATTGGCTCTCGTCACAAACGTCGTTGACGCTATGAAAGGGCGGCAACCGGGCCAAACAAAATATTGGCCGGAAGCATTCGCAACCTACCGACATAACGTAGGTAACGACTGCCGCAACCTCAAAGCGTGCTAACACAAATGGCGCGAGCTACGGCCCAAGCTCGATCGTTTCAAGGCTTACTACGAAGCCGTTCCAGGCGGCGAGTTAAGCCACGAGGACCGGGTTGCGGTGGCAAACATAGAGTTTCGAGGCAAGGAGTGAAAGGCGTTCGACAAGATCGCCCTTTTTGAAATTTATCTAACGCTCTAGGTTTGTTATTTTGTAATTTTTAGAAATTATGTAATTTTTAGGATTATGTAATTTTTAAAATTTTAATGAAGTTGTAGGTTTTTTTTTTTATAAATGTTGTGTGAATTTTATAAATTTTTCGTAATTTTTTTTTAATAATCTGCCACGCGGTGCACCCAACCCAAGCCCCGCCATACCCCGCGGACACATCACTAGACGGTGGGGGGCTCTCATTCCACGTGTCAACTCATGCCCCAACCCAAACTCAACCCAAGCCCCACCATACCCCATAAGGAGAATTATTAGAGAATGAGATTCCATAAAGAAAAGAGAATATTATGTAATCTTGTCTTTAATCAAAATCAAAACAGCTTTTTGCCATTTTGTGCCTACTTATTTTAAGGCTCAAACTGTGCAAACCCTTCAGTGTCGAGCTGTGGTCAAAGCGTGACGTTTTGGTCCGGTCAACCAGACAAAGACTGACTGGTCTGATGACCGGACCAAAACGCCGAGCTTTCGCCGCGTTTTGGTCCTGTCAACCAGACACCCGGTCAGTCTTTTGTCTGGTTGACATGACCAAAACGCAGCCAAAGCTCGGCGTTTTGGTCCGGTCAACAGACTCGTCAGAGACCCGTCAGTCTTTGTCTGGTTGACCAGACCAAAACGTCGCGCTTTGACCACAGCTCGACACTGCATGGTGTGCATATAGGACAAAAAATTACTTTTTGGTGTGCATATAGGGACATTGATGTGCCAATAGGTACACCCTATTTTAATCACGAATGGGTCTTTGGATTCCGTACCGTCCGTCAAATCAGGACGTAAATTTGGTTTTCAATATGTACTCCAGCTCCACAACTTCGTCTACTTTTGACACGGGACATTTCAAAACGCTAGATGTGAAACATTGGCGTTATTCGACGCGTGACACCTTTTTTTTGTTATTATTTTTATAAAAAATATGTGTTTAATTTTTTTTAATTACCTATATAATATTTAACAATAATAAAAAAAAGATTAGAAAACGTAAATAAAAATTACATAAATTAAAAAAAGATTACATAATTTAAATAAAAAATTACAAAAATTAAAGTTGCGGACCGGTTAAGACCCTTGAGGGGAAGTGGTGTTCGGTACTTCACTCACGGCGTAGGGGTTGTTTGGATCAAAGTTGCGGTTGTGTGGATGCATTATTTTTTATAAAAGGTTAAGAGATTTTATAGAAATTAAGATTTCGAAGAAGAGAATGAGGTGAAAATGGTGAAAAGTGGTAAGTTGCGGTTCGGTACTACACCTATAGGCTTATACGAGTGTTGTATGGTATCCTATAGTATTGTATCGTATTTCATCGTATCGTATAGTGTATAGTATAAGTCTCGTATAGGTTCCATATAGGTCTTGTATATGGCTATAGGCCTACACAGGACTAAAGCCCACACCTATAGTACTATACGAGACCTATACTACACCTATAGGCATATACAGGTGTTATATCATATCATATAGTATCGTATCGTATCATATAGTGTAGTATAAGTCTCGTATAGGTCCCTTATAGGTCTTGTATATGCCTACTATACTACATCTATAGTTCTATACGTGGCTTATACCGGGCATATAGTATACAATACTACACCTATACTGGACATATACTACATTATACGATACGACATCACACTTATAGGCTTATACATGACCTATACTACACCTATACGATACAATATTTATCGTATAAAAATGATTAATGTTGTATAAAAAAGTTTCTAAGAAATATTTACTTTTTTTTATTTAAAATATGAGACTTTTTTTTTTATAAAACTTTACTAAAATGATTAATATTGTATAAATACCACCATTTATATACGCTGCGTATAGGTTTATACCCAACGTATATAAAGGGTCAAAAAGACAATTTTACCCCTGGTTTGGGCTGCGTATAGCCCCCAATAAAGAGTGGTTTTTTTTTACAAACTCTCTCATCAACTCATCTAATTTACTCTCAACTTTCTTTTAAATTCCATTAAAATTTTCCTAGAAAATGACAATGATTCCATGGACCAAAGAAGAGGACATCGCGTTGTGTGAATCGTGGGTCGAAGTGCTTACCCATTATACACCTCGTAACCGCTCAAGTGGTCCGTTTTGGGGGCGTATTTTCTAACAATTTGGCATTCATAGGGGTGACACCACCCGAATCGTGGATACATTTTCTTCTCGTTTTAGGACTATCCGTTTGGATATGGAAATATTTAATACGGTGAACAACACAGTGGAAAATGAGGGTGGTGACCTTGCTGAAGACGATATTATACAAGTCGCCCTCATCAACTACAGACACACCTATAACTATGACTTCAAACACGTTTCGATATGACAGATAATTAGATTTTTTATTTAATTGTGTTTAGGTTTAACATATTTTTATTTAGTTTATTTCGTGTGTGCTTTTTAGTTTCTTTTTTATACTTATGTAATGTTTTTATTTTTTAAATTACGTAATGTTTTATTATTAATGCTATTTATTTAATTAGTATTTGTAACACCCGTTCTTATAAATCAAGGTTTAACGTAAATTTTACGTAAAACAAACATGTAATTAAGATTACATAAACATTTGAAAATACGGGTTTATTAAAACTTTTACAATTTATAAATTACTCTACATATCGTGATCGAAACTCGTTGTTTAAAATTTACAACGTGGCAAAGTGCGGAAGCGTGTATATATATTGTGTTCGGTTCTTCGTTGAGCTTGATCGTCTTACGGCATCCAAAATATACCTACATTTCATAAACATGAAATACATTAGTCTTTCGGGGGTTTAAACGAGTCTAAACGAGTCCAAGAAACAATTGATCACCAAAACAAGATTATCAATCTGGCCTCCACCGTAAATTACGGTGGAACCGTAATTTACGGTGGCTTCTGGGTTAATATTCTTCTGCCGTAAATCAGAAGAAACCCACCGTAAACCATTTCAGGTCCACCGTAAATTACGGTGGCACCGTAATTTACGGTGGTACCTGCATTCCACCTTTCCATTTTGCCGTAATTTGATACGAAATCTTTCGTATCTTGCAAACCGCTTATCCGTTTGGCCTACCGTTTCTTCCCACATGTTTGTAATTTGATTCTCCATCATATGGAGTTAAAATCCGACGTCCGGCTTAACACGATTTAAGACTTTTAAGTCTTCGGCTTATTTTCCCTTTTTACCACATTTTGACCCATTCGCGGTTTTATCAAACAAACGTATTTGTTTGATTCCTATATCACATAAATCTTATAATTTCAATGTTATCTATCATATTAGGTTCAATTCACGAGTTTATGTATATTCTTAAACCCGTTTGTACTAAAATGCTTATTTTGACCCGTTAAGGGTACTTAAACCCTTTTTCGCATAATTCATAATTATTTGTTTCTAGCATCCTAATTTCGCAATATTTGTCAAATGAACTTCCACCACAACTATATTTATGGTGATTTTACTAAGGTAATCTATGCAAACCAAGTTTTTACCCCTTAACTCTTTGTTTTACGGCAAGGACCTAAATAGAGCCGTTTGACTAACGTAATTCATCTTTCAACTTCTATACATGTCCTAAGTATTTATTAAATCATAAAAATCATTTCCAAACAACTCTTAAAGGTTGTTTGCTCAATTTAGCCTCCAAGGGCGTTTTAGTCCATTTAGTCTCTTATTAACAATGAAGGACTTTTGAAAGCATATTTGACCCAAAATCCCTCTTTTAACCTGTGATTTTGTTTGAAAAGTCATTAAGCTTTCCAAACGTAATGTCCTTTACTTAAAACATTTGGTTTACTTATCAAGTAACCAAAAGTCCATTTTGACCTCTTTTAACACTCTTGAACCACATGTTCTAAATGAGTGTTACCCTATTTCACATACCTGGCGCAGATCAATATATTGACCCGTTTTTAATACCTTGCTTTTATAACCGCTAGTTCATAGTATTGCTAATGCCCATTTGACATTTATACCTGAAATAAAGTAGCTCGACAATAATCATTAGTCGTTATTGTCAAAGGGTGATATTTTCACCTTTTGACCCATTTGGTCTAAGTGAACAATTATGTTGGCGAGATGATATTTATTACCATCTCATCTATATGACTCGCTTTGGTTTACACCGTGTGGTCATTTCACTTATTAATCGTTTTTTTAACGCTTTTTAGCCTATCATGGCTTACGCCTTACAGTGTCTTTCAAAACAAATAGTTATGGTCAACGCATGACCAACTTACCGTTTAATTCCTTTTTAAACCATCAACATGGTTTCTTATCACTCTCGACTACCTTGTTCCGTATGTTTACACATCGGAACATCAAACCTCAATTCTGTATTTATCTTATTCGTAACTAATGCGATAAGAGAATATTCTAACATATAAGACTAATGTAAGCTATACTTACCTTGCCTCCGAATTATGTTTTTCCACCATTCTTGCTTCGTTTGACCTGCTTCCTTTCCAAGCCTCCACCTAGCTTGTCAAGCGTCAAACTATCATCATAATTCGTAAGACGGTTATATTAGTCATCATTAAATTATGACTATTCCATCTTACATATTTTTCTATCACAATTACCATTCGATCTTATTAATGGTCAGTTTGACTACTAAAAGTCAAACGCCCCTTATCATATAAATGCACATTCAAGTTCTATCTATCAATTAGTAGCTAACATGATCTTATACACTTAGTTACATGAACATGGCTACCAAATTTCATCATAACATTCAAACCCATTTTAATCATGTATGAACAAGTTCCCAAATCACTTAATTTGTTTAAGTGCCTTGTTTCTATTATCCAATATGATGATTTTAAACATAAACTTATCATCATCTTTACTATTACATAAAAACCCACTTCCTAGTTTACTTGTTAATCACATACAAGTGATATTACTTCAAGTTCTTCATGATTTCATCATATCTAGCAAAACCCACTTCTTGTTACTTATGAACTCTTAACAAATCTCTAATTTGTTCAAGTAGTTCATTCATATGAATTAGTGTGATGTTTATAAACACCCTTAGAACATCAATTTCTTCAATTCAACCAAAACCCACTTAGCTCATAATAGGGTAATTATCAAATCCCTTGTTTGACAACAATTCATCAAGATTTCTACTAGGGTTTGCTTCTAAACCAAAATATAATCAAAATAACACTCATAGATTTAACATTCATTCCAGAATTTCGATTATGATTGTTCATCATAATCTCAAAGTATCACCAAATCATAAAATTCAACATACCTTGTGATCCCCTCGACTAGGTGATCATTAATATGTGTTCATGCATCCGATTTGGGTTAAATTTGACCTTCAATTTGCAGGATCTTGTTGAGTTAGGGTTTTAGGCTCTTGGGAGCCTTTTCTTGGTCGACCAGAACACGCACCACACACACTTGTGTGTGTGTTGTGTTATTTTATTTGGTTTAATTAAAACCATTTCCAGGTTATCCCATTTTGGTCCCTCATGTTTGGTTAGTTATTAATTAGATCACAACCTGATTATTTTCACTAATATTCCCACTTTTTAACTAGGTTTAATATTCCTAGTTAACTTAGCGGGTTCAGGAATATTTATGACTAAGTTTATTTTAGGTCCCGTTAACTCGGGCCTTCTAAGCTTCTATTTCTTAAAAGCTTTTATTCACTTTTATTTATTATTAGGATTAATTATTTAAATCCTAATATTTACCGGGTTAATTTTACCACTAACGGTATTTTTCCCCGTCCTTCAGTATTAACGGAGTTTAATTACCAAACCCGTTTTCGGGGTGTTACAGTATTAATATTTAAAAAAATTAAATAGATTTTATATAATTTTGAATAATAAATTAATAATAAAAATGGATGTCACTTGTCGAATAACGCCACTCTTTCACCTCCGTCCCACTCCTCCCTTTTTTTGCACCACGCCACTTTTTTTATGTGTGCTGACGTGTTGTCCACATGTCGCATAACGCCATATTTTCAAACCCCCACTCCGTATAGGTTATACTTGTTCAATTCAAGTTAGTTTTTTTTAGCTAAAACTATAGATTTTTTACGATAACTATGAATAATTGTGTGATTTATTTTCTAATTTTTGTGTTACATAGATTATTACTTGTTAACTTGTTAGTTGTAACTTTATTCAACGAGTTTTTGGGACCCGCGTCTTGCAGCGAGACCGTTAAAACAAACAAAAATATAGACGTTGAAACATTTAATTAAGCACATGCTTTGCAAAGTGTTTACTTTAAACATTATCGTAGAAAATAATAACCAAGTCAAAACGATTACAAAATTGACGTAAAACAAACAAAAAAATCTTTAATGACTACAATTGTATAATGATGATAGTAATAGTATTAGAGTTGAATTAATGTGTTAATTGTAACTAAAGATCCCATAAACTTAAATAGTTTTAATAAATTAATTCCAATTCCACTTATTTTAGTAATATTATATCAACTTAAATTTTTTATAACTTTAGTAAAAGTAAATTAGAGGAAAACTTCTTAAGAGGATTAAAGAAATGAACGAAAAAAGCTGAATCATTGTATATACTTTTTTTTTCTTTTGGTTTCTTTTATGTTGGTCCTTTGAGAAAGAAAGAATTAATTGGGGTAGTGGTGAAGAAAGTGAGAGAGATACATGTGATGTGATGCATCTTGTGTAAACCATTCAAATAAGAGTAAAATTAATTAAATTAAATAAACCAATAAAACAAGACTAAAATTGAACAGTAATTTGTGAGGGAGCCCAAAACTTGCAAAATTATAGAGTGAGAATATGAAAATATTTAAGCTTTAATCACCTTAACAAATTGAATTGAATTGAAATCACATTAAAAATCAACGCAAACAAAATAAAATAATCTAGGCGAGTTCTTTTGATTATTCTATATGTTATGTTACTACGAAAAAAATTTCAGTGACCTGACTTGATAAAAGTACCTTCATGTAAATTGACATAGACCGAAAATTTGTGATCCTAGTGAAAAAAAAAATCACGTTATACAACAAAGTCTTCATATAACAAACACGTAAAAAGTGAGGGGGCTTAGTTAATCCATTATTTAGTTTTCTTTTGTTGAATTGTTTCCTTTTCCTTCATTTCTAGAAATAAATCAATCAATTCCAATTTTTTTTTCTCTTGATTAATTTCCTATTAATAGAGCATAGTTTCAGCTCATAAACTGATTATTTTCCTATTAATGGAGCATAGTTTCATGTCATAAACAAACTACAAGGACAATTCTTTTGCATAGAATGTTATGAGGAAGAAAATGTCGATTTTCACCATTGTTGAGTATGGGTTATGAGGTTGTAGCCGGTATAAGAAGTTGTGTTGGTTATAAGGCTATAGGGTATGGGGTTCGTCCCCACCCCCGTCGAGGAACGGCGACGGCACAACACCGTACCCCCCCCCCCCTCCCCCGCGTCCCCGTCCTCTCCGTCATGCTCAAGACGTTGGCGACGGTCCAAAAATGGTGGGCCACATGCTGATTTCAACCGTTAATAAAAAAAAATTACCCTTTTTCAAAAAAAACCAATGGTTATTTCCCCAACATTTATAAATTTCAAATCCATTTTCACATCCATTCAACCATTGGTTATTTCCCCAACATTTATAAATTTCAAATCCATTTTCACATACATTCACCATTTTAACCCCATTTTCTCATCTCTCTCACTTTATTTTTTATAAATCATCTTCCACTTTTATAAACAATCACATTTTCCCAATCGACCTTAATCCGATGCAACTTGGAAGTTTTGACGTCATAGTAGGCATTGACTTTCTTCGCGAAAACCATGCTAAAGTTGTGTGCTTCGACAAAATGATTCGATTCTCGCTCGCGAATGGTGATTTATTGTGTGTCTACGGTGAAACTACTTCGAAAGGACTCAAACTCATGTCATGTGTCCAAGCTAGCAAGTATCTCTGCAAGGAATACAGAGCTTTCTTGGCTAACATTGTAGTAGCGGAGAAGGAAAAGAAAGAGAAGAAGGAAGTGAAGGACGTCCCTCTGGTTCGTGAATTTCCTCATGTGTTCCCTGACGAACTTCCAGGTTTGCCACCAAGTCGTGATATCGACTTTCGTATCGACCTCATTCCTGGAGCCAATCCTGTTGCCAAAGCTCCTTACCGACTCGCACTGTCTGAAATGCGTGAACTCTCAAACCAGTTCCAGGAATTACTTGAGAAAGGCTTCATTCACCCGAGCACCTCTCCATGGGGCGTGCCAGTCCTTTTCGTCAAAAAGAAGGATGAGTCGTTCAGGATGTGCATCGACTATCGGGAATTGAATAAGTTAACTATCAAGAACCGCTATCCCCTACCCCGCATTGACGATTTGTTCGATCAGCTACAAGGTGCTACGTGTTTCTCAAAGATCGACCTACGTTCAGGCTATCACCAACTGCGCATACAAGAGGAGGATATACCCAAAACCACATTTCGCACCCGATACGACCATTATGAATTTGTTGTTATGCCTTTTGGTTTAACCAACGCACCCGCGGTTTTCATGGATCTTATGAATCGCGTGTGCAAACCATATCTCGATCGTTTTGTCATCGTATTCATCGACGATGTCTTGATTTATTCCAAATCGAGGACCGAACACGCGCAACATCTACGTTTGGTTCTCGAGTTGCTCCAGGGGAATCGACTCTACGCCAAGTTCTCCAAGTGCGAATTCTGGCTGGGGGAAGTTCAATTTCTGGGTCACATTGTCAATAGTCAGGGTATTCATGTCGATCCTGCGAAGATTGAAGCCGTCAAGAGTTGGATTACACCCAAGAACCCTCCGGAAGTCCGTTCTTTCCTTGGATTGGTGGACTATTATCGACGATTTATCGAAGGATTCTCAAAGATCGTTGTACCACTTACCACTCTCACGCATAAAGATCAGTCTTTTGTTTGGGGAACTAAACAAGAGACCGCTTTTCAAACCCTCAAATACATGCTTTGCAATGCTCCTGTTCTCACTCTACCCGACGGAAACGATGATTTCATTGTCTATTGTGATGCTTCCAACCTTGGTCTCGGTTGTGTCCTCATGCAACGGAACAAGGTTATAGCTTACGCGTCTCGTCAGCTCAAAATCTACGAGAAGAACTATACAACCCATGATCTCGAGCTAGGCGCGGTTGTTTTTGCATTAAAGATTTGGCGACACTACCTATATGGTACAAAGTGTACGATCTTCACCGATCATAGGAGCCTACAACATATCTTTGATCAGAAGGAACTTAATATGCGTCAACGCCGATGGGTAGAACTTCTCAACGATTATGATTGTGAGATTCGTTATCACCCAGGCAAAGCAAATGTTGTTGCCGACGCCCTTAGCAGACGGAACTATGTGCTCAGCACTCACAAGGTCCAAGCTCGATACGACCTCGAAACCCTCATCCGCGAAACTCAGCATGCATGTTTCAACGAATGCACCTTGAAGAAGGAACGAATCTACCACGATGGAGCCCAACTTGTGAGCAAATCCAATGGGATATTCCACTTTCTGGACCGAATTTGGATCCCTAAACGGACCGATTTGCGACAGATCCTAATGGACGAAGCCCACAAGTCCCGGTATTCCATTCATCCCGGTGCCGACAAGATGTACCAGGACCTTCGCTACAAGTACTGGTGGCCGGGCATGAAAAAGGATATTGCTCTTTACGTCGGAAAATGCCTAACTTGTGCAAGAGTCAAGACTGAACATCAAAGACCCTCTGGTTTACTATAACAACCACCTATCCCCATGTGGAAGTGGGAGAGTATAGCTATGGATTTCATAACGAAGCTTCCGCACACGTCATCAGGTCACGACAGCATATGGGTCGTAGTTGACCGTTTGACCAAATCAGCTCACTTTCTGCCGATACGGTAATGTAACAACCCGCACTTTTGTGCGTTGTTACTACTCATAATATTCGTTACGCCTAGCACCAGAGATTCGGATCATAATGTAACCATATCGTATATATCGCTATTCGAAGGATGATCGCATATTTTCGAAATACAATATCACTATACTACACTATTATCACACTAACACCCACGGAGGCATCGAGTGAGGACCTATTCTACCCTCCTCAGTGGCCGTGATGTGTCGAACGTAAACAATTAATGCTAACAAGGACTCTCAGGTGAGTGCTGTAGCTCCAGTCGTCATGACGATGATGACAATACGAGTAAACGGCACCCCGTCAGTCTTTGTGGCACCACACGAAATAACGTTCACGATGACATCAAGAAAGGACCTATACTACCCTCATTGATGGCCGTGAAACGTCGCTAATAATCGCATACTCGAATCGGAAACCGATTGTTAATTATCGAAACTTTGGATTATGGATACGTAAATACGACCCCTCGTGATATATATATAATAATAACAATATAATGATAATATAAATTAATTATGGAAAGTACGCACTTCGAAAACTATCAAAACGATCAAAACGGAGAAGTCCAACGCGTCAGGATAGCCATCCGGACGGATGGGCCATCCGCACGGATGGGCAATCCGGGCCATAACTCCCTTCTTCTCCTCTGTGGCCTATAAATACCATGTCACATCACTTGAACAGTGATGTGACAGCTCCCACTCGACCAAACACGCTCCAAGACCCTTTTCTCTCGATTCCTCGCGATTCCGGTAAGATTTCAACCTAGAAACTTGTACTTCTACAATCTACACCCAATTCTACATCGTTTCATCTTTTAAAATTCAAATTCTAACCGTGAAATCTTCGGATTTGAGGCGTTTTGAGGTGATGTCACCAAGAGTTCTTATGAACTTCAAGTTGGGGTCTCAGTTCACTCTAAACGACTCAGATCCGGGTGATTTCCACATGTTTTGGTAACAAATCTCGCCCGAATCTATGTATTTACCCAAGGAACTGTGCGATTTCGAGTTAACCATGAAGAACCATCACGAACGGCCAGATCTGATGGAATGGGGTGATTCCCGGCCGTTAGAGCGGGTCGGAATTGACGGAACTTCAAGTGTTAGTGCGAGATTACACGGTCCCGGTAACTCTACACGTATACCCTCCGTTACACACTCAGAAACAGTGTTCAAAATGCGAAACAGACGCGTTATCCGCACGGATCACATGTAATCCGCACGAACAACATGTCATCCGGACGGACAACAAGTCATCCGGACGGATCAACATGTCATCCGCACGGATCAACATGTCGTCCGCACGAACAACATGTTATCCGCACGAGCAACATGTCATCCGCACGGATCAACATGTCGCCCGCACGAACAACATGTTATCCGCACGGACAACAGGTCATCCGCACGGACAACTTGTCGTCCGCACGGACAAGCACCAAACGACTGATCCGCCTAGTGCCGCGCCCCGATGATTCCGCCATCGGTTGGGGTGTGACAGATTGGTATCAGAGCCATAACTATAGGGAATTAGGCCAGACTCGACCTAGTCCGGGTCGACGTCTTAGAAATTGACCTAGTCTATAGTCTAAGTGCCAACAGGCCGACTCATACGAACCTGGTGGGGTTTGTATTGGGCTTACTTGATACTCTCGATCGAAATTGCTAAAAGCTACAACTTTGTGTGAACACCGCGTACTACAACTTCACACGAAGAAGCCTTTCCTAAGGCTGAAATACTACTTAGCCTTTCCTAAGGCCAACACAATACACATGTTTTCGAAAATACTCGCATAACGAAACCGAGCGATCCAGTCAAGATCAGGTGTGAAAACCAAGAACTCTCGATAGGATTGCTCACTCAGCGCATTTTTCTAGCACGAGAACCTTTCATCGAGTTAGGAGTGACATCCACATCTCGACGAAAGTCTCCATTTCAAAATCTGGTGGAACTCACGAATTCATTCGAAGAGCATAACCACAATTAGGAACCAAGTTGTTAAGTCAGGGGTGAAACCCGTACCTTGATAAGTCGTTCCACTCTCTAAATTGGTTTTCAAAAAGCTCTCACCAAGGACTCGACTATTGCAATAACTCGAGCCACGCGATGACTAGGAAGACGAATGCCATGAGCTGCATCCCAGTGGAAGCATGGAGTCTTCTAGGTCAACGCGCGCGCACGAACTTGTTGAATATAGTTGGGTTACCTTGGGTAGTCGACGCCTAAACACCCAAGGCACTCTAGCATACGAACCACCGACCTTACAAATGGTTGGGACTTATTTACGTTTTGAAACTTTACGCTTTATCAATTTCTCGATTTAACAATTTTCACTCCCTACTTTATAAACACACGATTCGCACAGCCATCGCAATCTAAAACGAAACCCGAATGTTCGCAACAAAAGTAAAGCATAATCTATCGTCTTTGCTCTCGTTTTCTCATTTCAACGCGACCTCGCCTATTCTAAGTCAACCTGTATGCGTATGATTACAAATTACATCTATATAGATATATATATATATATATATATATATACGTATAAACAAACAAGTCAATGTGTGAGAACTTAGGAATTTCGTGTCTCCTATATGGCTCCTATATGACTCGCATTACTAATATTCTATCGCAACAAGTTTTGAACGTGCTCAATCGCATCGCGAAACTCAAAAATCATTATGATCGAATCTCATTCCAAGTCTCTTCCTGTCTAGATGCCTTCCAACAACTCTACCTCGAGACGAGTAGCTAGGGGGAGAGCCAAACGAAGTGTCAATAAGAGGATTGCATCACTTGTGACTAAGGAAGTGAGTAAGCTTATTCCTCGGATTGCCGCTCAAGTGCACTCTTTCAGCAACTCTCGAGCCTCAGAAGACTCCAAGACGGAAGCGCCGCAATCTGCTTTTCTCTACAAACACTTCAAAGCCTGTGAACCAATGGAGTTCACAGGTGAAGAAGGTGCAACTCAATTACTCCAGTGGTTCGATTCTATCGAAGTTACCCTTCGTCAAAGCAGGTGTCCCGATAGTTTCCGTACTACTTGCGCTACCGGAGTATTTCAATCGCGAGCACTCGACTGGTGGACCGCCGAACGTAACAAACGTGGAATCTCCGCAGCTTACGCTCTCTCTTGGAATGAGCTGAAAGAGCTCATGAAGAAAGAGTACTGTCCCCCTCATGAAATCCAGAAGCTAGAAAACGAGTTTTGGGAAATCAAGCAAGCAAAAGGTGACAATGCTGGCTACACCGCAAGGTTTAAACAGCTTAGCATGATCTGCCCAGGCCAGGTCAACACTTCGGAAAAGGCCATCGCGAAGTACATTCGTGGCTTGCCTGAGTGTGTGGGTGATTTTGTCAAAGCTGCAAGACCTGCTACCATCGAAGAAGCCTATCGCTTAGCCGCAGAAATCAACAACAAACGACTGGTGGAAGGGTTTTTCTCCAAGAATCCTGTCAAGCAAGCTCATCAAGCAATCACCAGTAATCCCTCAGGCGAACATGTTGACGAATCTTCTGATGAATCTACTGACGAATCTTCTGACAAATCTGCTGGCGATTCTTCTAATGGATCAGCTAACGATTCTCCTGACGAATCTGCTAACGATTCTTCGGACGGATCTGCTGCCGATTCTTCTGACAAATCTGCCGATGGATCTTCCGACAAATCAGCCAAAGACTCTGCAAGTGAGTCTTCAGACGAATCCTCCAACGACGACACTTCTTCGCAAGACACCGACAAACCCAGCCGCAAGCGAAAGACTTCAAGCCCGAGCTCATCAACAACCGAACTGCTGCAACCGGGACCTCTTCGAACAGTTCCGATGTTTCCAAAACGAGCCTACACTGGAGCTCATCCTCAGTGTTACTCGTGTACCTATCATCATCCAGTTGGGGCTGACTGTCGCTATTGCAATAACTGCAACCGTTACGGTCACTTCACCCGCAACTGCCGCATCGAACCGTGAACTTGAGTACAACAACAACAACAACAGCTCCAGCAAAAGTCTTCAGCATCAGATATCTAGCAAGCGTAGGATAAAGTTGTAATGATACGAATCTCGACGTTAATTTCTAAGTTTTGAACCTACTCCCTTATTCGAAATTACCACTATGTGTAACAACAACTCTCGTTTTCGTTTCCTCCATCCCACTTTAGTCGCCACATTTAGACTAAATTCACACACATACTACATACTATATACTATATCACGAAATAATGTGTTTTACCCTCACTACACTCTTAGAACGAGGTACGATAAACGTGCAAGGAACGAATAATCACGGGTGCACACGGGATTATTTGGGTCAGTGCACGGTGATCGTAGTAAATTCTAAAGGTGCCATAGCGTTTTGACAAAAGGTGACACCAAAACACGGGATGAAAGTAGTAGGGGTCGGGCAAGGTGTGCTTTATCATACTACCGAAGTTCCGTGAAGAAGGTGCCACGTGGAGTTGAACGTTATTAGACCTATTATACTATTGTGATTATTTTCAACACACTACACTCAATCGCAAGGCGTAACAAACCGTATCATCGCGAGACTTGTCGTAAGTCTGCAAACGCAATGCAAACGCCTCATCGATGGACTCTGGAGAGTCTACCTCGCAGGACAATTGCATCAACGCAAGACTAGTCGTAAGTCTATCGCGATCAATCTCATCAAGCACACCAACGCCCACGATGTTGTCGGGTGAGGACCTATTCTACCCTCCTCGATAACAGTGATGCGTCGCAACGTAACGTTAAGCTTACTCGAAACAAAACTCGACTAATCGCAATCGTTTATCATGTGTATCTCGCAATCTCTGTCGCTTAGTATGAGAAACCATATCTATCGCTATCGCCTACCGTTATCAGTGATATTCGTGTGAAGTTAGCACACATGACCTCGCTTCACAAGATGAAGCTCATATGGTTAAAGCAGGGTGTTTTAGTCATATCAGCGACCTTTCGTGGAAAAAGGCCATGTGGGGTCTAATGTTAGTTAAACTCTGTGGTATTAACCAATCAAAATCGAACCGCATACCCTCATCGCTTGCACGCAACAACTGCCGCTTATCATAATTCGATTATCACCACCATCATTGCTAGTGTTGTGTTCGTACTATTCGTTTAATCACCTAATCGCTGATCGCCTATCGTGTATAACCTACCGCCTATCGCACGCTTGGTGTTTCGCCAGGTTAGCAAACTCCCGTGGAGACGTGCCATGTGGGTGCAATATGGAATCTAATTGAAAACACGCTATTCGCTTCTCGCTTACCAACACGCTGGATTGATCTATTCGATCCTATATTATGCTCGGTCTGACTTTCTATCGATTGGGCCGAGTAAACGCAATTCTATCCGAGTCATATCGGCACACCTGACACTGCCTCACGAAACGGAAGTAATATGGGCAAAGCATGGTGGATACGCCGCTGGTACTTCCTATATATAAGTGTTTTAAACATATTAACGAACTTCCGTGGGAAGGTGCCAAGTGGGGCTTGGTGCTAAATCATCCTTTTCAAAAGGTTAAAACTGATTTTTATAAAACTTTTATTAAAACCATGGAACAAGTGAAATTCCTCACAATGTGGAGGTAACATCGAATCAGCTTAACTCCATGCTCAAAGGGAGCTTCATGAGTCCAATTTTTCCTTAAAACCTTTTTTTTTCAAGATCAAAAACAAGACTTTCTTGAGATGTCGGTTCAACATCGAGTTCAGCTGGAACCCATGTCATAGGAGAGTTTTCGTAACCCTTGTTTTCATCTTCGAATTCCTTGAAATGATAGAAACTTAAACTTCCTTGCCACATCGGTTAACATCGACTCTGTTGACCGCACGTTAAAAGGAAAATTTTCAAAGATTTTCATCCTAAAATCCCTTTCTAATCTCTAAAAAGAACGCTTCTTGTAACGTTGGTTAACGATCGACTCCGTTAACTCTACGTCATGAGAAACCTTTCAAATTACAATCGCATCGAACTAACGAATTCTACACAAGACAAGGTACTTTGGAATGCCAACTCGTGGGATTAATACTTTCGTCTCTACGTCGCCTTCTCGCTATCGCAATCGATCTCTCTTATTCGAAACGTTCTCGCTATCAACTTACGATCAAATCGCTCGCTGTATCGCTACTTATACAAGATCAACTCTTAGAAGTCTACCTATTGGATTAATTTCGGGACGAAATTTCCTAAAGTAGGGGAGACTGTAACAACCCGCACTTTTGTGCGTTGTTACTACTCATAATATTCGTTACGCCTAGCACCAGAGATTCGGATCATAATGTAACCATATCGTATATATCGCTATTCGAAGGATGATCGCATATTTTCGAAATACAATATCACTATACTACACTATTATCACACTAACACCCACGGAGGCATCGAGTGAGGACCTATTCTACCCTCCTCAGTGGCCGTGATGTGTCGAACGTAAACAATTAATGCTAACAAGGACTCTCGGGTGAGTGCTGTAGCTCCAGTCGTCATGACGATGATGACAATACGAGTAAACGGCACCCCGTCAGTCTTTGTGGCACCACACGAAATAACGTTCACGATGACATCAAGAAAGGACCTATACTACCCTCATTGATGGCCGTGAAACGTCGCTAATAATCGCATACTCGAATCGGAAACCGATTGTTAATTATCGAAACTTTGGATTATGGATACGTAAATACGACCCCTCATGATATATATATAATAATAACAATATAATGATAATATAAATTAATTATGGAAAGTACGCACTTCGAAAACTATCAAAACGATCAAAACGGAGAAGTCCAACGCGTCAGGATAGCCATCCGGACGGATGGGTCATCCGGACGGATGGGCCATCCGCACGGATGGGCAATCCGGACGGATAGGCAATCCGGGCCAGAACTCCCTTCTTCTCCTCTGTGGCCTATAAATACCATGTCACATCACTTGAACAGTGATGTGACAGCTCCCACTCGACCAAACACGCTCCAAGACCCTTTTCTCTCGATTCCTCGCGATTCCGGTAAGATTTCAACCTAGAAACTTGTACTTCTACAATCTACACCCAATTCTACATCGTTTCATCTTTTAAAATTCAAATTCTAACCGTGAAATCTTCGGATTTGAGGCGTTTTGAGGTGATGTCGCCAAGAGTTCTTATGAACTTCAAGTTGGGGTCTCAGTTCACTATAAACGACTCAGATCCGGGTGATTTCCACATGTTTTGGTAACAAATCTCGCCCGAATCTATGTATTTACCCAAGGAACTGTGCGATTTTGAGTTAACCATGAAGAACCATCACGAACGGTCAGATCTGATGGAACGGGGTGATTCCCGGCCGTTAGAGCGGGTCGGAATTGACGGAACTTCAAGTGTTAGTGCGAGATTACACGGTCCCGGTAACTCTACACGTATACCCTCCGTTACACACTCAGAAACAGTGTTCAAAATGCGAAACAGACGCGTTATCCGCACGGATCAAATGTAATCCGCACGAACAACATGTCATCCGGACGGACAACAAGTCATCCGGACGGATCAACATGTCATCCGCACGGATCAACATGTCGTCCGCACGAACAACATGTCGTCCGCACGAGCAACATGTCATCCGCACGGATCAACATGTCGTCCGCCCGAACAACATGTTATCCGCACGAGCAACAGGTCATCCGCACGGACAACAGATCATCCGCACGGACAACTTTTCATCCGCACGGACAAGCACCAAACGACTGATCAACTCACCAATCAAACGAATGACCATCCGGCCGGATTGCCGTCCGACCGTATAGTCACTGGACCTTATCATTTCAACCGAATGGTCATCCGGCCGGATTGCTATCCGACCGAATGACCAATAGTCACCTGATTCGTTCATCGCCGTTTAACACACTCTAAATCGACCAGGTTAAGTCAGACGCATTCTCAACCAATCAAACAAGCAGTACTTAGTTGTTGAATACGCACTGTGAGTATACTTGAACCCTTTTTAATCAAATTTTGGGTGTAACATACGTTTCTAACAAATCGAACTCATCAAACGAAATATTCAATCAATCGAATTATCACTTGCGAATAACTGTTATGCATAGATATACGTGATGCTAGTTGCATATGTGCTAGGGCTTATACTTGCGAGGTCCCACCACGACTAGTATAGTACTATTGCGCCCGACGGGGTCTAGTTATGCCATCGTACATTCGAGCATCGAGGACTTAGTTGGTAGTATTAGTTTGTGAGTATATATGTCGTGTATTACGTTTATGCATGTGGAAATTCGCAGCTCTTTTAATCTATTATGCTATACTTACCAAACCTGTATACTCGCCAATACTTTTGTATTGACAAATATTTTAACGTATGTTGCAGGTTAGATTGCAGACTATATCAAATCAAGCTAGGAAGTCTAGAAACTCAACTAAAATCTAGGTTGTCGGATTGTGTTGTTCGAGAGGACAAGAAGTCTGTGATAACTTATGTGATTGTATTATTTGTTAGTATGGGATAATGAATGTTTTAAATATTATCGCAATATAGTTGTTATAGATTCTCTTGAGCAATCTGATCCGCCTAGTGCCGCGCCCCGATGATTCCGCCATCGGTTGGGGTGTGACAGGGAAGACTACAAGGTAGAACGATTAGCCCGAATCTACACCGACGAGATCATTTGTAATCATGGGGCGCCTCGTGACATCATCTTTGATCGTGATGCTCGGTTTACCTCGCGACTGTGGGAATACTTTTCAAAAGGCTCTTGGTACATCGCTTACTCTAAGTACCGCCTTCCACCCTCAAACCGACGGTCAGACTGAAAGAACGATTCGTACTCTTGAAGACATGCTCTGTTCGTGTGTCATAGACTTCGGTGGTAATTGGGATAAATACCTGCTGTTAGTCGAATTCTCGTACAACAACAGTTATCATTCCAGCATACAAATGGCACCATTCGAGGCTTTATACGGGAGGAAATGTCGATCGCCTATTGTGTGGCACGAGATCGGTCACTCGCAACTAACCGGTCCCGAGCTACTGCAAGAAACGACAAACAAAATTTTCCAAATCCGGGACAATCTAGTGAAAGCTCGGAACCGACAGAAAAGTTACGCGGATAGACGACGCAAGCCCCTTGAATTTGACGTTAGCGACTACGTACTCCTAAAGGTTTCACCTTGGAAGGGTGTAGTCAGATTCGGCAAGAAAGGGAAACTAGCGCCTCGATACGTTGGACCTTTTAAGATTCTGGAAAGGATCGGAAAAGTCGCCTACATACTTGAACTACCGGAGGAACTAAGTAACGTCCACCCGACTTTCCATGTGTCAAACCTCCGAAAATGCCTGGCTGAGCATGATCTAATCGTACCTCTCGATGATCTCCAAATAAACGAGACGTTACACTTCGTGGAGAAGCCTGTCGAAATCATGGATCGCCAAACCAAGCAGCTCCAGCGCTCACGCATTCCTATTGTGAAAGTCCGATGGGAAGGCAAACGAGGCGCAGAGTTCACTTGGGAACTCGAAAGCGACATGAAGGCGAAGTACCCGCAGCTGTTTGGAGAAAGTCTAGAGAAAGAAAGTGCTCCAAAATGATTCACGGTGTGGTACGACTTACAGCTTAATAATCGGCCATGAGTGTTTCGTGGCCTCCCACACGATCTCGACGGACAACTTTTTTTTTACTAGACGATGCCGTGTCTAGTAGCTCCACTTGTTGGATGAGATTTTGGAAGATAATTAAACTACTATCGCTTGACGATGAATCTTCATCGTCGGGAAAGTCGGACAGGAGAGAAAAAAACGGGAACTTGGAATCCATTTTTTTTAAAGATTGGTTAAAAAAGTTAGATGAGTTGAATGGGTGAGAGTTGTTTTGGGTTTGAAAAATAAAAAGATTGAAGTGGTAGTATTTATAGGGTTTAGGAGAATTTTTTTTTAATATATAACGGCTATATAGCCGTTTGAAAATGGAATCCAACAAGCGGTGAACACCCACCGCTCCCATTCCCCGATTAGCCTCCCCGAGGGGTCAGTCTTTTGTCTGGTTGATAGGACCAAAACGCGGCCAAAGCTCGGCGTTTTTGTCCGGTCAACAGACCCGTCAGACACCCGTCAGTCTTTTTCTGGTTAACCGGACCAAAACGCTGCGTTTTGATCACAGTTCGACACTGCAAGGTGTGCATATAAGGACAAAAAACACATTTTTTGGTGTGTAAATAGGCAAAATGGTGTGTAGATAGGTACACCCTTGTTTTAAAAGTTGAAAAAGAACATTACCCTTTTGCATTTTGTTTTAATTTAGGTGGTAAAAATGGTTGCTTGATGTTTTAGAGTTATGGGGTCACCAAGATTTATGGTTTATATTAAGGGCAGAAACTTGAAACTGAAATGAGTGATTTGTATTGTGTGTTTGTTGAATGAATCGATGAAATAGCAGCAGGAGGAGCGAACATATACATGTGAAGGGAAATGAAAATGAACTGCAAAAAATATAAAAAATAAAAAATAAAAATAATATAATAATAATAATAAATGAATGAGTAAAATGCAATTTGCGTCCCTGTGGTATGTCCCAAACATCAACCTGAGCCCCTAAATTCATTTTTTTGTTATTTGAGCCCCTGACTTTATTAATTCATAACAGTTTGAGTCCCTGCCGTCAGTGTTCCGTTAGTTTTACCGTTTGACAGTTGTGAAAAGTCCATAATACCCCCCACCCTTAATATACACTTAATTAGCAGACCACCAGTTGAGTACTCCCACCAGTTTCATTATCATCATCAACAGCTCTCCCAACTCCCAAGATCTCTCCCAACTCCCAAGATCATCATCATCATCGAACAGATCAGGTTCATCTTCATCCTCATATTGATTTTTGGTTTGATTCGATGATTTAAATGTGTTTATATTGTGAAAAAACAGAGGGTTGATTCTGGGTTTGATTTTGGGTTCCATTCGATGATTTTGGGTTCCATTCGATGATTTTGGGTTGATTTTGAAAAAACAGAGGGTTGATTTTGGGTTTTATTTTGGGTTCCATTCGATGATTTTGGGTTGATTTTGAAAAAACAGAGGGCTGAAAAAACAGAGGGTTGATTTTAGGACATATTTTGGGTTTGATGTATCAACTGAGTATATTGTTGAATGTGTATCAACTGAGTATATTGTTGAATGTGTTTTGGTTTTGATTCTTGTGGGTTTAGGGTTTAGGGTATCAAAACAGAGGTTTTGAATGTGTTTTGGTTTTGAATCTTGAGGGTTTAGGGTATCAACTGAGTATATTGTTTCGGATTGATGTGTTCGGATTGATGTGTTCCTCGTATGTGTTTTGCAATGTGTTTTGGTTTTGATTCTTGTGGGTTTAGGGTATCAATGTGTTTTGCGTATGTGTTTTGGTATTAAGAACTGATCGGATCAGTTTCGGATTGATGTGTTCCTCGTATTGATTTTTGGTTTGATTCGAATGTGTTAATGCATCAAAACGGAGGTTTTCAATGTGTTTTGGTTTTGGTTCCTGTTTGTTCATCATATTGATTTTTGGTTTGATTCGATGATTTGGGTTCCTCGTATTAAGAACTGATCGGATCAGTTTCGGATTGATGTGTTCCTCGTATTGATTTTTGGTTTGATTTGAATGTGTTTTGATGTACAGAATGGCTGCGGACGTAAAGATACGCAAAACACCAACTACGAAGGCGAGAACACTTGACAACCTCCTAGAAGATGCGGTGCACATAAGGAAGTGATTGATATGAATGAATATAACCTCAGTGGAGCTCTTCAATTTTCCTTGAAATTCCAGAGCTCGCTAATTACATATCTACCACTGGGGTTATATTCATTCATATGAATATGAATGAATATAACCCCAGTGGCAGATATGTAATTACCTACACTGGGGTTATATTCATTCATATCTGCTACATTTCGAAGTGCACCCGTCAGCAAAGATCCACAAATGCTTGTGGTGACGTTTTGTCTCTGTATTGTATGTTACGGTCTTTTGTTATCGAGTCTGTAAGTTCCGTCAAGTCTACGAAGTTGGTATGACGTTTTGTCTCTGTATTGTATGTATTAAAAGTTTACATTTAATATATAGTATACATTTAATTATTAGATTGCATTTACTTAAAAATAAAAGAGTTAATTTGAATTATTAGATTTCTTAAGAAAAAACTAAAAAATGAATTTAGGGGCTCAGGTTGATATTTCACTCATACCATAGGGACGCAAGTGTTATTAATATATGCCAAAAGACGGTCTTACCCCTGCCTCAAACAGTCAAACTGACGGCAGGGACTCAGAGTGTTATGAATTAATAAAGTCAGGGGCTCAAAAAACAAAAAAATGAATTTATGGGCTCAAGTTGATGTTTGGGACATACCACCACACGGATGCAAATTGCATTTTACTCTAAATGAATTTATTAACCACCTTTTCTTGTTTAGGGGGGTTGCTTGGGCGTGGTTAACCTCCTCTGCATTTGTCTTCTTTCATTTGACGTGACTACTTTTTGTGGCCCACTGACTTGAACAAAATCATGTAAGAATTAGGACACCCCAAACATGGACCATCTTTACTAGCCGCTAGTCAAACATGGTATATAATGGAAACCCCGCCTTTACTCTTTACAAACTCCATACTCACTCAATATTCAACAATGAAGAAAGAAGTAACCTTCTTCCTATTCCTCTGCTGCTTCTTCTCTTCCGCCACCAAAATAACACCAAGCGTCGAGGTAAGTTACTAAAATCCGTGAGCTCTCATATGTATCATTTCATATATCATATTCATATTCATATCGGTGCGTGTTTTGTTTTCTAATTTCTTCTAGGAATGTAAGGTTGAAGAAAGGCAGGGATTGTCCATGGAGTACTCGGTTTTCAAACTTTTGAAGTCCGGTAGGATTGATTTGAATACTTTTAAGGTGGCAGGCGGCATAGTATCCGTCAACCTTTCAATGGAGGTTGAAGAACACTGTGAACATCAGGGGACGGAGGAGGAGGAAGAGGAAGTGTGCAGTATAGGCACCCCAACTATTCATGTTCGCCTATCCATCAACTCGATTTCTGGGGTTTTCGGGCCTGGTTGCGTTGATCTCAAGAAGTTTAAGGCTGGGCCGGTACCGGTTATCCTTTCATTCGAGATTTAGCGTGGTTTTTCTGAAGCTTATATATACGATCAACAATTGGCTTTTGTATTTTGTGTGTAACATATTCCTCTGTTGTAAAGGTGAGTTGGTTTTGGATTTAAGTGATTTGGTTTTGTATTTTGCGATGCAAGTAAAGCTGTTTTGGATTATGCGATATAAAAGAAAATGTTGATTCTAATGATTGGTATTGTTTCTTTTTGTGGTATATATACTCTGTTCTGTTCTGTGTCGTGTTGTTCATGCGATATAGAAACCGTTGAGTCGAATGATTGATATTGTTTCTTCTGCCGTAATCATGAGTACGATCGATTCTTGTTCGTGAAAAAAAACCCAAAGAGATCTGGCATTCAACTTAGCAATTATCAGAAAGGCCAAGTTACTTGTGAAGGAACAGCCATTTTTCTTCCCAAAAAATAGATATGATTGCCGGTAATCCTGACTACGATCGATTATTGTTCGTGATAAAACCCCCCAATTCACTCTTCGTTGCCGCTACGATCAGGCTCACACCATTTCCCCCTAATTTCATCCATCCGCTTACCAGCCGTAAACATCCAATTAGGGTTTTCTAGTACCAAATTGCTGTTTATTTCCCTCTTTTTGTGTGGCAGTTTTGTGAATCAGGAGGATGTCTTAAGATGGATGAGGATTCTGAACGATTGCACCACTCCTTATTTCACCATGAATTTTATAATTAGGTTTTTTTTTTACTTTATTCATTATTATTGTTTTGAATTTTGAAGTTGAATTTGTTGTTTTAATGTTTGATTTTGTTGAAAGTGTAATGGATCCTGCACCAAGTCCGGCTGCTAGGTGGTTTCGAATGGGTACGCCTGAATGGCTGAATTTTGATTTATGGACTTCGTTGTTTTTGTTTTTAGAATCCGTATAATTAGATATTGCATCTCCTATTTCATATATATATATCTAACATTAAGCTTCTTTTGAATGTGTTTACAGATGTCTTTTTAGTCTTCTTTTTCACTCACCGACTGCGAATTTGAAGGCGCGAGGCGCACTCAAGGCGATTTGTTGGGCCATGGGCTTTATTTGCGCCTGGGCGCTCGCTTTAATAACTATGCAGAAGATTATTAATTAACCTGAAGATTAAAGGCACGAGGCGCACTCAGGGCGATTTGTTGGGCCCGGGGCTTTATTTGCGCCTAGGTGCATCTGGGCGCTCGCTTTAATAACGATGCTCCATATCTGACTCCAGTAATAATTACACGGTGATGTTTGTTAGGGTTCCACCGTGCATGGCGGAGGAGATGGTGGTTCACCGGCGGCGACATAGAGATCGCTGATCAATCAAGAGCTCCGATTAAGATTGCAAACCCGATTTCCGGTGGATCCGACGACTGAGGTAAGCAGCGTAACCTAGGGTTTCAATGTCCAGTTTCTTGTGATGGGTGAAACTGTGAAAGTTAGATCTACTGATTTTAGAATTGCTATTACATACGCATGTTATACCGGTGTTCTTTAGAAGGGCTCGCTCTTCTGTGTTGTGAGTAAACCGCTTGCTTGAGGCTATGATTTTTGATTTCAAGATTATTTTGGATTTGAAGAGAGGTAGGTTCCATTTTTTATTTTACAATTATTTGTCGATTTTTGTGATTCCAAATAGTGTGTGTTGATGTTTCAGGTCTGGTTATTGCTTTTTCTTCAAGATCACAATAACGCTGTCGGGATTCTGTATGTCTCCGATACAAAATGGTCTTAATATGTTCGAGGGAAATTGTCATGGTGAATTCGGCATCCGACGTGCTGCTCAGTTCGGCTTTGTTGATCTAAGGTTGGGTTTCAGAATCTTATAAGCATAAAACAAATTATTTTGTTTCAGTTTTTGCTGCATGGTTTTGGATTGACAGAAAGACTTATTGAAATGTATGTAGTTTTTCTTCTCAGGGAGTTCATGTAATTTCAGGTATATTGTTTATTTTTTTTATTCAGAATAACATTTGAGAATCTATTTATAATTGAATATTCAAGTTATGGATGATGTTAAGTGGAAGTCTATATCTTACATTTTGACAAGATACCAGAGATGGTTAATGTTCCACCATACTAAAGTAGGATAGATTAAGAAGCAAATCTAATGTAATTTAGAAACCCATTATGAACTAATTTTGTGATCAATAGAGATTGAAATGACTGAATTTTCTGTTGAGCATAAAACAAAGACAGTTTGACAAATAACTGGCTGACTTTTTGTTCAATCTCATTCATAAAAAGAAGAATTTTGTTTTAGTCTTTCACTCTTTGCTTACTTGAAGAAAATGTCATAAGAGAGAATTTAACATCTGTGGATATGAATCAGTTTAGTGAGTCACCAGTATAATAACTTTGTGATCTTTCATACATAGTCTAGAAAAACAGTTTAGTGATTCATGCTTCAGACTAGTTCACTCTTGGTTTTTCAAGGCTTACCATATATAACCCCAGCTATCTGATTTAAGAAGCTTTTTGTAAAAGAAAAAAAGTTACGGTTGAAGATTTTAGTAATTCATAGGACCGAATCACTGGTTGGCTATTCTTGAATATGATTCGATAAGCTCGACAAGTCTATTCCCAACTAAGAAAAACAACGTTGTCTACACTTAAATAAGCTCGACAAGTCTATTCCCAACTAAGAAAAACAACGTTATCTACACTTAACGAAATGTACCAATGGAGAAGTTCAAGGGGTCATTTGTTGTTTATTAATAATAGAGTAAACTTTCGTTTTGCTTCCTGTGGTTTGGTCACTTTAACGGTTTTGCTCCAAACCTTTAAAAATAACCAGTTTACTCCCTGATCTATGAAGCCCTTCATGATATCACTCCCGCCTCTAACTCCATCCAAATTGTTTATTAACGGAAAGGGTATTTTGGTAACTTCAAATATAAAACTAAGGGTATTTTAGTAAAACTACAAATAAAAGATTATATTATATATAATAATAATAATAAAAAACAAAACCATCATCTCTTCTCTCCCTACCCTCTCTGCACTCTTTCTTCTCTCTCTCAACCCTACCCATCTTTCACCCTGCTTATTCATCCCTCAGCTCTAGTGCCTACGTATGCAACCAATAACTATCCGATACATAATAGTCCTAATTTTGAAATTAAAAACCCTAGGTTTACGTCTGCAACCAATAACTATCCCATACATAATAGTCCTAATTTTGAAATTAAAAACCCTAGATTGCGTTGAGTTTTTGTTACAGTGTCGTACACCGACTTGATTTAGTAGATTCCTGTTCGCTTTCTGTTCAATTTAATTTTCGCATCTGGATCATACTGAATCCGAATCTGAATCTGTTACAGGATTCACAATCGTGTTAAGATGACGACCGGTGCTGAAATTGTTTGCAGTGAGGTGGTTTGTAAGGTGGAGACTATGGAGAAGTGTGGTTCTGGTGTGAATGCAGTGGCGGTGTTGCTATTGTTGATTGTAATGTCGGTGGTAATGGTAATTGTGTCTGTGGCTAGCCGAGTGGCAGGGGATTCATGTGGCTGGAGGTGGGAATGGAAAAAGGCGGCTTTGGATGGGAATGAGTCTATGGAGCTGCTGCAGTTTGTGAGCGTAGTGGGGGTTTTGAGGGTCACATCGGGTCGAGATAGATGGGTAGGGGTGAGCATAAGTAGGTCCGACCCGACTAGAACCCGATAACCGAACCGAATAGTACCCGAAACCGATGGTGGTGGTGGTGGTCGGGCGATGTGATGATGGTAGCGGTTGTGATGATGGTGGTGGGTTGGGCAGTGTGATGGTGAGGCTGTGGCTGGTGAGGTGGTGGTTGGGCGGTGTGTTGGTGGCTGCGGTGACAGGGGAAAGGGGAAAGGTGGTGGTGATGGTCTGCACTTTGAAGTTGATAATAGAATAAAAGTTAAATACTTATATATAAATTGACTTAAATACCCTTACTTTAACTAAATTTTTTAACTTAGTTAGAGCCCTGGAGCAAACTGGTGACAAAATCGAAACATCAGGTAGTAAAATGGCTGTTTTTAAAGGTTTGGGGCAAAACCGTTAAAATGACCAAACCACAGGGAGCAAAACGGAAGTTTACTCTTAATAAAATAATGAAAATGATGTTTCTTTCAATTTAAGATGGATGATATAGATTTAGTGATCCATAAACCTTTGGTTCAATTAAAGATGGATGATATAGATTTAGTAATCCATAAACCTTTGGTTATTTGTCTAAGTCATGTATTACATGGGCAGTTATTATTTGTACAATGATTGATTTGTGTTTTTACTCAAACGTGAAATAAAAAGGTAAATAAATATCTAATTTTCATAAGGCTCAAACTATCTACACACTTGGTGTGTAGATGGCCATCCCCAAAAGTGTTTTTTTGTCCTATATGCACACCCTGCAGTGTCGAGCTTTGGCCAAAGCGCGACGTTTTGGTCCGGTCAACCAGACAAAGACTGACGGGTCTGTTGGGCGGACCAAAACGCCGAGCTTTCGCCGCGTTTTGGTCCTGTCAACCAGACACCCGGTCAGTCTTTTGTCTGGTTGACAGAACCAAAACGCAGCCAAAGCTCGGCGTTTTGGTCCGGTAAACAGACCCATCAGACACCCGTCAGTCTTTGTCTGGTTGACCAGACCAAAACGTCGCGCTTTGACCACAGCTCAACACTGCATGGTGTGCATATAGGACAAAAAATCACTTTTTGGTGTGCATATAGGAACATTGATGTGCCAATAGGTACACCCTATTTTAATCACGAATGGGTCATTGGGTTCCGTACCGTCCGTCAAATCAGGACGTAAATTTGCTTTTCAATATGTACTCCAGCTCCACAACTTCGTCTACTTTTGACACGGGACATTTCAAAACGCTAGATGTGAAACATTGGCGTTATTCGACGCGTGACACCTATTTTTTGTTATTATTTTTATAAAAAATATGTGTTTAATTTTTTTTAATTACCTATATAATATTTAACAATAATAAAAAAAAGATTAGAAAACGTAAATAAAAATGACATAAATTAAAAAAAGGTTACATAATTTAAATAAAAAAATTACAAAAATTAAAGTTGCGGACCGGTTAAGACCCTTGAGGGGAAGTGGTGTTCGGTACTTCACTCACGCCGTAGGGGTTGTTTGGATCAAAGTTGCGGTTGTGTGGATGCATTATTTTTTATAAAAGGTTGAGAGATTTTATAGAAATTAAGATTTCGAAGAAGAGAATGAGGTGAAAATGGTGAAAAGTAGGGGTGTAAACTAGCCGGGTCGAGCCCGAGCTCGACTGGGCTCGAGCTCGGCTCGTCATGTTTTTATGAAGCTCGCGCTCGAGCTCGGCTCGGTTCGAGCCTACTTATTTGAGCTCGAGCTTGGCTCGCCAGTAAAACCTAAAGCTCGAGCTTGGCTCGACTCAGCTCGAGCTATTTTGAGAACAACCTCAAACGAGCTAAAAGCTCGGCTCGATCTCGCTTCAATATCACTTAAACGAGCCAAAGCTCGGCTCGAGCTCGACTCGCCAATGTTATCATCCTTATTATTATATTATATATAAAAAAATAAAATGTTGTTTCGGCTCGTTTAGGCTCGCGAGCCTAAACGAGCTTTGTATTTCAGGCTCGGGCTCGATAAATCAACGAGCTCTATTTCAGGCTCGAGCTCAGGCTTGTTAAAGCTCGGCTCGTTCGATCTTTTAACCGAGCCGATAACGAGTAGCTCTCGAGCCTTAGGGCTTGTTTACACCCCTAGTGAAAAGTGTTAAGTTGCGGTTCGGTACTACACCTATAGGCTTATACGAGTGTTGTATGGTATCCTATAGTATTGTATCGTATTTCATCGTATCGTATAGTGTATAGTATAAGTCTCGTATAGGTTCCATATAGGTCTTGTATATGGCTATAGGCCTACACGGGACTAAAGCCCACACCTATAGTACTATACGAGACCTATACTACACCTATAGGCATATACATGTGTTATATCATATCATATAGTATCGTATCGTATCGTATCGTATCATATAGTGTAGTATAAGTCTCGTATAGGTCCCTTATAGGTCTTGTATATGCCTACTATACTACATCTATAGTTCTATACGTGACTTATACGGGACATATAGTATACAATACTACACCTATACTGGACATATACTACATTATATGATACGACATCACACTTATAGGCTTATACATGACCTATACTACACCTATACGATACGATATTTATCGTATAAAAATGATTAATGTTGTATAAAAAAGTTTCTAAGAAATACTTACTTTTTTTTATTTAAAATAGGAGACTTTTTTTTATAAAACTTTACTAAAACGATTAATATTGTATAAATGTTTCTAAAAAACCATCATTTATATACGCTGCGTATAGGTTTATACCCAACGTATATAAAGGGTCAAAAAGACAATTTTACCCCTGGTTTGGGTTACGTATAGCCCCCAATCCAGGGCTGTATGTGGCGTATATGCGGGGCAAGTTTGTTAAAAAGGACCATGTTACCCCTGAATTGGGGGCTATACGCAGCCCAAACCAGGGGTAACATTGTCTTTTTGACCCTTTATATACGCCGCGTATAGGCCTATACGCAGCGTAAATAAAGAGTGGTTTTTTTTTACAAACTCTCTCATCAACTCATCTAATTTCCTCTCAACTTTCTTTTAAATTCCATTAAAATTTTCCAAGAAAAGGACAATGATTCCATGGACCAAAGAAGAGGATATCGCGTTGTGTGAATCGAGGGTCGAAGTGCTTACCCATTATACACCTCGTAACCGCTCAAGTGGTCCGTTTTGGGGGCGTATTTTCTAACAATTTGGCATTCATAGGGGTGACACCACCCGAATCGTGGATACATTTTCTTCTCGTTTTAGGACTATCCGTTTGGATATGGAAAGATTTGATACGGTGAACAACACAGTGGAAAATGAGGGTAGTGAGCTTGCTGGAGACGATATTATACAAGTCGTCTTCATCAACTACAGGCACACCTATAACCATGACTTCAAACACGTTTCGGTATGACAAATAATTAGATTTTTTATTTAATTGTGTTTAGGTTTAACATATTTTTATTTAGTTTATTTCGTGTGTGCTTTTTAGTTTCGTTTTTTTACTTATGTAATGTTTTTATTTTTTAAAGAGTTAAATGTCATTTTAGTCCCTATGGTTTGGGTCATTTTGCCAGTTTAGTCCAAAGGTTTCATTTTTAACCTGTGAGTCCAAAAAGGTTTCACAGTTGCCATTTTAGTCCACTTGGTTAACTTCATCCATTTTTTCTGTTAATGAGAAGGCCAATTCGGTCATTTTGTATGTAATTTTGTTAACTAAAAGGGCAATTCAGCCATATAAAATGACCGAATTGGCCTTCTCGTTAACAGAAAAAATGGATGAAGTTAACCCAGTGGACTAAAATGGCAACTGTGAAACCTTTTTGGACCCACAGGTTAAAAATGAAACTTTTGGACTAAATTGGCAAAATGGGCCAAACCACAGGGACTAAAATGGCATTTAACTCTTTTTTAAATTACGTAATGTTTTATTATTAATGTTATTTATTTAATTAGTATTAATATTTTAAAAAAATTAAAATTTTATATAATTTTGAATAATAAATTAATAATAAAAATGGATGTCACTTGTCGAATAACGCCACTCTTTCACCTCTGTCCCACTCCTCCCTTTTTTGCACTACGCCACTTTTTTTATGTGTGCTGACGTGCTGTCCTGTTGTCCACATGTCGCATAACGCCATATTTTCAAACCCCCACTCCGTATAGGTAATACTTGTTCAATTCAAGTTAGTTTTTTTAGCTAAAACTATAGATTTTTTACGATAACTATGAATAATTGTGTGATTTATTTTCTAATTTTTGTGTTACATAGATTATTACATGTTAACTTGTTAGTTGTAACTTTATTCAACGAGTTTTTGGGACCCGCGTCTTGCAGCGAGACCGTTAAACCAAACAAAAATATAGACGTTGAAACATTTAATTAAGCACATGCTTTGCAAAGTGTTTACTTTAAACATTATTGTAGAAAATAATAACTAAGACAAAACGATTACAAAATTGACGTAAAACAAACAAAAAAATCTTTAATGACTACAATTGTATAATGATGATAGTAATAGTATTAGAGTTGAATTAATGTGTTAATTGTAAGTAAAGATCCCATAAACTTAAATAGTTTTAATAAATTAATTCCAACTAGGTTTAATCACCGCCGCGTTGCGGCTAGGTCCCTTAGCTATCATGTTTCAACCCGTACGTTGTAGAGGAAACGTGACAAGAATATGATTATATACCGCAGGGTCTCTTAGTTAATGTTTCAACCCGTACGTTGTAGAGGAGATGTGACACGAATATAATTTTATACCGGACATTATCGACACACGCTATAACAACCAAAAATTCTAAAAACAAAGTTCTATAACAACCAAAAATTTTAAAAACGAAGTTGCTAAATGTATTATCATTAGATCACTCAAGTCTTGAGACCCATCCCCACAATATTTTCCTAAACATCACAACACCTCCAAAACCGACTCTTTTTCCTCTGTCAGCTGAACCATCTTAGCCTTTATCAAGGAGGCTATCCCACTTTGGTAATGTAGGGTCGTTTTCGGACCCGAATGAGTCGTTCAGAAGAGTTTATCTCAACACGAAAGGCGGAAACAAACGTGTAGAGTGCAATTCAGCTAGATTTACTCATTAAACTGTTGTATAATTGATTTCGTAGCGTTTTACAACCTGACAACACTTCGACAGCACTTCGTTGCTCTGGCCGGAAAGTTACAAATGCTGAAAGTTTGAAGGGTATTTATAGGAGAGACCCTGACCGTTTGAAGGTGACACACCACTCTTCAAACGGTTACCACTTTCAAACTGTTACCTCTTCAAACGGTCATGACAATTTCAAACAATTACATATTCAAACGGTCAACATCTAAATTCATATTCCATGATGTCACTTGTGATGTCACTTGTGATGTCACCTATGTGATGTCACTTATGATGTCATGCTTGTTTAGATCCGCAATGAACCCGAGACTCGATATAAGACGAAGTCGACAGATGAATGCACTAACAGACTCCCCCTCAGATGTTGACGAGTCTTAAGTGTCGAGTCTTCGCATCTTCAGTCTTTATCAGTCTGTTCACTTTCTTCAAAATTCTCCATTGTAAGCATCCTCAATCGATCTCTTACTCTTTCTCGTAATCTTCAGGATTTGAATCTGTCTCTACAATCTTCAGACTCCCTCTCGATGTCTTCAGACTCCCCCTTTTGCTAAGCTGGGATCGCAGTCTGGAATTCACTTTCCACAGGTTCTTAGATTGTAACCTGGCACTCATCTAACTCAGGTTTCGGAACCTGGCCAACCTGCATAAACTCTACCCAAAAATAAATTTTCTGATAACCATTTGTGGATAAAATTTTCAAATCTAATTTACCACTTGCAGGAATAACGTTTTTATTGCAAAACCTTTTCTCATTTCATTTCAACAATCCTCAAATACTTTCGCCCAAACCATTTGTTCACCATGTTTAGCAGTCGGAATTTTGAAAATTAGCTCTCCAAAATCAGTTGTCGAAAATCTTTTTGGATTTTTCAAAATTTATGCTAAAACACACTAAAATCTTTTTGGATTTTTGAATGTAATGAAAATGCATTAAAGAAATATTTACAAACAATATTTTTGTGAGCTCGTGCAAGAGGATCATATCAGTTTATGAGACAAATCACTAACACCGTTAAGCTTTAAACATTTTAAGCTCTAAACGATTCACATTGATTGTCAGTATACTGATCCACTTAAATTTTCACACAAAGTTCAACTGTTTCGAGATACGGATGTTAATGTCTTAAGCACTTAAACTTAATCGCGTGTCCCACCTCAGAATATACTCCCGTATCCAGATCCCAATATTCAGTCTTACTGGTAAATATGACACAAATGATATCTGTAGGGGAATAAATTATGATCGAAATCGTGAGAGCTCAGGTCAGAACTACCGTTCAGCAGAGAGATCACGAATCGACTGTTGGGTGTGTCCCCTTTAGAGGATCTTTTTTACAACAACATTGCTAAGCAATTTTATTGTCTTATCATATATGCTGAAGGTGATGCTATGTTTCAAGCATTGCGGAAAGTATTATTCGAGGACTAGGTCAGAACTTCCATTCAGCAGAAGTCCAGGAATAATACCCCAGATATCACTGAGTATAAAGACCTAGTATATCAGAAAAAGGAATCTTTCAAACAAGATTTCGGGGGTTACCCATATATCCGAGAGATGTTTCCCCACGATATAAGCAAGTTTGAATTTAGGTTTATATCTCGTTACAATTTACTAAATGTGCAAAAACCTACTCACACATCCACAGTGAGATCGTTTATTCACATTTGACTTTCCAATTCTTTATCATGTCGTGACAGTCCACTGATGTACTATCATTTCCTCTTTTATGCAACAAAAACTCATTTTTCATTTTATCATGTTTTTGGCTTTTTCAAATTTTCAAATGTTTTTGGATTTTCAGAAATTTCTTACTCCCCCTAAAATGCAAACACATTTTAGGAAATTTGAAAACGAACTGTACACGTAACATGGCAACTGATATCGAATCGCTTCAAATCGCCATCCACTTAGCATAAACAATCAGAACTCCCCCTCACAACAAACTATTTTCCCATTGATTTCAAAACACTTAAGTTTGTTTTAATCAAATGGTTTTTTCGGAAAATAAGTTTTGTCGATTTTGTAAAACCATTTGTAGGTTAGGGGTTTGGTTCATCACATTGTTTTTTTTAACCACTTGTAGGAAATCAGATACAACTTAATGTCCCTGATTTACCACTTGTAAGATCAATCCAATCAAACATTTTCAACCAAACATCATCTGTTGGTTAAATTCTCAAGGTGCCGATTCCTACTCCACACTTACCAACCTGGGAGTTCTGGCTATTCCTGCAATATAATCTTGCCAAAATTTTTCATTATAAAATTCATTCACAAAAACAAATATTAAGAAAGATGCCGATTCCTGATCCACGATTACAAACTTGGGATCTCCGGCAAGTCAGGTTTTTACTTTTTGAAAAATATATCCACCCAAGCCTGACCTTCCTTGGGTGTAACAACCTCTTCTTCATCTTTACTTTCAACAGATTTGTAAACATTCATTTTGGAAGCATAGAATTCTTTAACTCCTTTGACCTTACCATCGACCATTTTTCCAAAAATGTGTTTCACATTTCTGTTGAAAGCTTTATCAACATCAAATTTCTTCTTGTCAAAATAAAATTGATTTGAAATTTCAACGTTTCCAACTTTTTTCTTAAAATTTTCAGCCCGCAAAGGTGGAAAATTCACATCATCCACTTTTGGAACTGATTTCTCAACCTTTTCTTTAACACGTGGCTCCTCTGATTTTGTGGAATCAGATTCATCACCAGAACTGTTTCCTGAACCCTTAACCACCCATATTTGGTTTTTCAGATTTTCTTTTCGTTTTACCACATTCTTTGAACACTCTCCAACCTCAAAAGTGGAGTTTTCAAAGCCTGTAAATTTTCTGGTTGTAAGTTCAGTTTTCTCAACAACTTTTTCTTTCAATTTACCTGAGACTTCCTGTTTTGGTTTGAATGTTTTCGGACAATTCCTAGCAATATGACCAGCAGTTTTGCACTGAAAACAGGTTCTCGTCTCTGTAGTCTTCTCAGCAATACTCTTCTTCATGTCCTCTTGCTTCTTTGCAAGGAATTCTTGATTTGTCTGCTTTCTGAATGCTTGCTCTTTCTCATCATCTAAAGATTTTCCTAAAACAAACACAGTTTTTGGTTTAAATTTTTTTTCATTTTTATAATTTTTCGGTTGATTAAATCCTAATCCTTTCTTTTTGAAATTACAGTTATGGTTTGGTTTTTTATGAATATCAGAACCAGAACTGTAACCCCTTTTCTTGTTTAATCTTTGTTGTACTCTTGAGGTGTATTTTTTAGGTTTATCAGTAAGATTTAAATCTTTTATTTCAGAAATATTAATTTCTGTTAGGTTGAAAACCTTTTTGATCATGTCTGGTTTAACACCTCTTATTGGAAAAATCTCATCAGAATATAATTTGTCAGAATCTTTCAAAGTATATGCTACTTTGAATGTTTCGTCATTCAAATTAGATTTGGATAACAAAAATTTCTTATCATAAACCCGTTTGTCCTTTTTGATTGTTGACTTTGACTTGTCGGATTCAGACTTTGACTTGGATTTGGACTCCATTTTTTACTCCTCTATGTCATCTTTATCTAACACCTGATCGACCACACGTTTAATCAACTCGGACTCATGATCAGTGTCAGATGATGTGAACGTAACATCAATATTTTTTGGCAAATTATCCGACGACACAGACTCCCACTGTAAGTTAGTTGCCTGTTTGACTCTTTCAAAATTTGGATTTCGAGACAAATATCCATTTTCGACCGGAGGTGGACATTTGTTATAGACAACACTTAGTTTCTCACCAGAAATTTTCACTTCATCATCTTCTTTTGTCTCAGACTTCTTTTCTTCCGAAGTCTTCTCTTCCTCAAACGTCTTCATTCTTTCAACGATCGGATAAATCCTGTCAACAACAAAAGTAGAACATGAGTAACTTTCTAATAAATTTTTAACTCTCTCAGTTTCTATTCTTTGTGTTGCCAGCATCAATTCCAGATCAGCACATTTCTTTGTGTAGAAGTTGACATCATCAAGCTGTCTCATGTAAGCTCCTTTGAGTGTATTCATTGCTACAGCTTGTTCACAGTTTGAATCCGTGTACTTGTTGATTTCTCTGTTCATTGTATCATACGATTCTTTTAATCTGTTAATGTTGTGCAACAGTTCATTGTTTTGCTTGATCAAAGAATCACAATTCAAGCACTTTTCAGGAACTTTGACTGTTTCAGTATCAACTTTGATTTCAAATTCTGGAACATCTTTGACTGTTCTGTTTGATTGAAAAAACTCATTTCTTTTCTTTTTCTTGGCTTCAGCTTTAGCTTTTAACCTTTCTTCTTCTTCTTCTTCAATTTTTCTCCATTTTTCTTCTTCAGCTTCTCTGACCTTTCTGATTTTTTCTGCCCATTTTAGATCGTAAGCATTAGCAATAAAAGCTTTATCATTTGACATTTCTTTTTCCATAAATTCTTTATCTGGGCAAAAATTATCCCAACTGAAACCTTCAGCTAACTTTTCATCGTCTTGATCTGCCAGACACACTTTGCTATTTGTTGGAATGTAATTATCCCAACTGAATTCACCATCCTTCCCCAGACAAGCTTTCTTTGAATCTTTAATCTCCATTCTACCATGTGCAGTTTATGCTTGATGTGATGCCTGTTGTTGTTGATATGGCTGTGGTGTGACTTGATGATAAATCGCCTTTTTGTGATAATCATTGTTTTCGAAAGGATTTTGAGCTCCACCCGCTTCTCGATTTGTGCACTCTCTTTTGAAATGTCCCTTTTCCCTGCAACGAAAACACGTAACTTTAGTCTTATCAAAGCCTAAAGGTGAAACATGTGCCTCGCGAAAATCATCTCTGCCTGTAATTTGTTTAAACTTTTCAGCCCGTCTGAACACACTAGCCATGCACCATTTAATATCCATCAATTCCATTTCCTCGGCATCGATTTGATCGTAATCATCTTTTGTTAGCATTGGATTTCCGATCCTCCCTGCAACTAATCCTCCATAGGATTCAAGCACTGTCACCAACAAAGACATGTGACTTTTAGCAACTTCCTCAGTATAGTTCTGATCATTTTCAAGCTTTAAGGAAACGTTGCATTGAAGAACTTTGCCACTCTTTGACGTAGAAAACTGTGGATCATATGTTGGAAGCGAAGAGAATCCAGTTGTGCTGCTTGATCCCTGAGTTGATTTTTCCGAAGAACCTTTTGCATTATAAGCTGTTTCAACCTTTGGAGAAAGATTTGTCTTTTCACTAACACCACTCTTATAGTACAAGCTGATGTCTTGTTCTCCATCATAATTCTTCATTCGAGCAATCTTCCTCTGCTCCATCTCTTGAGCTTCCAGGTGTTTGATGAACTCTCCCAATGTTAACTTTTTATATTCCTTCCGATTGTTTCTCAGCATCATCTAGAAAGTTCCCCAAGTCTCATGTGGTAATGCATCAGCAAGTTTCTCAATCAGCTCATCAGTATCTTTTTTTATTCCCAATTTCGACATATTTCTCACCAAGTTACAATATCTTTCAATAATTTGCTTGGTGTTTTCAGATTTTAAACCTCGAAAAAGATCAAATTCTTTCTTCATGAGAGACATCTTGTTTTTAAGCATATCATCACTTCCTACAGATTTTGCTTCTAATTCAGTCCAGATCGAATAAGCACTTCCATCATGTTGAAGCAAAATCAAAATGTCCTCCTTAATTGCTTGCTGAAGTAGACTCACCATCAATTTTTCATCTCTATACTTCTTTTTCTCATCAGCACTCATTTCTCTGATTGTTGTCTGAATACCATTTCTTGTGGGTCTTACATATGGTTCTTCAGTGTGATCCCATGCATCCAAGTGATAAGCTTCAACCCAATTTCCAAACCTTTCGGACCATGCATTGTAATCATCAATATCCAAGAGCTTTGGTGGTTTCTGTGATGTCCCGGTTTCATTTTCCAAGTTCATATTCTGAGCAATAGAAGCCGGAGTAGTCGGAGTAGCAAACGCGTTGTAAAAATCGTTGTCCATGATTCGGTATCGAAAGATTTCTCACACAAGCTTTCAAACGAACTGGTTTACCTAGTGAAGCACCTGACAACACACAAACAAAAACACAATCTATTAATAAGACTTATCGATTAACAAAATAAGACTGGTATTCGAACTAATGAATATTCTGTGCGGACTGAAGGTTAACACACTGTGCGGACTGCTATGACCCGGATCAAAATCAAAACGACCAGACCCTTTTACGTGCAAACTGACGGACTTTCAATCGACCTGGTGAACCTTTAAACACTTTGAACTCCAAACCTTCTGACCTGTAGACTTAATGTAAACTAAACAATTTGATTAACTATGATTGGGCCGTAAGTATACCAGAGAGATCAATGGGCCTCACAATAACACATGCAATCTGTTAATACAAATCACATGACACTCTAGTAATGACAAAACAGTATCATTGAGCCGATAAAATTGATTATATCAATGTGACCCTTTATCGGCCGACAAACTAATTTCAATATTAAATCCTATTGGGCCGCACAATGATACTTGGGTCAATGACTTTAATAAACCTGTTATACACTCAATTGCATCACATGGACTGATAACATCTTGTGCCGACAACTTTTAATACCAAATCAATTTCATTGGGCCGAACAAAATTGCATGAGCTGATAAGCTTGAATGTTGATTGTGCTGTTAAAAATAGATTTTATACAAACATGTGCAAACAAACAACTTTTAAAACCCAAAGTTCAAATCTGATTGGACCGACTTAACCACTAATCTGATGATATACTTGGGCCACTCAAATCTAATAAATCGGTTCACATGGAAATGTCGACACTTTCTATTATCACATGCAATTTCTTGAACCAAGCAATCACGTTACCAACTGACATAAACAGGTGATTTCTTTTCCAACATACTGACACCTCGTAAAATGTTACACAATATTCGATGAACAATCACGTGAAATACTGAAACACTTTCAAACGGGAACCATTTTTCAAACGGTCATGCTCAATTTCAAACGGTAAGGTGGCAGTTTCAAACGGTCAGGTGCAGTTTCAAACGGTCAGGTGCAGTTTCAAACGGTCAGGTGCAGTTTCAAACGGTAGGGTGCAAATTTCAAAAATTTCAAACGGTCAGGAGCAGATTTCAAACGGTCAGGCAGTTTTCAAACGGAAAGGTGTTGGGCTCGTTCAAACGGACACCAGTTTTCAAGCCATTTTTACCACTTTTACTTCGAATTTTAAACTGATATTCTCAAGGGTTTGTTAAAACACAATTACGCACACATTGTGAAAGTTTTAGCCGATTTTAACCGTGAAAAACTGTTAAATTTTGAAAGAAGGTGTAGAAAATCAGAATTAACGGCTGAATTGGTATGAACTCTTCCTCCTGAGCTCTGATACCACTTGTAGGATCGTTTTCGGACCCGAATGAGTCGTTCAGAAGAGTTTATCTCAACACAAAAGGCGGAAACAAACGTGTAGAGTGCAATTCAGCTAGATTTACTCATTAAACTGTTGTATAATTGATTTCGTAGCGTTTTACAACCTGACAATACTTCGACAGCACTTCGTTGCTCTGGCCGAAAAGTTACAAATGATGAAAGTTTGAAGGGTATTTATAGGAGAGACCCTGACCGTTTGAAGGTGACACACCACTCTTCAAACGGTTACCACTTTCAAACTGTTACCTCTTCAAACGGTCATGACAATTTCAAACAATTACATATTCAAACGGTCAACATCTAAATTCATATTCCATGATGTCACTTGTGATGTCACCTATGTGATGTCACTTGTGATGTCACCTATGTGATGTCACTTGTGATGTCATGCTTGTTTAGATCCGCAATGAACCCGAGACTCGATATAAGACGAAGTCGACAGATGAATGCACTAACAGGTAACAGTTGTATGGGTATAAGTAACCGAATCAATTCACATTGAAACCAAATTATACATGTTTATTTATCATTAATAATAATAATAATATATAATGTATTATATGTTGAAAAAAGTTATCATAATTTTTACAAATGAGATATTAGTTGGGACTTATTTTCGTTAATAAATTAACATTATTGCTAATATTTTGATTTACCATATCGAATGTAAAAATTGAAATTACCCTGAATATAATAATGTCCAAAAAGCTTTGGTTAACTAATGCTTAACAATTGAAATTAGCTTGATATATGCCTTATACTTGGTTAACAATCTCTTGCTGGAAAGTAAAGAACTTACCATCTAAGTAGTACTTGTTCAATTTGATTTGAAGCTTTCAGGTCATATAGTAAGTTTTCTTCAACTATTTAAGATACAATCATGTAAGACCGTGGGGTATGGTGGGGCGTGGGTTGGGTTGGGGGCATGGTGCGACATGTAGAGTATGGGGCACCCAAGATCAAAAGCCAATTTCAAAGGGGTATGGTGGGGCGTGGCTGGGGTGGCGTGGCCAAGCCACATCATAATGAGGTTCCGCCATGGCTAGTGCTCTTGGCCAATGAGGTTCCGCCATGTCATGTGGGTAGCCCCGCCCAACGCCCGGGCTGAATCCCACACCAAACAGGCCATGCTGAAACCCAAGCTCACCCGGGGTGGTGACTTGGGCGTTTGTACCCAACCCACGCCCCATACTCCATAGTCTAAGTAAACATGAAGTTATATGGCTCAGAAATGATAAAACCGATGTGGCTGCTAACCAAGAATGTTTTGTGTATAAACAAAACAACATGGTTGCCACACCATAACAAATTTATAACTTCATCATAGCCGCTCAACCTTTGAAATCAGATTAAATAAGATACCCGCTCAACTGACATTATATAAATATAAGCTTTACGGTATAATCATGTTTTGAAAGTGCAACGAAACATTAGCTTTGCTCAGATATGCCAAAGCATTCTTTGAATGTTTTGTATACAGGAGAAACATGCAGGTTGCCACACCATAACAAATTTATAACTTCATCATAGCCGCTCAACCTTTGAAATCAGATTAAATAAGCTTTACGGTATAATCATGTTTTGAAAGTGCAACGAAACATGAGCTTTTGTGGCTCAGATATGCCAAAGCATTCTTTGAATGTTTTGTATACAGGAGAAACATGCAGGTTGCCACACCATAACATGTTTTCCACTTCATGACAACCTCCCAACCTTTGAGATCAGAAATGTTTTGTAAACAAAACATGCAGGTTGCGACGCCATAACATGTCAAAGACAGGTAACCCCAAATAATTAAACTCGGGATGTATGATCACGGGTTTACTATTAAAGCTCCAAAACACATCTCAAATTCATGAGAGTTTGTGGTTAACTCTATAAGATTACCAACAATAAAATATTCACACAACTACTATCATCGAGTACCATCAACCATGAATCTAACCCAAAGAAGCATACCATAATCAGATCTAACATGAACACATCTCATTGGTGAAACACAAAAAAAAATAACCAAAAGCAACCTCATCATTGACAACCATCAACAAAAAACAACAGTAACATAATGTAACCAAAATGAACTCGCCAGCGCTGAGAAAGACTAAAACATCGCCGACGCTGAGAAAAGACTACCATCATTCACTGCCATCGACAACGGATCCAACCAAAAACAACATAAATAACTGAATCAGATCTCAAATGAGCGTACGCCCACCATCATCGACCTTTTAAAATCAGTTTTGAACCCGAATAACATAATCAAGGGTATCGAGGAAAAGGTGCAAGATGCAACCCAACTGTCCAAATCAAAGCTCACAAAATCAACTTTCTCATATTGTGCAGTTTCATCTTCATAATTTTCATTTAAAAACACTCTCTTCTTATCTCTTTTATCCAACACAATCAAAATAAAAAATAAAAATGAGAATAGAAAATGTTTCAGAATAATTAGGTTCAGGTGAGACTTGCCCATCATCATCACCACAACTTTGTTGATCTCAGATGATTTTCCATCATCCTCATCGACTTGGCAACCCAAAAAGACCTCAGACGATTCAGCGCAATCATCAACGGCTCGGCAACAATTATTCGACACGGAAAGAACAAAATGGCCAAAACAATTAGGGCTCAAGAACAGCCACCATCATCGAACGGATTTCACATCGGCTTAGACAACAATAATTTAAAGTAATAGCACCGATGCAACCCAAATAATGAAGCCGAACAACCATCATCATCAAACCGACAAAAACCGGCGGCTACATAGAGGCTACCGCCTAGGGTTTACATCCAAGAACATCTGTAGTACATATGGCATGCAACTAAAGCTTCACACCAAAAAGATCCAAACACTAAAGATAGAGAGATAGAGGGTCGTACAGGTCCGCTGCCGCCATAGGCGGCCGCCGGCAACAGCGGGGCAACACCCCTCTCTGTGTTTGAGGAAAGCTCAAATAATATGAATCATCATCATGGCCCGAAACAATGATCAACAAAGGTCAGGTGAAAGTCAGATTAGAGAGGGGCATTGTGAGATTTGAGAGAAATCAAAGAGAGAGTAATGATGGTTTCAATGAAGAAGCTGGCTTGAAGAAAGTTATAAAACAACCCACATTAGCCCATGGTTGCATAAAAAACCACTGTCCAACATTAGCAGCTGAGAGTAGAACTTACATTGCACCAGAATGTTGTAAATTTATATTATATAAATTCCACTTATTTTAGTAATATTATATCAACTTAAATTTTTTATAACTTTAGTAAAAGTAAATTAGAGGAAAACTTCTTAAGAGGATTAAAGAAATGAACGGAAAAAACTGAATCATTGTATATACTTTTTTTTCTTTTGGTTTCTTTTATGTTGGTCCTTTGAGAAAGAAAGAATTAATTGGGGTAGTGGTGAAGAAAGTGAGAGAGATACATGTGATGCATCTTGTGTAAACCATTCAAATAAGAGTAAAATTAAATAAACCAATAAAACAAGACTAAAATTGAACAGTAATTTGTGAGGGAGCCCAAAACTTGCAAAATTATAGAGTGAGAATATGAAAATATTTAAACTTTAATCACCTTAACAGATTGAATTGAAATCACATTAAAAATCAACGCAAACAAAATAAAATAATCTAGGCGAGTTCTTTTGATTATTCTATATGTTATGTTACTACGAAAAAAATTTCAGTGACCTGACTTGATAAAAGTACCTTCATGTAAATCGACATAGACCGAAAATTTATGATCCTAGTGAAAAAAAAAATCACGTTATACAACAAAGTATTCATATAACAAACACGTAAAAAGTGAGGGGGCTTAGTTAATCCATTATTTAGTTTTCTTTTGTTGAATTGTTTCCTTTTCCTTCATTTCTATAAATAAATCAATCAATTCCAATTTTTTTTTCTCTTGATTAATTTCCTATTAATGGAGCATAGTTTCAGCTCATAAACTGATTATTTTCCTATTAATGAAGCATTGTTTCATGTCATAAACAAACTACAAGGACAATTCTTTTGGATAGAATGTTATGAGGAAGAAAATGACGATTTTCGCCATTGTTGAGTATGGGTTATGAGGTTGTAGCCGGTAGAAGAAGTTGTGTTGGTTATAAGGCTATAGGGTATGGGGTTCGTCCCCACCCCCGTCGAGGAACGGCGACGGCACAACACCGTACCCCCCCCCCCACCCCGCGTCCCCGTCCTCTCCGTCATGCTCAAGACGTTGGCGACGGTCCAAAAATGGTGGGCCACATGCTGATTTCAACCGTTAATAAAAAAAAATTAATTTACCCTTTTTCAAAAAAAACCAATGGTTATTTCTCCAACATTTATAAATTTCAAATCCATTTTCACATCCATTCAACCAATGGTTATTTCCCCAACATTTATAAATTTCAAATCCATTTTCACATCCATTCACCATTTTAACCCCATTTTCTCATCTCTGTTTATTTTTTATAAATCATCTTCCACTTTTATAAACTTATACTCTACCTTGGATCCCTTCAACAACCCGAACAACCCGAACGTCCCCAATAACCCGAACAATCCCAACAACCCGACCCAACCGAATGTTTTCTCGGTTCCGGGATATTATCCGACGCTCGAACCGAACCAATTCTCTCAATATTCGTCAAACGCCTTTGCCGCATTCCAACACTCTCCGAACCAATTCTCTCAATTCTCTCAAAATCAAGCCCTTCAACAAATGATGATGCGGGGTGCTTTTAATCTCCAACCGAACCCGACGCCACCCGTTCAACCCCAACCGATCCCGACGCAACCCGTTCAACCCCAATCCGAACCCGACGACGATGTGGAAGTTGTTCCCGAAACCCAACCGCAAAAACAAAAAGGCAAACGAAAAAAAGGGAAGCAAGTGGTGGGTGAGCAACCGTCCAAACCAAAGGCGAAACCGTGGACGCAAATCGAAGAAGAAGCCTTAGCTAAGGCTTACATAGGCACGTCTACACACCCGACAAAAGGTTCGTAAAACTAACTTTTTTTTAAGTTTATATTTTTTTGAATTAGTTTTTTTATTTTTTGTAACATGATTTTTTGTAACATGATTTTTTGTAACATATTTTTTTAACATATTTTATAGGTAATAATCAAACGGGTGACGGGTTTTGGACCAAGGTTTTGGCGAAGTTCCTTGAGCTAATGGACCAAAGCCCGTATCGAGATATCGACTGGGTGTCATCAAAGTGACGAAAAATGAACGGGTTCGTCAATAAGTTTTGCGAAGAATCTAATAATAAAACATATTCAAGTGGGCGTCGTAGCGGCATGAGCGAAGAGGATGTGTTTAAAAAGGCATTGGAGAAGTACAAGAGAACAATGGTAATACCTCGTTCGCACACGTTCATGCGTGGGAAGTTTTGCGAGTGCACCCAAAATGGGCGCCGATTCCCAACGAGGTGGAGATGGCGAAGCAGCAAAGGACATCAGAATCGGGTAGTTTTAGCGCCGGTGGATCGGACGCGAGGTGTCACATAAACTTAAACGATGACATCGAGTTTGACGAAGAGGAATATGCCGTACATGAGCGGAGCGTCCACCGGGCCGAAACAAATCAAAGAAGGAGCGGGCGAAGGGGAAAGAAAAGGAAAAGGTGGACCCGAAGATGGGCGAGTTTATGGAACACTTTAAAACGTACACGGACGTGTCGGCCCAAAAGGCGAAGGCGAAGGAGCGGGCCATCGAAGAAAAGACTCGTGTGGCGGAAGAAAAGTTACGCGAAAAGGTCCGATTGTCCAATGAGAAAATCCGAATTTCCAATGAAAAGATTCGGCTCAAGGAATGGGAAAATAATAACGATGGATGTCGATGAGTATCCCGAGCTGAAACGTTCGATGTTGAAAAAACTACAGACCGACATCATGAAGAAGCATCAAATTATTTAAGTCTATGTTTTTTTTATTAAGTTTATGTTTATTTTATTAAGTTTATGTTTTTTTTAAGACTATCTTTTTTTATTTTTTAAATTTATGTTTTCTTTTTTAAGTTTATGTAATGTGTTTTTAATATTAATGAAAATATTTAGTTAATTTATTTGTTAAATGTTAAAAAAGTAGAAGATTAAAAAAATATAAAATATAAAAGTGATGGGGTAGGATCATCCTCCATACCCTCTAGTTTTATGAGATGGACCATCATTGGGAGTACTATGATGTGGCGCCTACATGGCGGATTATTCTCCCTTGGGAGACCATCACCATACCCTCTAGCTTAAATACATGGAAAAAGTAGCATGTCTTCTGTTACGTCACACAAAAAGCCTTTACACATCGCTTTGATCATCCCCGAGTTATTTCATTGAATAATAAATGCAGGATGTCCTACCACCGCTTGGCTTGTTCTATTAGACTAAAGGGTATGGGGGCCGGCTAGCCCCGGCTAGGACCGGCGCCAGTCCCCCACACCGCCCCCCCTCCGGTTCGGCTCGGCACAACCGGCTCCCCACAGCCGGGCTAGCCGGGCCAAGTTTCACCATTTTCAAAATTGTGCCGTTGATTAACGGCTACTTTTTAATACAAAAAAATTCTATTTTTCTATAAAAACACTCCCATTTTCACCATTTTTCCCCACTTTCAACCCACAACCCTCTCATTTTTATACCATTTTCTCTCCACTTTTATAAAAAAAAATTACCTTTTCATCCACAATGCCATCTAATTCTTGGTGGTCCTCGTCTTCGGATGAGGAAGAGGAGATGTTTATCGCGAACGCTGTGCTACGGGCGGCGGAGATTCTTATCGAGGAGGAAGAGGAAGACGAAGAGGAAGACGTCTCGTCTGAAAGCGTTATTACCAGACGAATACGGATTAACAGAGACCGCCAAGGTTTATCATTAATAAATTTTATTATCCTTATTTCCTCGTATTTATATATTTTTTACGACAGAAGCGCACGAGAAATTGGTGAACGATTATTTTTCGGATGCACCCCTTTACAATGCTGAGATATTCAGACGCAGATTCCGAATGAGTCATCGGTTATTCACACGGATTGCTGATGATTTGGCGGGGCTAGACCCGTTTTTCACGCAACGACCCGATGCTCGAAATTATGAAGGGTTCACCACGTTACAAAAGTGTACTGCGGCCATTCGCCAACTGGCGTACGGGACAGTGGCCGACGCTTTGGACGAGTACTTACAAATGTCGGCAAGAACTACGCGGGAATGTTTGTATGGGTTTTGCCGTAATGTGGTGAAACTCTATAGCAAAAAATATTTGCGTAAACCAAACGTGTATGATGTTCAGCAGTTGTACTGTCACACCCCGATTTCCACGTGTCACCGGTGGGCCCGGTGGGGGTATCGTGACGTCATGGTTGGTAACGTAATAGTCAAACAACACAATATATATGAATGCACAGCGGAAGCAAAGGATAAATATATTACAATCCGAAAGTAATATCCAGTATTACAACGGAAAGTAAAAGATCCACAGGCGGATCAAATAACAAGAAATTATTGTTCAACAGACTTTGACATCTAGAGCTTGCGAGACTTGAGTAATGATGCCTGGAGTAGCCAGCCTATTTCGTCTAGCACCTGCACTTAACCTTTTTGGAAAATACGTCAGTTTACACTGGTAAATACAACTCAACTGACTCATTTTGAAAAGAGTTTGAAAATTGATTTGAATGCACTTCGGAAAATATCATTTATAACTTGGGACAATTATTGAAATAATCATGTATACAGTTTTACTTATTTGTCGTCCATCAGGACAGATTAACTGACACGCCACAGGTATAATGCCCACAGGCTATCATCCTTTAAGTGGATTACCAGCTTTGGTATAATGCCCACAAGGATGATACCTCTGAGTGGATTACCAGTTTTTACATAATGCATCTGTCAGGTGTACGCCTACACCCCGTGCTTAGGTCGTGGCCATTTCTTCGAATGATGCCAAGGATATCCGGGACATGGTCATTTAACCCCCAAAGGCCATACACCAAATAATACATATTAAACGGGTTGTAAATACATCAATCACAATACGATTTAAATAACTACACACCCGACCAAGCGGTATTATTATAATACCGTATCCCCAGCCCGTATAGGGAAAATAAGTTAAGAGTATTTACCTGAGTAAAGTATCAATCAAATACAGAAAATGCAAGTACTTTTACTGGGATCCTAATCTGGAACGAAGGTTTAAAATAACCTATTAGAATCCTAACGGGTCTTTAATTAAGCTTAGACTTAGACCAGTTAGTTTTCAAAAGGAAGACACGGATCTAACGCGTGATAAAGCGAAGACCGGTTTAGAATGTGGTTTTGACCCGACAAGCATGTATGCTTGTTTAATATGGGTAACTTGAACACATTCTGGATTTTGAGACAAAAAGGATATGGTTTGACCCGTTTCGGCTAATATATGCAAACTAGTCACATACGCCGTTCCGAACGCGACAAGTGCGTAACGAGTAACCAAAAGGTCCTAAGTAAATTTCCTAAGTTAATATGCCTTAAATATGTTGTGATATCAGTATGATACCTTCCATTATGCCCAAAACGAGTTTAATCTCATATTAAGCCCCGTAGGGGTATTTTGGTCATTTTAAAGATTATAAAAGGGATTAATTTATCTTCTGTGATTCGGGTCTGAGTAATTCAGTAAAATAGCTTATTTTAACAGGTTATAACATTTGGTTATAAGTCTTATATGCCAAAATAGTTTTAAACCCAAACTATGCGTTTAATACGCGTATAATGTCGTTTTAAGCGATTTACGGTTTAATATAGGATTCTGAGTTTTCTGATCAATTTAACAGGTTCAAAATACTTCATTTATTATTTAAAATCAGTAGCAATTGGATTGGCGTCAAAAGGATTTGTAAAACTCATTTTATGGCCGAAAAGGGTATATTCGGTATTTACCGAATGAAGGCGATAATCCTAGCTTATGATCAGTTTAAAAATAATTAAAAATCTTCAAAAATCCCAAAATATTATATTACATCAGTGGGTAAAAGTTTTGGTGTCAAAGATTGGGTTTAGATAGGCTTTACGCTAATGACGCCGTTAAATCACTAAGAAGCGTTCTAATTACGTCATTGAGCATAACTCCTTATCTATACGTCCAACTGATGTGAAAATTTACAGACATGTTTAATAATCAGTAACTAAGATTATTGTACTTTCATATTTCTAAAATTCTCGTTTTATGGTCATAAGGGCATTATGGTCCATATTTAAGCACTTAACGGAAACGTCGGACAATTAAGGATTCAAGTGGTATAAACGCAGAGGGTTATACTCACATGTAACTAGGTCCTAATGGAACTTTAAGGCATGTCTAAACCTATCTAAACCGGGTCAGAACCGAAGTCAAAGCAAAAGTCAAACTTTTGCGTCTTTCGGTTCCGAATCGGTTCAAAACAGAAAGTTGTCGAATCAAACAAGCTTAGACAAGTTCTTATGCTTATTATCAGGTTATATGAATGATAAAATAGGTGATACGCCTTTTACATCGTTAATCATGCGTTAAATCGAATATGACATTTCTGTTGACTTTTTCGTAAGAAGTTTGACCCGTCATTTGATCTAGTTAGATCGGGAATCAGAGGGTGCCCTTTTAAGGGTTAATTGCCCACATAATTACCAACTTATAACAACTTTCGTTTCGACAAAACACTGGACCGTTTGTGTTTTATCGTTAAGTCAAACCGTAAGTACGACGGTTTGACTTTTAAGCTATATACTAATCAAAACTTAATTAAGAAGGGTCAAGGGTACTTACACGTGTCTAATGGATGATTAGGAAGGTCTTGTGTCTGCTGTTGTGCTCCTCTAATGATCAGAAGTTGAAGTGTGGTTGCATGTTGCAACATAAGCCTTATATAGTGACTTTGATCTTCCTAGATCATGCCATCTATGTCTACAATTGATCATGGATCATTCCCACATGTCCCTAAGGTCTAAAAACCAACTTAGGAGGCCCATGGTATTGCAAAAATGCAATTGGAGTCGGTTAGAATGCAAAAAACAGGCTACTGCCGGTTTTATTATCGCTGGGCAACGCTTGCGCACCGTAAGGGTTTACCCTTGCGGTGCGTAAGCCTTTGGCAGCAGGTTTTCCCATTTTCTTTTATTGCACTTTTGGTCCTTGGTCCCCCGAAAGGTCATTTTCACATGGTTTCTTGCATTCTAAGCCTTTATATTTGACATATGGGGGCTTTAAGGCTTATACCATCTTTGTCAAGTCCTCGGGTAACTTTGTGATCACCCGAAAAGCCCTAATTTTCAATGTTGACGATTCTAACCCTCACACACGAATTTTATCATAACTTTCTCATACGGTAACGAAACTTGGTGAAATTTTTATGGTGCATTCTAGTGAGCATAATTAATCGTTACAAGGCTTCGAGTTTGCTAAAAGGTCACTCAGAGGTATATCTTAACATGTTGACACATTTAACCCCTGTAGTTTGAAATCTCTCACTTTCTTTCACAATTCGCTTCGTATGATCCATGATCCATTCGTTTAAAGTTATAAACATCATGTAGGGTTATTGTAAAGTATATTTATTCATTGTTGACATTTTGAACCCTTATATTTACATAGTTTCATTGTTTGTCAACTTTAGTCCCTCGAAAGTATTCTTTCACACGTTCAAAGGTTATGACACGTGTCAAGACATTATAGGACGTAAATTTTCGAGGTGTTACATCCTTACCCCCTTAAAAGAAATCTCGACCTCGAGATTTACTGAAACAAATGAGGGTATTTCTCTTTCATAGTGGACTCTACCTCCCATGTGTATTCGGGACCTCTACGGGCATCCCATTTGACCTTTACAATCGGTACATGCTTCCTTCGAAGCTTCTTAACCTGTCGATCCCCGATCGACAATGGTTTTTCCACAAATTTCAAGCTCTCATCTATATGCACATCTGTATGTGGTATGACCAGTGATTCATCAGCGAAACACTTCTTCAGATTGCAGATGTGGAACACATTGTGTATACTACTGAGCTCTTCAGGTAAGTTTAACTTATAGGCAACTGACCTGATACGTTCGATAACCTCGAAAGGTCCTATGTATCTCGGGCTTAGCTTGCCTTGCTTACCAAACCGCATCACTCCCTTCCAGGGTGATACTTTAAGTAAGACTTTATCACCTACTTCAAAGTGAAAAGATTTACGCTTGGGATCTGCGTAGCTCTTCTGCCTATCTCGGGCAGCCTTGAGACGGTCTCGTATCTGGACAATCTTGTCCGTCGTTTCAAAGACCATCTCAGATCCTGATAATTGGACATCTCCAACTTCTGCCCAACAAATGGGTGATCTACACTTTCTACCGTATAAGGCCTCGAAAGGCGCAGCCTTGATGCTGGTATGGTAGCTATTGTTGTAGGAGAACTCGACTAACGGCAGGTGGTTATCCCAACTACCACCCAAGTCGATCACACATGCACGAAGCATGTCTTCCAATGTTTGAATAGTACGCTCACTCTGGCCGTCCGTCTGAGGATGGTAAGTCGTACTAAAATTCAAACGCGTGCCCAAAGATTGTTGGAAGCTTTTCCAAAAATGTGACGTGTATCTAGTATCTCTGTCAGAGATAATAGACACAGGTATGCCATGTAAAGCTACAATCTTATCCACGTACAGTTGGGCTAACATGTCGGAGCTATAAGTCTCCTTGATGGGTAAGAAATGTGCTGACTTTGTCAGTCTATCAACTATAACCCATATCGTATCATTTCCTTTCCTTGTCTTGGGTAACTTGGTAATAAAATCCATAGTTACCATTTCCCACTTCCAAGTGGGAAGTTCAGGTTGTTGTAGCAAACCTGACGGCTTTTGATGTTCTGCCTTGACTTGCGCACATGTCAAGCATTTGGCTACATAGGTGGCCACAGACTTTTTCAAGCCTATCCACCAATAATTTGCCCTTAGATCCTGGTATATCTTATCAGCTCCAGGATGAACGGAATATTTGGAGCTATGGGCTTCCTGGAGAATAACATCACGAAGTCCTCCATAAATTGGAACCCATATTCGTCCATTCAGTCTCAAAATTCCGTCTTTGCCAAGAGATAACTGCTCCTCAGTTACTCCTAGCTTTTCGTTAGGATAGTTAGCTTCCAACACAGCTTCCTTCTGTGCAGCTAACAACCTTTCAATCAAATTATTCTTTACTTCAATGCTCTTGGCATTGATTCGGATGGGTTTCACCCTTTCCTTACGACTTAAGGCATCGGCGACTACATTCGCCTTGCCGGGATGGTATCTGATTTCACAATCGTAATCATTCAGAGTTTCCATCCAACGGCGTTGCCTCATGTTCAAGTCCTTCTGATTGAACAGATGTTGAAGGCTCTTGTGATCAGAATAGATTACACATTTGATTCCATATAAGTAGTGCCTCCATAGTTTTAGTGCGAATACAACAGCACCCAACTCCAAGTCATGGGTGGTGTAATTCTTTTCGTGCACCTTTAACTGGCGTGAAGAATAGGCAATGACTTTGCCTTTCTGCATAAGCACACATCCCATCCCGGTGTGTGATGCATCACAATAAACTACAAACTCCTCGATTCCATCAGGCAATGTCAGTACTGGAGCATTGCTCAACTTCTGTTTCAGAATATCGAAGGATTCCTGCTGCTTAGGACCCCATTCAAACTTAATCTTCTTACGCGTCAGCGAAGTCAGGGGTGCAGCAATCCTTGAGAAGTTTTCAATGAATCGCCTATAGTATCCTGCCAAACCTAGGAAGCTACGAATTTCTGTAGGCGTCTTTGGCTCATGCCAATTCATGACAGCTTCAATTTTAGCGGGATCTACTTGGATACCACGCTCACTAACAACATGTCCAAGAAATTGGACTTCTCGAAGCCAGAATTCACACTTCGAGAATTTGGCATAGAGCTTTTCTTTATGAAGTAGTTCCAGAATGCAGTGAAGATGCTTCTCATGGTCAGCTTGGTTCTTTGAGTAGATGAGAATATCATCGACGAAAACGATGACGAATTTATCTAAGTGTGGCTTGCAAACGCGATTCATGAGATCCATGAACGCGGCAGGTGCATTAGTGAGCCCAAAAGGCATCACTAGGAACTCGTAATGACCATAACGAGTCCTAAATGCAGTCTTGTGTACGTCTTCATCTCTAACCTTCAGTTGGTGATAGCCTGACCTTAAGTCAATCTTAGAGAAGAAACTTGCCCCTTGAAGTTGATCGAATAGATCGTCGATTCTGGGTAAAGGATACCTATTCTTGATAGTGACCTTATTAAGCTCACGGTAGTCGATGCACAGACGCATCGATCCATCCTTCTTCTTTACAAATAAAACTGGTGCTCCCCAAGGAGACGAACTAGGTTTGATGAAACCTTTGGCTAGCAAATCATCTAGCTGCATTCTTAATTCCTTCATCTCTGTTGGTGCCAATCTATAAGGTGCCCTTGCTACCGGTGCTGATCCAGGAATAATGTCAATTCTGAATTCTACTTGCCTATCTGGTGGCAAACCAGGTAGTTCTTCAGGAAAAACCTCAGGGTATTCAGAAACGACGGGGATATCTCCAATCTTGGGCTTCGGTTCATTAATAATCACTTGTGCCATGTAGATGACACAACCTTTCTTCAAACACTTGGAGTCCTTGAGCATAGACATTTGCTCAGGCAGCCCATACTGGGTATCTCCCTGGATAGTAAGTGATTCACCAGACGGAGTCTTGATCACCACTTGCTTCTTGTTACAGACAATCTGGGCCTGGTTATGGGATAACCAGTCCATTCCCAAAACTATGTCAAAACCGGCTAGTTTTAAAGGAAGTAGGGACAAAGGAAAAGAGTGGTTCTTAATGGATATAATACATCCATCTAAGATGGTTGAGGCGGTTTCTAAAGTGCCATCTGCTAGTTCCACCTCATACTTCATACTTAAGGTTTTGACAGGTAAATTTAGCAATTCACAAAACTTATTATCTACGAACGACTTATCAGCGCCTGAATCGAAAAGTACTCTTGCATAAATGTCATTGATGAGGAAGGTACCTGTAATCACGGTGTCGTCCTGGAAGGCTTCCCTTGCGTCCAACCTGAAGACCCTTGCATTGGTCTTCTTGACCTCCTCAGGCTTTTTGTCGTATTTAGGGCAGTTGGTTTTAATGTGCCCCTTCTCCTTGCAATTGTAGCACGTGGCATCTTTAATCTTCCTGCAATCAACAGTCTTGTGATCCCTAGACTTGCATAACCCACATGCAGGTGATTCAGACTTAGACTTGGACTCAAGTCTGCACTTTCCAAAGTGGCGTCTTTGACAAGTCGTGCACTTTGGCTTTTCCTCTGTTCGCTGACTGTTCCTTCCAGACCCAGACTTCTTAGAATCAGTGTTTCCCTTGTGCTTCTTCTCTGACCCTCGTGAGTTATCATCCTCACGCTTCCTCTTACTTTCCTCAGATTTCTTTAGCGATCTCAACCTGACCGCATCTAAAGTAAGGGACAAAGAGAGATCAGCTGCTAACCTAAATGTAGTAGGTCTTGAAGCCTTAACACTGGCTTTGATTTCTGGGGCTAAACCCCCAATGAAGCGAGCAATTCGCTTGGGCTCTGGTGTTACAAGGTAAGGAACCAGCCTGGACAGAGTATTGAAACTGGTGAGGTAAGCTTGACAATCCAGGTTTGTCATCACCAATGATAAGAAATCCGATTCAATTCTTTCGACCTCGTGTTGAGGGCAATAGTTCTCTCTGATGAGAGTAACAAACTATTCCCATGACATGTTGTAGAGTGGGATCTTCCCAGCAGCTTGAATGAGAGACTTCCACCATGCTAGTGCCTCTCCTTTGAACGATTGGGATACATACTTTACTACATCCCTTTCAGCACAACCGCTGATATCGACCACCGTGTCCATTTCGTCCAACCAGGTCATACAATCTATTGCTCCCTTCTCCCCAGTGAAGTTCCGGGGTTTGCAGGAAACAAAGTTTTTATAGGTACAACCATTTTCACGGGGTCCTTGATTCAGAACGACCCTTTGAGATGGATCACTTTGTCGATCATCATCTTTCCTTGGCTCGTCCCTCTTAGAGGGCGGTGGCTTGCTGTGAGCCTCCGAATGAGTCTTAGGGTCAGTTGAGGCTTTACTATACGTTTCACTATACTCCCTAAATTGCTCCTCTACAGCTTTAGATACAGCTGTATCAATCAATGTACGAAGCTCTCCTCTGGTTATATTAATCCTTTCATCATCGCGGTTTTCCAGAGGGGGACTGTCATCTTCCTTTGACCTAGCCATGTAGCTTTAAATTGCTACGTAAAAATCAAACAAGGACAAGGTTTATACGGAAGCTTTTACAGTTTTATCGTTTCAAACGATTCATTAACCATATTTTTAATACACATTTTAGTTAATTTGTCAAATATATAATTGTTCAGGATCTTTATCATAATCCGAAATCATAAGTTAATAATAGCACAAAAGGCCTAGTCACGTAGACAAGTTTAATTTATAAGCCTTGATTTTACAGAATCGAGGCATGAAGGTCTGAATCTAAATTCATTACCTTTTCTTGACAGGGAGTTGTAGGCTACCACTGTCTTTAGTCCCGGAGGACGTTAATTATAGCCCGTGGGCACTTCATCCATAAGGGATGATTATATAAATAAGGGATTTTAGAATAATCCTATAAAAATGACTTATGTGACTTTATCATATCACACTTTGTCAAGCATGTTAATATGCTTTCAGTTATTTAACAAAGGTTTTGAATCTCTTGTATAGGTTCTACCATCTTGGCCTTGTCTGCAGTGACATTTAAGCAAGGTTTTACCCTTTAGATTCTTTTTTAATAATTAACGCAGAACAATTTTCTAAATTGAACTGTTAACAAGGATCTGAATCTAATTGTGGAACTACCATCTTGGCCCTGTCTTAATGTGACGTACGGCTAGGTCTTGTCCTTTTTAGATTTTTGCCATTTTATCATAATGGTAGATCTTATAACATAGGAATGATATTTTAAATATAATCGTTCCTTTAAAATTTAAACAAGTATATGGTTGCCCTAAACGGGACTTCTTAAGCAAATGACTTGCCCATGCGAGGGCTAATCATAAAAATAACAAAAGAAGTAATCAAAGACAAGAAACGAATTAGGATAGGTCCTATGTTCTTGTCTAGACTCAAGAATGTGCAATTGTGTAACTGAGATTAAACACAAAAGCTAGTGTTTAATTCACTCAGTGTTGGCTCTGATACCAACCTGTCACGCCCCGATTTCCACGTGTCACCGGTGGGCCCGGTGGGGGTATCGTGACGTCATGGTTGGTAACGTAATAGTCAAACAACACAATATATATGAATGCACAGCGGAAGCAAAGGATAAATATATTACAATCCGAAAGTAATATCCAGTATTACAATGGAAAGTAAAAGATCCACAGGCGGATCAAATAACAAGAAATTATTGTTCAACAGACTTTGACATCTAGAGCTTGCGAGACTTAAGTAATGATGCCTGGAGTAGCCAGCCTATTTTGTCTAGCACCTGCACTTAACCTTTTTGGAAAATACGTCAGTTTACACTGGTAAATACAACTCAACTGACTCATTTTGAAAAGAGTTTGAAAATTGATTTGAATGCACTTCGGCAAATATCATTTATAACTTGGGACAATTATTGAAATAATCATGTATACAGTTTTACTTATTTGTCGTCCACCAGGACAGATTAACTGGCACGCCACAGGTATAATGCCCACAGGCTATCATCCTTTAAGTGGATTACCAGCTTTGGTATAATGCCCACAAGGATGATACCTCTGAGTGGATTACCAGTTTTTACATAATGCATCTGTCAGGTGTACGCCTACACCCCGTGCTTAGGTCGTGGCCATTTCTTCGAATGATGCCAAGGATATCCGGGACATGGTCATTTAACCCCCAAAGGCCATACACCAAATAATACATATTAAACGGGTTGTAAATACATCAATCACAATACGATTTAAATAACTACACACCCGACCAAGCGGTATTATTATAATACCGTATCCCCAGCCCGTATAGGGAAAATAAGTTAAGAGTATTTACCTGAGCAAAGTATCAATCAAATACAGAAAATGCAAGTACTTTTACTGGGATCCTAATCTGGAACGAAGGTTTAAAATAACCTATTAGAATCCTAACGGGTCTTTAATTAAGCTTAGACTTAGACCAGTTAGTTTTCAAAAGGAAGACACGGATCTAACGCGTGATAAAGCGAAGACCGGTTTAGAATGTGGTTTTGACCCGACAAGCATGTATGCTTGTTTAATATGGGTAACTTGAACACATTCTGGATTTTGAGACAAAAAGGATATGGTTTGACCCGTTTCGGCTAATATATGCAAACTAGTCACATACGCCGTTTCGAACGCGACAAGTGCGTAACGAGTAACCAAAAGGTCCTAAGTAAATTTCCTAAGTTAATATGCCTTAAATATGTTGTGATATCAGTATGATACCTTCCATTATGCCCAAAACGAGTTTAATCTCATATTAAGCCCCGTAGGGGTATTTTGGTCATTTTAAAGATTATAAAAGGGATTAATTTATCTTCTGTGATTCGGGTCTGAGTAATTCAGTAAAATAGCTTATTTTAACAGGTTATAACATTTGGTTATAAGTCTTATATGCCAAAATAGTTTTAAACCCAAACTATGCGTTTAATACGCGTATAATGTCGTTTTAAGCGATTTACGGTTTAATATAGGATTCTGAGTTTTCTGATCAATTTAACAGGTTCAAAATACTTCATTTATTATTTAAAATCAGTAGCAATTGGATTGGCGTCAAAAGGATTTGTAAAACTCATTTTATGGCCGAAAAGGGTATATTCGGTATTTACCGAATGAAGGCGATAATCCTAGCTTATGATCAGTTTAAAAATAATTAAAAATCTTCAAAAATCCCAAAATATTATATTACATCAGTGGGTAAAAGTTTTGGTGTCAAAGATTGGGTTTAGATAGGCTTTACGCTAATGACGCCGTTAAATCACTAAGAAGCGTTCTAATTACGTCATTGAGCATAACTCCTTATCTATACGTCCAACTGATGTGAAAATTTACAGACATGTTTAATAATCAGTAACTAAGATTATTGTACTTTCATATTTCTAAAATTCTCGTTTTATGGTCATAAGGGCATTATGGTCCATATTTAAGCACTTAACGGAAACGTCGGACAATTAAGGATTCAAGTGGTATAAACGCAGAGGGTTATACTCACATGTAACTAGGTCCTAATGGAACTTTAAGGCATGTCTAAACCTATCTAAACCGGGTCAGAACCGAAGTCAAAGCAAAAGTCAAACTTTTGCGTCTTTCGGTTCCGAATCGGTTCAAAACAGAAAGTTGTCGAATCAAACAAGCTTAGACAAGTTCTTATGCTTATTATCAGGTTATATGAATGATAAAATAGGTGATACGCCTTTTACATCGTTAATCATGCGTTAAATCGAATATGACATTTCTGTTGACTTTTTCGTAAGAAGTTTGACCCGTCATTTGATCTAGTTAGATCGGGAATCAGAGGGTGCCCTTTTAAGGGTTAATTGCCCACATAATTACCAACTTATAACAACTTTCGTTTCGACAAAACACTGGACCGTTTGTGTTTTATCGTTAAGTCAAACCGTAAGTACGACGGTTTGACTTTTAAGCTATATACTAATCAAAACTTAATTAAGAAGGGTCAAGGGTACTTACACGTGTCTAATGGATGATTAGGAAGGTCTTGTGTCTGCTGTTGTGCTCCTCTAATGATCAGAAGTTGAAGTGTGGTTGCATGTTGCAACATAAGCCTTATATAGTGACTTTGATCTTCCTAGATCATGCCATCTATGTCTACAATTGATCATGGATCATTCCCACATGTCCCTAAGGTCTAAAAACCAACTTAGGAGGCCCATGGTATTGCAAAAATGCAATTGGAGTCGGTTAGAATGCAGAAAACAGGCTACTGCCGGTTTTATTATCGCTGGGCAACGCTTGCGCACCGTAAGGGTTTACCCTTGCGGTGCGTAAGCCTTTGGCAGCAGGTTTTCCCATTTTCTTTTATTGCACTTTTGGTCCTTGGTCCCCCGAAAGGTCATTTTCACATGGTTTCTTGCATTCTAAGCCTTTATATTTGACATATGGGGGCTTTAAGGCTTATACCATCTTTGTCAAGTCCTCGGGTAACTTTGTGATCACCCGAAAAGCCCTAATTTTCAATGTTGACGATTCTAACCCTCACACACGAATTTTATCATAACTTTCTCATACGGTAACGAAACTTGGTGAAATTTTTATGGTGCATTCTAGTGAGCATAATTAATCGTTACAAGGCTTCGGGTTTGCTAAAAGGTCACTCAGAGGTATATCTTAACATGTTGACACATTTAACCCCTGTAGTTTGAAATCTCTCACTTTCTTTCACAATTCGCTTCGTATGATCCATGATCCATTCGTTTAAAGTTATAAACATCATGTAGGGTTATTGTAAAGTATATTTATTCATTGTTGACATTTTGAACTCTTATATTTACATAGTTTCATTGTTTGTCAACTTTAGTCCCTCGAAAGTATTCTTTCACACGTTCAAAGGTTATGACACGTGTCAAGACATTATAGGACGTAAATTTTCGAGGTGTTACATGTACCAAGCTCTTGAAGCACGGCACGGGTTTCCGGGAATGCTCGGTAGTATTGATTGTATGCATTGGGCGTGGCATAGATGCCCGTCTGCGTGGCGCGGCCAATATACTCGCGGTGATCACGGCTATCCAACCGTGATACTTGAAGCCGTGGCATCACAGGATTTGTGGATCTGACATTCTTTCTTTGGTCTCCCTGGTTCACTCAACGACCTCAATGTGTTATACCAATCGGCGATTTTTACCGATGTCGTTAATGGAACCGGTCCGGACACCCGTTTTACAGTTTCTGGGGTTGAGTATAGACGTGGGTATTATCTTGCTGACGGGATATATCCGTCTTGGTCTACAATTGTGAAGACTATTCCATATCCCGATGACGAAAAAAGGAAAAAAATTGCCAAGCGTCAAGAAGGTGCAAGAAAAGACATCGAACGTGCTTTTGGTGTCTTACGAAAAAAATGGGCCATCCTTGAACAACCGGCACGTGCGTTCACACCGAAGAGGTTGCGCCTTTGTATGTACGCTTGCATTTTGCTCCATAACATGATTATTGAAGACGAAGGTCGGGCAATTTGTGAGTATGATGAGAATGCATCTATCGGGAATACTGTCCCGGTAGATCCGCCACAACAAGATTTAAACTCGTTCTCGCTAACCAACGACTTCACGCATGCAAACCTTCAACAGGATTTGGTAGAACATATTTGGAACAACGTTAACATAGCGGACGGTGACGAAGACGAAGATGAGTAGTGTAATTTTTTTAAATTTTTAAATCTAGTCTTTTTTTACAAATTTTAGGTAGCGTAAATTTTTTTTTTAGGTTATGTAATTTTTATTTATGTTATGTAATGGATTTTATTATCTTCCTTTATGTTTTATTTTTATTTAAATATTGAATAGTTTTTATAAAGTTAAACAAATAAAAAATAAACAATAAAATTTAAACAAATAAAAGTTAAATAATAAAAAATTACGTGGGTAGGCTCATCCTCCATCCCCCTCAAAAAGCATGGAGGCTCATCCCCGTGGGGATGAGCCTCACCATACCCTTTAGTCTTACGTCGTACAAAAGCCTACACATTGCTTTCCATCATTCCTGAGTCTACACATCGCTCTCCATCATTCCCGAGTTTTATTTCTTTTAGACCGGTGGGTATGGGTTTGGATAGTCTCTTGGAGACTACCCGCCACGTAAGTGCCACGTCATCACGGGAGGAGGAGCATCCTCTTGGGGACTACCCAAGGGTGTGGGGTGACTACCCACTTTAATAAAAAAATAATATATATTAAGGAGAGAGAGAGAAGAAGTAAAGGGGGCCCACCACTTTAGCCCGTCTCCGGCGTTACAATTGTGACGGAAGTGCCGAGCCGGGCCCCTAGGGGGCGGTGTGCGACTGGCTAGGGGGGGCGGCCCTGTGCCGAGCCCATACCCAATATGTAGTTCTGCTACGTCATACAAAAGCCTACACGTCGCTTTCCATCATTTCTGAATCCTGAGTTTTATTTCTTTTAATTAAACGTCTATGTACTTCTGCTATTAAATTACACCTGGAAAGACAATTTTGTTTAACACCTTGCTACGCTATACCAAATACCCTTTTATTCACATACAAGGAGGGGCGTACCTAAGTGAAGCCTTGGATGGACGGAAGCTCCCCTTAATTTTTTTGTGTGTATTTTATAGGCAAAAAATAAAAAATCACGATCACGATTGCACCCCTTGACAGTTTGATTGATCCTCTCGTTCACACCCCTAAAAAATAATTTATGGGTCCGACATTTATAGGTTTTTTTTGTATAATTACCGCCATTTATAGGTAACGAGGGTGTAGACCACTGAGAATTTATTTCACGTTATCAGACGATGATCAGAATGTAACTTTTTTTACATATCCATAATTTAGTTTAAATAAACATTTTATCTTAAACTAGGTTTATAACCCACGCGCGCGTTGCGGCGCGCTAAGCTGAATCATTCTCGGTAGGAAGATTTTGCTTATACTAATGAAGTTTATATAAAAAAATGAAAAAAGTTGATAATAAAACCACCAGGTTGAGTCAGCAGAAGTGATGTTTTGATTTCCTTTTGTATGTGTGCACATGAACTGTGTGATTACCTTTTGTGTGTGTGCACATGAACTGTGATTGGAATTCTTCGAAGTCACTGATTCAAACAACCTTAATATATAAACTTCAAACATAGATTCTTTAACAAACAAAGCACATAAAAATTGAATATTTCTCTATACATTATTCAACCAATATTCCAAATATGGTTGAATAATAAATAAACAATCCAAAGATCAAAATTTTACAATTAAAGAATACTCACATTATAGAAATTACAAAATCCCAACAATCTTTTCGTAAGTTTAAACAAAAAAATCTAACCTTTATAGTCATCAGATTTAGATTTAAATCAATTAAAGAAACATGGGTTTCAGTTCCACAAGCTTCTTTATAAGAAATTAGACCAGCAGTATAAAATAAAAATAATTTGGGATCCCTAAGAACTACAGTTTTCAATCGTGTAATCCAAACCATTGCTTCAGTTGACTGGGATACAAACGTATATCTGGTGATAAAATGCGCAGAAAAAAACGATTATCTTTGTATTGGATAACTTCAGATACGAAAGATCACAAACATTAAAAAAAAAAAACAATACACAAATCATAGAACAAACACCAAATTACTAACTGTGAGAAAAAGTAAATCCGCAGTAGGAGTTTCATACTCTTCCGGACCTTCATATGGCACACTAAGATCATGAACTATATTCGACGCAGCTCCAAGCGCCATTGACTTCGCCACAGTCGATCTATCAATCGGACCGACTACCGCCCCAGCCTGCATCATCTTCAACTCCCAGAACTACGCAAAACACCAAACAATCACTACAACTTTCACATCACAGATCCAAAATTCCAAACAAAACCACCACAAGTAACCAAAACACCAAACAATCACTACAAATTTCACGTCACAGATCCAAAATCCCACCATAAATCATCACAACTAACCAAAACATCAAACAATCATACTACAAAAAACTCTGTGGTTTTCCCTTAGGTATAACTGACCTCAGCAGTAGTTCAATACTATCCATAAATGGCTAAAAAGCATTCATTTCAATTCCCTGTAAGAGTGGCTGCATTCACAATTCATAACAATAGTCAATAGACATAGACACCAATTGTAGTTTGTTTGGTTGATTATTTATTATCCATTGTAGACAAATATTATAGGTGACCCTATGAGGCTCAGAGTTTGTGAAAGGATCAAACTATCATGGCTGCAAATTAGGTTTCAAGTGAGAACCTACCATCCTGTATTTTAGCCACGCCAAAGTTTGGTCTTCAAAAAACTTCCACTAAAATCTATCCACTCATCACAACCTCGAACACTAAACAAACAGCACATACCAAACCCAAAATAAATTTGGTTCCAAACTCAGCAACATCAAGTTACAGTCTGAAGACGCCTCATATTACCAAAAGGCAGAATCATCGACACTACATAAGGCAACAAAATCAGAAAACAACCCCAAAACAAATTAGGGCTTTAATTCAGCAAATTCAAGTTATGGCAGGCCATCTCTGGATGCTCCATAAATATAGCAGCCCTGACTAACGGGAGACCAAGGATAAGACAACCGGAGAGCCGCCGGAGCCATGGAACAGAGAGAGACAGACACTTACCGACCATCGAATGAACAAACCAAGACCATCGGTAGGTTCCCTGCCGAAATGGCGAAGTCGTTGCCATAGAACCTAGAAAGAACATTGAAACTCAATCTAGTTGTCACCGCAGGTGACCAGTCCGCAAGTCTCAAACCCAATCGGAACAGAAGACTTACCGTCGTAGGAATTGAACCCTAGCCGCCGCTGATAAAAACATCGCTACCGCCGTAGTTCCCCATCATCGGAGCACAGAATGGCCTCCGCCCACATCTGTCGCTGCCATCAACGAAGACTTACCGTCGTCCGAATTGAACCCTAGCCGCCGCTGATAAAAACATCGCTACCGCCGTAGCTCCCCATCATCGGAGCACAGAATGGCCGCCGCCCACATCTGTCGCCGCCATCAACCAACTCCATACCTCTTGATTTTCCGGAATCTGTTTTTCTCTCACGATTTCTTCTTGAAATGGGTTGAAAACATGGTTTTAGATGGTATGAAGACTACTACGTGGAACCCAAATAAAAACCCTCTGCTGACTCAGGTTGATAAACACTGTTCATTTCGTTTTCCTTTTATCATATATTAATAATAATTTTGTTCACGTCCCGTTATTTATATCCATCTCAGAGCTTGAATGCGAGACTAGAGGAATGACGTATAGCCTTAGAATGCAAAGGTTTGAGGATAAGTCGCTCTAATACTGAGTACCTTTACTGTGATTTTAGTGGAGCAGGCGATGAGCACGACACTCAGATCACCATTGAAGGCCAGGTGGTTTTACAGGCAACTAAGTTCAAGTATTTCGGATCGTTTGTTCATAGTAATGAAGAGATAGACAGTGGCGTAGCTCACTGTATCCAGGTTGAATGGTGTAGGTGGAGAACAGCCATAGGGGTATTGTGCGGCATAAGGTTCCCGAATAAATTAAAAAGGAAATATTATAGGGTTGCAATTAGACCCTCTATGTTGTACAGAACAGATTGTTGGGCCATCAAGAAATTCATGCACGAAAGCTAGAGGTAACAGAGATGAGGGTGCTAAGATGGATGCGTGGGCACACTAGGTTGGACAAGATAAGAAATGAGGTTTTTAGAGAAAGATCAGGGGTTGCTAGTATTTCAAGAAAGATAAGGGAGGGGACATTGAGATGGTTTGGGTATATCAGGAGGAGGCAGACAACAGACACGGTTATAATAGTTGAAACACTCATTGTAAAGGGAAGGAGGAGTAGAGGCAGGCCGAAAATGACTTGGGATGAGCGAATTAGGCAAAGATTTGCACCTCTCTGAGGAAATGGTCGAGGACAGAACTTTGTGAAGACGTAGGATTAAGGTTAATGACTTTTATGAGTTTGACCTGGTTTTGGTTTAGTTTCTATGAGGTGCTATATAGCTTTTCGCCTATTCGGTGTCGTAGTTTTACTAACAAATACTTATTTATTTATGTGTTTATCTTTATTATTTTTATTTTCTACCTTTTTTTAGTAGTTGTGTGCTTGTGTATGTTTTTCAGAAGCTTATGTCTTGTTTATGGTTTTGGAGCTGGGGGTCTCACGGAAAGTAGCCTCCCTATCATCTGAGATAGAGGTAAGGCTTGCCTACATCTTACCATCCCTAGACGCTATCAGTAGCTTCACTATAGCTAGAATTATACGGGGCATGGTTGTTGTATCTCTAATGAAGTAAACAATACTTTTTTTTTTCTCTTTTTGTATTGGTTTTTAGAGTAAATTGTCAAAATCGTCCATGAGGTTTGAACATGTTTGTCTTTTTCATCCAAAACAACTTTTTTGTACAATATAGTCCTTCACTTTTGGGATTTTTTGCCATTTTCATCCAAACATCTCATTTGCTTTATTTTTTTAGTAAATTGCCAAAATCGTCCCTGAGGTTTGAACATGTTTGCCATTTTCATCCAAAACAACTTTTTTGTACAATATATTCCTTCACTTTTGGGATTTTTTTGCCATTTTCATCTAAATATCTAATTTGGTTTATTATTTTCTATCAAAGATTTGGATGAAACTGGCAAAAAAATCCCAAATATCAGGGACGATTTTGGCAAAAAAGTCAGACGTTTAGATGAAAATGACAAGCATGTTCAAACCTTAGGGTCGATTTTAGCAATTTACTCTGTTTTTTATTATACTCACAAAAAAACTGTATATATGCACAGGGGCGGACCCACGTTAAGCGGAACGGGGTCCCCGGACCCCAATCTTTTTATAAAAATTAGTAGAAACGGTATATAAAATTTTCTATGGACCCCATAAAATAATTTAGTTGGACCCCATAACAATAAGAGTGAGCCTGGTGCATTGGTAAAACCCCTTGTTTACACACAAAAGGTCCCGAGTTCAATACCTGTTTCTTTCGTTTTTTTGTGTTTTTTTTTAAACTTGACTTTAAAATTGGGTATTCTAATAGCTGAATGTGTAGTAAATGAATGTGTGGTAAATGAAACTTGTAGTTTAGTTATGATACTGTTTTCTATTATGTTTCTCGACCCGACCCGAACAACGACCGATCCAAAAATTTTGAACACCGGAAAAATGGGACCCCATTGTCCAAAAATCTTGGGTCCGCCACTGTATATGCATGTGGAGAAAAAGGAATGAATAGTATTTGTATGTGGAGATTCACTCTGGCTTTCTCAATTTTAGAGAATCAGATGCATGAATGATTTTCAATTTTACTTCTCTCTATAATTTAGTTACTCTAAATAATAAATATTAGAGATTCTAGTGTAAGCACATCAATATATTTCATTTACCATTTAATTTATTTTTGTCAACATTTTAATATAAACTAGGGTTAAGACCCGTCCACGTTGCGGCGCGGGTACATCGTAAACATTGAATGGATTAGTACAAACGTTATATGATGCATTAACCATATGAAAACACATATTTCGACGTATCCAGTTGAACTCAGTGTAACCTGTATAACCATTGTCATTGGATCAAACGTAAAGTAAATGGAATTCATATTGAACAATATTTTGAATTTATACGAAAACGTACATAAAAATATGCACGTAAAAATGGTTTCTTTTAACGAAAACGTATTATATTTGACCAGACTCGTCTATAAAAAAAGTTTACGTCGGAATGTAGAAGAAATCATATTTATACATACCTGTACGTAAAATATGTCACACCCCTTTCTGCGGCGGAAGCACGAGGTGTGATCATGAAAGGTTCTCATTGCATACGAAAGGTAAACATACTACATGCTCATAAATTTGTTTCAAAATGCCAAACATTAAATAACTGAAAACGTAGTTTTAGTGTTTAGTACATCACAAGACAACATTTTGTCTGAGAAGTTACAACTTTATTGAATGATAAACAAAAGCGACATCCAAGAGCATGAGTAAAACCGCGAGCACATCCACTAGTTACCTGAAATACATGTGAGTTTTGGAAAAACGTCAACATAATGTTGGTGTGAATTCATGCAATATTTGTATTTCACGTTTGTATACTTTGTATGAAGTCATAATTTGTATCTTGTATAAATCAAGTCTTTTGTGTACACCACGTACTCATGTATAAATCCAGTATTCTTGTATAAATCAAGTATTTCTATATGTATCAAGTGTTAATGGGTTGCAAAGCCATTAACATGTGACACGACATAGGAAGTCACCAAACCATAGGCATTTTTCTGTAGTCGATTCACGACTGAGACACAAAAACACTACTCGGTACTAGTTGTCACCAAGAGTGGGGCTGCCCTGAAACCCATTAGATCTAACCTTTTGTTCTGCGGTCTAAGTATGTACACGATTAATGGTGCTTATGGTACCCTATTCGTGACACGATTTCTCGTATCATTCCTCAATTCTTGTATCCGTCATACCATTTGTAAACATTGTAATATTTGTAACATGTATTTCACCCCCGAAGTTATAAAACTGAAAACAGTTAAGAGAAAAGGGGGAGCATGAACTCACAACTTTGCGTTCCTTGCGTCGTAAACTTCACCGGATTTGCTTAATTAACGTCGTAACCTATACGTGTTTTCTTAACGTTAGTCACTAGACTTGTATCGTACAAGTACAAGTCACTGTCTTTTATGTATATGTTTTCTTGTGTAAAAAAATAATTCATATTTTTAACTAAGTGTTTTGCTTATATTATTTTCTCAAAAATAAATATAAGTTTCTTGTATTTTGCACTTTGCACCCGAGTTATGTATTTTTGTTACAAAAATTATGGCGAGGTTTATATTCGAAAAGCATAGTTTAGAACACACTAGCAACATTTGCCTAGAAAATATTTACCAAGTGTTAGGATTTTCAGAAAGTTTCGCCATAGTCTCCTGTGTAAATGGAGGTGTCCATGCTTAATAGCATATCATTTTCTTTTACATATATCCCGTAGATTGTTCTCACATGACCAACCCGACAATCAGACATGCAATATACTACTTATGTCATTTAAGCTTTATTCATTAAAACTGGACTGTTTTCGAGCATTTTAATAAAATAGTTACCCTTCTCCAAAAATTCCCAAATTTTTACAGAATGTCATATACGATCCAAATTTTATTGTGTAAAAATTTCGGGGTCCAGTTCATTACCAATATTTTATAAAAATTTATTTCCTGGACTGCAATCAGATTTGTCACTTTCTGACTGCAGTCTACAGAATAATTCACTTAAAATTAATCGTAAGTCCGATTGACGAAATTCCAGTGGAAGAATTACGGCGACAACAGTGACCATCTACAGTAAAAATCCCATGAGCTGATTCTACTCAGTTTTTAAGTTATGACTCCAAACACAATACACTTTTTCAGTAGTAAAATTGCAGCTTGAGCTGCTGTCCAAAAATAGTAAACACCTCGAAAAATTACGATTCCAGTGCCATTTGATCCGTTTTTCGAAAATACACAATTTAGACTTCAGAAAATCAGTTTTTCGAGTTATAATGATCAGTTTACAGCTGTTTGAAGTCGGCTAAAAATGTAACTCAGCATGTTTCTTTATGGTTTAAATGTTGCTATATCGTATCAACAAGTGTCCTAACAACGGATTTACCACGAAATCAATGATCAAATATCATGCATGTTTTATCCAAACCTAATCCAACCCGATTTCATCTTCATGCAAAACTTTTATGTAGGATTTTATGTAAAGGTTCATGTTCATCTTTTTAGTGTTCTAGTTCTTGTGATTTAAACATAGTAACATACTATAACTTGTGATTACAACAACAAGATGAACAATGGTGTACAAGTAACTTACTACTAGCTCAAGGCTAGGGTAGAATCTTAGTGAAGATGATGGGAAAAAAGATGAAGGATAAGCAAGAAACAAAGCTCCCTTGAAACTCCACAAGATGCAAGCTCCTATAACCCTTCTTCTACACTTGAAGGAGACTTGAAAATGGAAGTTTGTGGTGATGGAATGGTGGTGATGGTGGCGGTTTGGGGTGAGCCGAATGGGAGGGAGAGAGAGTGAAGGTAGTGTGTGTAGAAGATGAAATGAGTGCATATCTCTTTATAGATTCTTTTATGGCATATTCTAGCATATTCCCTTACACCAAATCTTATATAATCTAATAAAATAATGATATAAGATCTTGAATTAGATATGAGCACATGGTGGAGGATTTGTGGGTCCCCTATGGCTGAAAATCGGTTTAGGGGGGGGGGGGGGTTAATGTAAATTTTGTAACTAGATAGTAATGGTAGTTCAATTCCAAGTAATATGCTTTCATAAGTTATTTATTTGATTTTTAATGGGTGTTAGGGTAAACGGGGATCATGACTAGCCAAAACTAAATAAACAATGTGTTTGGCAAAATTTTAGTGTCCCGGGTAATGTCCGGTTGTTCGGTTAAATACCGGTTCGTTAAGTGCTAAGTTGCACCGTTTAGTGTCTTGCTTGTACCCTTTTGCCCCCTTTCAATTCCCGACACTTAGGGAAATATTCTGGACGATAGAACGTAAATTCTGTATGATTTTTATATGCTTAACAGCTGGTCATAGCTGAATTTAATAAAATTCTGCACTTAAAGTGCGTTTCGGGTGCTTTTTAGTGCGTATTTTAGCTTCCGGATTGTCTATATGTTAACCCTTGTATGTACTCTTGGGTTTTAATGTATTCTTGTCATTGGACCTACACCTAGGCCTCAGTTCTAATGTCTGACTGCTTTCCGCAGTTCTGTTGATGCAATGTGTCTTACCGGTGAGTTTACTAGTATTTCTGACGCAACGCTCTCGTTAATGCATAAAGCAATATTTTGTAGTATTAAACGTGCATGAATTCACTTGTATAGTATGTAATCAGACAATGTTGACGTTTAAGCACATAATTACAGTCATTAAATAACAATTAAAGTGTACGGAAATTACCGGTTTTGTGCCAGTTGTCACAAAATATGCACGTAAAAAATAGTTTTTAAGTAAAGGAAGTATAGGGGTAAACCGAAACAAAATATTAGTAAAAATTTAATAGGTTTAAAACGTTCGTAAAACCGTGCCAAGTAGCACCAATGCCACAACGACATCGACTCTCAACATCGTAAAAATAAAATAGATAAAATGGTAAAAATTACACTGAACAAAAAGGAGACTAAAATCGTTGTACCACGCACACCCGTTACAGTGTGTTAATGCAAAGAAATTAACCAGATACATAATACGTAGAAAATAATAACTTCGTCGATCTAGGACCCGCCCGTTGCGGTGAAGTTTTCAAAAGGGAAAAAATGGACGCGTTGCGACGCGTCTGTCAAATATGGAAAAATCGAGAAAAAACGTTGAACCTCACATGCACGCTACGACTTGTTAACTCGCAAAATTTAGAATGAAACGAAAAACAAAAAACTTTCGAAAGATAAAAAGTATGAGGGACCAAAGTTATAAATAATAAAGTGTTGTGCTAAATTACAAAAGATGAAAAAGTTTAAGTTAAAAGTAAAAATTTCAAATGGGTTATAAAATGTAAAAGATAAAACTTTAAGTTTGAAAGTAGAAAATGAAGTTTTTTCTTTTTTATTTTTTGAAAAAGTCCCCAAACATAAAGTACAAATCATGATGCACAAAAAAGTTGATACTTTATATATGGAATAAGAACGCGTCTGTCAAATATGGAAAAATCGAGCAAAAACGTTGAACCTCACATGCACGCTACGACTTGTTAACTCGCAAAATTTAGAACGAAACGTAAAACGAAAAACTTTCGAAAGATAAAAAGTATGAGGGACCAAAGTTATAAATAATAAAGTGTTGTGCTAAATTACAAAAGATGAAAAAGTTTAAGTTAAAAGTAAAAATTTCAAATGGGTTATAAAATGTAAAAGATAAAACTTTAAGTTTGAAAGTAGAAAATGAAGTTTTTTCTTTTTTATTTTTGGAAAAGTCCCCAAAAATAAGGTACAAATTATGATGCACAAAAAAGTTAATACTTTATATATGGAATAATTCCATTGAAAATATGATTGTATTCAAACTAGTAAATGCCCCGCCCGCGTTGCGGGGCGAGGGCCGAATAATTCTCAACCAATTAAAAAAAGACTACTATAATTTTCCTAGGGAAAAAAAAAAACAAAAACGATAATAAGACCGTAGTAAACCAATTAAAACAAAAAACCTTTATAGTTTTGGTTAAAAAAAACTAAAACGATGGAAAAAAAACGTAATTTTTAACTGAGGGCCAAATCATAAATTTAATTCGGGGATAAATTGTAAACTAAATGGACCAACGGGGGAGTGCCAGGAAGTTGCCGGCACGACTGTAATTTTACACTGGGGGCAAAATTGTAATGTAACCAGGAAAACAAACAAACTAAAACGATGGGGAAAATGTAAAGTTAAGTTGAGGGTAAAATCGTAACTTGGCTGTGAGAAAAAAAACTAATGGCAAAACTATAAATTTATACGGGGCAAAATCGTAAATTTTAACCGAGGGCAAAATTGAAATTTTTAGCCAGGAGCAAAAGCGTACATTTTTTTTAAGTGGGGGGTAAAAACATAATTTTGAACTGATGGAAAAATCGTTTTTTTAAGGGGAAAAAAAACTAATGGCAAAACTGTAAATTGAAACGGGGCAAAATCGTAATTTTTTAACCGGGAGTAAAATTGAAAAATTTAGCTTGGAGCAAAAGCGTAAATTTATTTTTAAGCGGGAGCGAAAACATAAATTTGAACTAATGGCAAATTCGTAAATTTAAATCAGGATAAAATCGTAATTTTATTGGGCCAATAGGGGAGTGCCAGGCAGGTGCCAGCTATTACACCTGCCACCCTTTTCGCCCAATTGAAGGGAGACAATATTGCCTGCTCATGTCACCATCTTGTATTTGTAGTAGTTTAAATTAAAGTCTCTTTAGTCTCGTTTTCACACGTACTTGAGTTAGGTAACTTTGATGGAACATATATATAATTTTTTATATATACAAACGCTTCGACTACTTGAAAACACCTTTTAAGGGTGACTATCTACACACTTGGTGTGTAGATAGTTTGGCCCTATGACAAACCACCAAAATATTAAGCTGTATCCATTTTCATTTTATGACACCTATTCTCGAGTTATTTCAATAATTTATTAAAGCATAGAGTTTTCTTCAAATTTTAAAGTATATCTTGGTTCGTAAATGGCTTTGGCGCGTACTTGTATCAGTAACTTTGATGAATATACGATTACTTAGCAAGGGTTGAGTTCATTTAAGAACTCTAAATAACTACAGAACTTTCAGAACTCCTAATAAACAATCATTTTACATATAAGTTTTTGTATTTAGGATCTTTTTATCATCTATTATATGTATTTCTTTGATTACATACATGTTAAAAGTAGTTTACATATGTTTAATTGCCAAAATTATATATATGTGTCATAACTAATTACATATATGTAAAAAAGCTAGTTTACATATGTGTAAATATAAAATTACATATAAAAAATGATAAAATTACTCTTAACTTGTATGTAATCGTAAAAATACACATAATAAATGATAAAATTACCCTAAACATAAAAATATATAAATAAAAAGATTGTTTATTAGGAGTTCTGCGAGTTCTGTAAATATTTATGGTTCTGAAATGATCCTGGCCTACTGATTACTAGATATAAATTTATTTTTTTAATTTTACGTTTGAGTAAAAACACAAACCAAATATCGTGCATATTAATTAAGGCGGTACGAAGCTAGTGCTGGAAAAATACTGAAACCAAATCGTATCGAAAAACAATTATTCCCTAGCTTTCGAAACCAGCTTGGTACTCGGTAAAATAAAAAAAAAATATTGTCCCTAACTTACGATACCAAAAAACCCATTATTTTGAATATAGCTTCATTTTCAGTAAATGTATATCGAGATATTGAATATATATATATATATATATAGGGTTGAGTTCATTTCAGAACTCTAAATAACTACAAAACTTTCAGAACTCCTAAGAAACAATCATTTTATATATATAAGTTTTTGTATTTTGGACCTTTTTATCATCTATTATATGTATTTCTTTAATTACATACATGTTAAAACTAGTTTACATATGTTTAATTGCCAAAATTATATATATGTGTCATAACTAATTACATATATGTAAAAAAACTAGTTTACATATGTGTAATTATAAAATTACATATAAAAAATGATAAAATTACTCTTAACATGTATGTAATCGTAAAAATACAAATAATAAATGATAAAACTATCATAAACATAAAATTATATAAATAAAAAGATTGTTTATTAGGAGTTCTGCGAGTTCTGTAAGTATTTATGGTTCTGAAATGATCCTGGCCATATATATATATATATATAGGGAGAAGATCATGCGAGAACCACCTCTTATTGCGAGAACCGCGAGAAACAATGTGAACACAACAAAAAATGCCTAAAAATAGCTAAAAATCACACAATTTTTTTTAATATTTTTTATATAAAAATCGCTACTTTTCGAAGCCAAAAAAAAATTAAAAATTTTTTTTTTGCCACTAAAAGTAGCGATTTGAGCATAAAAAATATTAAAAAAAAAAGTTTAGATTTTTTTTTGATTTTTTTTAGATTTTTTTAGGTTTTCTAGGGGTTTAGTTTTTAGCATTTTAGCTTGGGGGGGTTTAGGTTTTTGGGGGGGGGGGGGGGGGGGGGGGGGGCTTAGGTTTTTTTTTTTTTTTTTTGGGGGGGGGGGGGGGGGGGAGGTTAGTTTTTTTTAGGTTTTTTTAGCTATTTTAGGTTGTGTTCACATTGGTCTCGCGGTTCTCGCAATAATGGTGGTTCTCGCATGATCTCCTCCCTATATATATAATGCTAAAGATAAAAAGAAAACCACCTTTTATTGAGAAAACCCGGGAAACTCAAAGCTCCCGAAATTTTTTTTTTTTGAAAAAATTACCACACGTAATATACATGTTTTTAAGAGTTTTGGACAAAAAAAAATCGAAAAAGCACCGAGTAGATTTTTTTTAAAAAAATAAACAAGTTTTGGTGTAACATATATGTTACACCAAAACTTGTTTTTTTTTTTTTTAATATCTACTCGGCTCTTTTTCGATTTTTTTTTGCCCAAAACTCTTAAAAACATGTATATTACGTGTGGTAATTTAAAAAAAAAAAAAACAAAGTCGGAAGCTTTGAGTTTTCCGGGTTTTCTCAATAAAAGTGGTTTTCTATATATCCTTACCCTATATATATATATAGTGTGAGGTTCATTGGGGAACACTAAAAAAGTGGAGAACAGTGGGGAACCGACTCGAACTCCGATTGGACTCATTCCAGCGGCGTTGGAAGCGTCTCGTCGCACCCTAACTAGGATCTCTTAACCCTAAATCCTAAATCATAACCCCTAAACCCTAAATATATTAGGGTTTGGCTTTTAGGGTTTAGCCTTAGGGTTTAGCTTTAGGGTTTAGAGTTTAGCTTTAGGGTTTAGCTTTAGGTTCAGCCTTTAGGGTTTAGCTTTTAGGGTTTACGGTTTAGCTTAGGTTTTAGCCTTATTTTTTAGCTTTAGGGTTAAGAGTTTAGGAGTTAGAATTTAGGGTTAAGAGATCTTAGTTAGGATTCGACGAGCCGGTTCCAACGCCGCTGGAATGAGTCCAATCGAAGTTCGTTTGAGTCGGTTCCCGCTGTTCCCCACTTTTTTAGTGTTACCAATGAACCTTCCCCTATATATATATAGGGAGCCGCTAGAATGAGTACCACCTCCAGTTATGAGAACCATGAGAACCAATCTCCACCAATCAGAATATGACAACTCAAAGGATAGTTTGGTCATTTACCCCATATGTCATGTCCATCCTCTCACCTCTCTCATCTTTTAATGCAGACTCTCTCTCCTCTCTCCTCTCTTTTTCTATTTAAAGTTGCAGACTTCTCTCATTTATTTTCTTTCATCTTCAAACTTCAACAAATAACCACCACCACCACCACCGTCTGGTGGTGGTGCTACGAATGAATAGATCAGAGAGATGAGGAGAAAGAGGAGGCCGACGACCCAGGTCCGGCTGCTCTCGATCTCCTGTCCGGCTCCTCTCGATCTTCTGTTTCCGGCAAGACACCTCCCCCCCTGCTTGATGAAGACCGGCGACCCAGGTCCTGCTCCTCTCGATCTCCTGGAATTTGGGGTCTTTTGTGATTCTTGATTATGTGGTTCTTGGATTTGGGTGGTTTGAATATGGGGTTTGAATCAGGGTTTGAATATGGGTTTTTGAATCTTGTGGGTTTGAATCTGGGTTTTGAATCTTTGTGGGTTTGCCTTGTGGGTTTGAATCTGGGTGGTCGACGGCGGAAGACGGGGGCGGAAGGCGGTGGTGGGGGCGGTGGTTTGGTGGGAGTTGTGCAGAGGCGGAGGCGGTGGTGGTTTAGTTGGTTCAAGGCTGGTGGTGGTGGTTCGATGGCTGGGTGGTGGGCCGGCGGCAGCCCCGCCGTGAGCGGCGGAGGTCCCGGTCTCCTCCTGTGTTGTTGATTCTTGATGATTTCCCAAAGGTTTGATTTGTTTCTGTTTTGATGTTGTTGTTTGATTCAAAAAGTTTTGGGTTTTTTTCTGCTTGAAATTTGGTGGGTTTTGATTTATTTTGGTGGCTTTGGTAAAAAACAGTGGTCTGTTCATTTTGGTGGGTTTGATTCTGTTGAATGATGTTCATTATTGTTGCTGGGGTTTCATTTTTGATTTGGTTTTTGGGTATGTACAACATGTATGGTTGTTATTGTTTGCTGGGTTTTCTTTGATTATGTTGAATATGGTGCTTTATGAATCTGGTGAATCTGCTTGAATCTGTTGAATGTGTTTTGAATGATGTTCATCAGGTGCTTTTGAATGTTTTGAATATGTGGGTTTTGATCCATTTGGGGTTTGGGGCGATGATGATGCAAAAAAAAAAAAAAAAAAAAAACCTCCCATATTTTGATGACGAGGGCGCGGCAAGATGTTGGAGGGTAGGTTTTTGGACCCGCAACCCCATTTGCAGCCTCTGATGTTCGGAAAATCTGAGCCAAAACTTAGTTTTTTTTTTAACCCGTTTTTTTTTTCGAGATGCACTTTGTTTTGATGTTTTTTTTATTTTCCCCCCCTAGTCGATGATGATAGCGATATATCTGAGACACCTCACGAGTTTGCGATTTCTGAGTGCGTTCATTTTTGTGTAAAAAAGTTTTTGTAAAAACGTAAACTTTTTAACGTAAACCGTAAACTTTTTTGTTGTAAAAACGTAAACCGTAAACTTTTTGTTAACCGTAAACTTTTTTTTGTTGTAAAAACGTAAACCGTAAACTTTTTGTTAACCGTAAACTTTTTTAACGTAAACCGTAAACTTTTTGTTGTAAAAACGTAAAGCGTAAAGAGTTTTACGTTTAACGTAAAACGTTTTTATGTAAAACGTAAGACGTTAAACGTTAAAAGTTTTACGTAAAATGTAAAAATTTTAACGTAAAAAGTTTTACGTAAAAAACGTGAAACGTAAAAAGTTTTACGTAAAAAACGTAAAATGTAAAAAGTTTTACGTAAAACGTAAAACCTATAATTTTTAACGTAAAATGTAAACTTTTTTAACGTAAACCGTAAAACGTAAAAAGTTAAACATAAAACTTAAAAAGTAAAAAGTATTAAAAGTATAACCTAAAACGTATAAAGTTTAAAAAACGACAAAAAACCGGCGCGTTGAACGTAAATAACGTTAACGTAAAAATGGCGCGTAAAACGTAAAAAAACGTTAACGTAAAAAACCGGTGCGTAAAATGTAAAAAACCGACGCGTAAAACCTAAAAAACCGGGGCGTAAAACGTAAAAAGCCGACGCGTAAAACGTAAAAATAACGTTAACGTAAAAAACCGGGGCGTAAAACGTAAAAAACCGACGCGTAAAACGTAAAAAGTTTTAACGTAAAACGTAAAAAGTAAAAAGGTTTACATAAAAAGTAAAAAGTTTTACGTAAAACGTAAAAAGTAAAAAGTTTTTAACGTAAAACGTAAAAAGTTTTAACGTAAAAAGTAAAAAGTTTTAACGTAAAACGTAAAAATTTTAACGTAAAACGTAAAAATTTTAACGTAAAACTTAAGATGTAAAAAGTCTAAAAAGGTTAACGTAAAACATAAAAAGTGTAAAAACGGCGCGTAAAACCGGGAATAAAAAACCGCACTTAAAAACCCGGTCGTAAAAAAACGGCCTGAAAAAACGCGGCGTAGAAAAACGGCGCATAAAACGGGCCGTATAAACGGCGCGTAAAAACGGGACATAAAAACGGGACGTAAAAAATGGGGCGCAAAAAACGGGACGGCTTTGTACGGGACGGCTTGTAAAAAAGCGTGACGCTAAAAACGGCGCGGCAAAAAACGGGACGGCTTGTAAAAAACGTGACGTAAAAAACGTGACGTAAAAAACGGCGCGGCAAAAAACGGGACGGCTTGTAAAAAAACCGGACGGCTAAAACGGGACGGCTTGTAAAAAAACGTGACGCTAAAACGGCGCGCTAAAACGGGACGGCTTGTAAAAAACGTGACGTAAAAACGGCGCGGCAAAAAACGGCGCCTAAAACCGGGCCTAAAAACGGCACTTAAAAACTACGGTTCGCAAAATCGGCGTGAAAAAACGGAGCGTAAAACGGGTCGTAAAAAATCGCGCGTAAAAAACGGGTGGTAAAAAAACGCGCATAAATTTTTTTTATATAAAAAATCTGATTTTCAAATTTTTTGTTTAATAAAGAAATCTTTTTAAAAAATAAAAAGTAATATAATAAAACTAAAAAGTAATATAATAAAACAAAAAGTAATTAAAAAATAATAAAGTGAAAAAGACAAAAAAGAGTTATTTTACCAATCTACCCTTTTTGATTAAAATATAAAAGACATAATAAGACAAATTTTATTTAATATTAGTTTTTGTTACTTTTAATCTCATCCATCCATCAAGTTGATCTAAAGGCTATAAAGTGGTTCTCATGGTTCTCATAACTGGAGGTGGTTCTCATTTTAGCGATCCCCTATATATATATATATATATATATATATATATATATATATATATATATATATATATATATATATATATATATTAACATTCCGTTTGATCTAGCGGCTTTTATTTTGACAATTGTTAAGCCAAAAATTATGTCTCAGGTCCAAAATCAATTTATTGAACTAATTACACCTAGCTGATTATTGTAAATTAACTTCCAAATTCAGAATTGCAGTAGTTATTCAAGCCAAAAATCAAGATAGGAAAAATAATCGTGATGTTATATGTGTTCTATTATTAAATCTAAATGAAATCCAATTAAAAGTTGGCCCAATATTAATTAGACAAAATGATAGAGGCCCCAAAGTTTGGGAGCCTTCGGTATAGGAGAAAATACTGTATGTTTGGTTGTAAATTTCATACAGCTGTTAAAAATTCTTGTCTACACATTTTTTTTGTCTACCATGAGGATTGAATTTTCACACCAGGAAGAAACAGTCAAACACTTTGGTGGCATTAGGTCAAAGGTCCTTTGGTTATATATTCGTATCCTTAATGAGATGGTTAAGTTTTACATAACACGTTCTTAGTTATCAAATAATAATAATAATAATAATAATAATAATAATAATAATAATAATAATAATAATAATAATAATAATAATAATAATAATAATAATAATAATAATAATAATAATAATAATAACGGGTTAGGTTAACGTACAAATGCCCTTATCGTACATTACGTACGCTACAACCATAGCCGCCCGATCTCATGCGAATTCACCCTTTGCCGTGCGATTTCATCAACCACACCCACATCCATGCGAGATGCAATCATCCATGCGATTTCAAGCACACACATACAACATGCGATTTTGCAACTCCGTGTACACGCTTTTTCTTACAACATGCGAATTCGATGTCGCGTTCAGTTCGTACGTTAAGGGCATTTGTATTTTACACTTTACCTAATAATAATAATAATAATAATAAATACAACAACACCAACACAAGGATGAAGATGGTAATTTTGAAAGTTTCATTAGGGGTTCAAATCTATACTATATAATTAACTAAACCACTTTTGGGACACTTGTCATCACATTAGGCCATGTCTTATAGATAATTATTATTTTAAATTAATCTCTTCTAATTAATTATAGATAATCCTTCTACTAAATATTATTTAGTTTAATTATTACTTTTGTATTTATCTATTTACTTCAAATTCAAACTTAGTTATCTAATATGATATTAGAGTAAATTACAATTTTGGCCCCTGTGGCTATATCACTTTGACTTTTTTAGCCCAAAAAGGAATTTTTAACATCTGAGCTCTCAACGTCTTTTTTCTAACACTTTTGGACCCCAACGTCATTTTTCTAACCCTTTTGGCCCCTAAAAGTAAATGGATGGGGTTCGTGTTTGGGGCCAAAGGGATTAAAAAAAAGACGTTGGAGGCTCAGATGTTAAAAGATTCAATTTTTTGGCTAAAAGGGTAAAAGTGATATAACCACAGAGGCCAAAATCGTATTTTACTCTTGATATTAACTATATACTTGAATGTTTTGTTTAGTTTGGTATTATTTGGTAAACAATATTACATTTATTCAACCCGTGTAACACACATGATTTTAAATATATAAATTTTTTATTTGATATATAAAATTATATTTATTCAACCCGTACAATATGGTTCTTTTAGATATAACTGTTTATTATTTGATATATAAAATTATATTTATTCAACTCGTGCAATAAATGATGTTTTTAAAGATATATTGTTCTATTATTTAGTATATAAAATTCACTAGGTTAGAACCCCGTGTATTACACGGGTTGAATAAATGTAAATTTATATACCAAATAATAAAAATATATCTTTAAAAATCTCGTTTATTAGACGGGTTAAATAAATGTAATTTTATATACAAAATAATAAAACAATATATATTTAAAATCTTTTTTATTACATGGGTTGAATAAATGTAATTTTATATATTAAATAATAAAAAAATTGTATTTTTAAGAACCCCGTTTATTGTACGGGTTAAGTAAAAATAGTTTTATATATTCAATAATAAAAAAAATTACATTTTTAAGAACCTCATGTATTATACGGGTTGAACACATGTAATTTTATATTCCAAACTATAAAAAGTTATATCTTTATAAACCCTATGTATTATATGGATTGAATAAATCTAATTTTAGATACTACATAATAAAAAAAAGTTATATTTTTAAAAACCCAGTTTATTACACGAGTTACATAAATGTAATTTTGTATAGTAAAAAATAAAAATGTTATATCTATAAAAAAACCTCGTTTATTACACAGGTTGAATGAATCTAATAAAAATTTGATATCTTTAAAAAAAACTAACCGATATACTCGATATACGATGAATGGGGTGATTGCGGTGATGGTTCTTATAAATGTCACGTAAACATAGTGAATACCGTATTTGAGTTGAGAGTTGAACATGAAAATAAAAGTATAGAACTAATAAACATTGATTAATATTTTTGTTTACCCCTTATAAGCATTTTTGAAATAGGTTCTACCTTTAGCTACTTTAGTTTAATAAAATAAATAAATCATTTACATAATATTTTAAAATATTATATTATTTCCTATACGAATTGTTTAAATTTATTTTAAATTTAATTTTTATAATTATCTTTTAATTGATATTAATTATCTATAAATATTATATTATCTCCTATACGAATTTTTTAAATTTATATTAAATTTAATTTTATTATTATCTTTTAAGTGATATTAATTATCTATAAAATATAGATGGCTTCGATGAATGACATGTGTCCTCTTATTGGTTTCTTTTACTATATAGTATAGATTTATTCGACCCGTGTAATATACGGGGTTATAACCTAGTGTTTATATAATGCATTGCTTCAAACGTTCAGTTTAAGGGAAGATATTAACCGAGCTTATTATTTATCATAGTTATTTGATTTATTAATTATTTTAAGTTTGTTTGTTGGTTATTATTAATATTTCAAATTTGAATATTAGGATAAGTTATTGACTTTTTTCATTTTCATTAATTCTTAAGCTTTATCATTATTTTATCCAATGTGATCTCTTTATAAAAGCAGATCTGATTTTTCAGTTATTGAATAAGCATATATAAAATATTATCTGTTTTAAATTTTTTGACGTACGTTCTTCCAAAGCTCTCATGGAAGCAAAAGGATTCTTGGTTTTTTCTTTGGTTTCATCCATGCCATGCTCTACTCTACACAATATTGCTGGATATGCAGGAACGATTACAGAGAAGACGCCGATCAAACCGAAGAAAAACCGAGAATCTTTATGCTTAGCTTTGAATAAGAATGAACCCCTAACAAAACTTCCAAAAAAGACTACCCTTATCATTCCGGTCAGTGGCGAATCTTGCCCGTTGAACATCGTAGGGCCGAAAGTCACGGGCACTAAAAACATGCCCGTGCCGAACATAGTAAGTATAAAAAATTTCGATCGAACCGCGAAAATCAGCACTTCTGGCCGAAAAAGGTGCCAGGGCCGTGGCCCTGGCACAAGCCTTCTAAGATCCGCCCTTGATTCCGGTTATCACATCTTAGGGGAGTGAGGGTGGTCCGTGATGGACACTCCATCACTCGTGAAAGAATCACGAACACCGCCGTCACCATACTCTATCACGAGTGATAGTTTAACTCGTTGATAATATCACGCGTTGAAGATTGTTGAATGTATGTGTATGACTTGTAGATTGTGTATTAATACTTGTACATTGGAATCCCATCACTAGTGATGACCACCGCCACTACAATTCTATCACTAGTGATAGAATAGTGGGTGATGACATGGCATGAGTTGATTGGATATTGTGAGTGATAGAATTCTATCACTAGTGACCACCCCCACTCCCCTTAATCAGTAATTTCATCACACATTCGCTTCTCCAACACATTTCAATTCGCGTGCCAGTAACGATAACGTTTAATTGTTGTTGCACTTGCACAGGCGGTGGGGATGTTCGTCATATTTTGCATAGATGGGCGCGGTACCCTAACTTCTTGCTCGTAGTTTTTACTCGATTATAAATATAAATCAGGTCCTCATATTTTATGTTTTAAACAAGATAAACCAACTAGTTTAAACAACCTATAATAGTGATTTTCAATACGTATCGTTCCTAGTTTTTATAGAGATAATAACTAAGTTACTAAACAAACCGTATTCGAATTCAGTTTTGAATATTCGGTTCTTAATAGAATACTTCTCTATGTAATAGCAGAGATCACAGCTTATCAATTTTATCTCTATTCTACATTAAAATATGTTTAAGTATCTTAATTTTACTTATGAAAGTATTACTTCTTATTTTTTTTATAGTTAAAATATAAGTGACTTGATAATTAGAGGACCCAAAATTTAAATACACATCTTTCTATACTAATAAATAAAAATCCTTTTTGGACACGTGTCATTCTCTGGTAATTTCTCACCCTTATTTTTTTAATTATCTCTTTTATTAAATAATAATAATAATAAACATCAATTGAACTAAATCTATTTATCTCTTTGGTTTTCATAATCTGAAATTGGTTTCTTTTTTAACTCTAAAGTTTCAGTCTTTGGTAATTTAAGTCTAAAGTTTCAGTCTTTGGCAATTTAAGTCTAAAGTTTCAATCTTTGGTGTTTTAACCCCTTTGATTAATTTATTTTTCACTTCTAATTCAAAAGTTTTCTTCTTTTGCAATTTAACCCCTTTATTTTTTTTTACTTTCAACCCAAAGCTTTTCATCTTTTCCAATTTAATCTCAACACTTTTTACTTTCAACTTTGGTCTCTTATATACTTTTCATCTTTCATAAGTTCTCCGTTTAACGTGTCGTTCTAGATTTCCGAGTTAACATGCCGCAACGTGCGTGTGGGGTTTAACGTTTTTTCATCTATTTTTTCCTGTTTGACATGTTCGTCCCAGCGCGTCTATTTTTCCCCGTTTGATAGGTCTGTCGCAACGTGCGATACAGAGATCGACTTAGTTATTTTTTTCTCGGTTTTACACACAGGCTCGTGGTCATGTGAGGAACATTTGTCTTTCATCTAACATGATATATAACTAATAAATACCCCGCCGCATGGCGGCGGGTGGTAATTCTAGTTAAGAATTAAAACATAATAACTGAGATAAGACCTAAATCTTAAATTTAAATATACATTAAAAAGTGTAATTAGGGATAAACCCCTCGATCTAGCTTGGTAAGTGTTAAGTACATTAACGTGCACATATACGCGTACTCAAAACTTTTGGTGGAATATGCCGAACCCGTTCTTCCTCCCAAAGAGATTGCAGAATAATAAAGCAAACAGTTATCGTATGCAGCCGACGTGGCACTTTCAACCCATTTTTATACAAACGGGTTAATTGAGACCGTTTTTAAAACATATCTCTATCAGGTCAAAAGGGTTTAACATACGACCAAAACTGAAATGGGTTGAGTACACAAAGCAAATGGGTCAAATGCATTGAATCACTGAGTACACAAAGCAAGTTGAAAGTCATCCGAAATGTACAAAACTTTCTAAATCACTTTATTAAAAGAAACTCTAGCTAACTATTGTAATAATACAACAATGTAATCATGAATAACACCTTAACCATTTATAGTTGTTTTCATCAAACAAAAAGACTAAAGAAATAACCATTTATAATTCTTTTTATTAAACAAAGTGACTAAAGAAATGTTTGTAGGTTGGTCTGACCCAGCCGGACCAGTCTTTAACCCCTAAACAGTCCAACATTCATAACTTTTCTTATCGTCGAATTTTCATTTTCATTTTCTTTATGATCAGGTAGTGGTTCTGAGACAGCCAGTGTGTAGCAACTTGGAACAAGTTTGTCTGCAAAATGGTTCCACAAACAAAAAAAAAACTAAGAAATACGTATAGGGCATCCCCATCTATGTAGCTTGTTCATCTTTTTAAAACCACAACCCATTCCCTATATGTATCCCTATTCAATTAATAAATACGTCTTTATTCAGTACACTATGTACAAAGATAATCCTACACAAAAGCAAAAGAATTAGATTCATACACAAATAAGAATACTACATAGTACAAATGGAAGCAAAATTGGATTAAATTTAAGTAAAATGAAGAAAAATGTACTAATTGATTAAACTAAGAGATAATTCTACAGCCACCGCCAACTAACAACGAATTGGGCCTGAATTGGATTAATCTATTTGGTGGTACATTAATCCATCTTGGGTTTCACAACAAACAGATCACATCTTGTGACCCATGGGCCCTATTAACCTGAAGCCCAATTGATATAATCATAAAACAATCCATGGGCCTAATTAATCTCATTTAATTTAAGAAAATCCAAATGGTTAAGAGGTCCAAAATTAAATATAAATTATATATATAGGACAATTATAGGAAGAAAACCCATATATATATACACACCCACCCGATCTTCTTAGATTAAAATGAGTCTGCACTTCCGCATGTCGTAACTCGTTAATTATTTAATAAGATCAATTTAGTTGGCAAGTTAATCCGATATCACCAAAATCCGTTGATAACACTAAAATTACCAATACAATTTCTAGAAAAAGAAACAATGTAAATAATAAGATCAATTTAGTCGGCAAGTTAATCCGATACCACCAAAATCCGTTGATGACACTAAAATTGCTAATACATTTCCAGAAAAAGAAACAATATAAAACCCCGTTCGAATGAATCAACATTTCCTAATATATCTCATAATCCAATAGCAACTCACGTACAACATATGATTATTATTACTAGGTTAAAATCCCGTGTTTACACGGGTTGAATAAATGTAATTTTATATAGTAAATATAAAAATAAATAAATCTCTAAAAAATACTCGGGTATTACACGGGTTGAATAAATATAATGTAATCTCGTAACAAATCTAGTCGTCTTGATATGTTTTTAGAAAATGAAATGTGATGTACAATTTACTTATTATAACATTTTACTTTGTTTTTTCTATTTATTATAAAGTTAGAAACTTGTGTATTACACGAAATTATAAGGTTATAAACTTTTGTATTACATGAGGTTGAATCAAAGATGGAAACATAAGAGATAAGCGAGAAAAATAAAAGATTATTAATAAGCGGAAAAAATAAGGAAATAGTTTTAAAAATATATTAAACAAATAAGAGATAAGCTAGAAATTATGATTCAATAATAATATTTCGTAGGAGAGAAAAACGGGATAATTATTATTTAGTAGCAGAGAAATCCACCAACATGGTATAGCCCAGTTAGTCAAGGGTTTTTCCACAAAGTGATTTACTCTTGGGTCTCAAGTTCGAATCCAACAAATATATGCCAATAATCTGGGAGAACACCACTATTCAAGGATTCGAACTTGGATAAGGTGCCGACATGTATAGCCCTACTGTGTTGCAAGCCAATTACACCGAAGTCGTTAAAAGAAGTAGGAGACTCATCTAGAAAATAAATGTGAGAAAACATCAAAATGTAACACATGTCCTTAAAGATTTTCATTTAATAATAATAATAATAATAATAATAATAATAAGTAAACAATACTAAAAAAATTATATGGCTTATCAATAACCATATAAATATAAATAAATAACAATATCATTAATAATATAAATATAAATAAATAAATACATAAAAATAAATAATAATATCCATAATAATAGAGATAAAGATAAACATTATATATTAATAATATTAGTTGGATATAATTAATCTAATATATTAATATTATTATTATTATTAAACTAAATGAGAGCGCGCCATGTGGCATTATTTGGAGTCTTTTATTAGAATTTAGATTATTATTTCAGAATCTTATCTTACTATATAATAAAAGAAACCAATAAGAGGACACATGTCATTCATTGAAGCCATCTATTTTTTATAGATAATTAATATCAATTAAAAGATAATTATAAAATTAAATTTAAACAATTCGTATATGAGATAATATAATATTTTAAAATATTATGTAAATGATTTATTTATTTTATTAAACTAATGTAGTTAAGGGTAGAATCTATTTCAAAAATGTTTATAAGGGGTAAACAAAAATATTAATCAATGTTTATTGATTCTATACTTTTATTTTCGTGTTCAACTCTCAACTCAAATACGGTAATCACTATGTTTACGTGACATTTATAAGAAGCATCACCGCAATCACCCCATCCATCGTATATCAAGTATATCCGTTAGTTTTTTTAAAGATATAAATTTTTATTAGATTCATTCAACCCGTGTAGTAAACGAGGTTTTTTATAGATATAACACTTTTATTTTTTACTATACAAAATTACATTTATACAACTCGTGTAATACACCGTGTTTTTAAAAATATAACTTTTTTTTATTATGTAGTATATAAAATTAGATTTATTCAATCCATATATTGAAGCCATCTATTTTTTTTATAAATAATTAATATCAATTAAAAGATAATTATAAAATTAAATTTAAACAATTCGTATAGCAGATAATATAATATTTTAAAATATTATGTAAATGATTTATTTATTTTATTAAACTGATGTAGTTAAGGGTAGAACCTATTTCAAAAATGTTTATAAGGGGTAAACAAAAATATTAATCAATGTTTATTGGTTCTATACTTTTATTTTCGTGTTCAACTCTCAACTCAAATACGGTAATCACTATGTTTACGTGACATTTATAAGAACCATCACCGCAATCACTCCATCCATCGTATATCAAGTATATCCGTTAGTTTTTTTTAAAGATATAAATTTTCATTAGATTCATTTAACCCGTGTAATAACGAGATTTTTTACAGATATAACACTTTTATTTTTTACTATACAAAATTACATTTATCCAACTCGTGTAATACACTGTGTTTTTTATAATATAACTTTTTTTATTATGTAGTATATAAAATTAGATTTATTCAATCCATATAATACATAGGGTTTATAAAGATATAACTTTTTATTGTTTGGTATATAAAATTACATGTGCTCAACCCGTATAACACATGAGGTTCTTAAAAATGTAACTTTTTTCATTATTTAATATATAAAATTAAATTTACTTAACCCGTACAATACACGAGGTTCTTAAGAAATACAACTTTTTTATTATTTAATATATAAAATTATATTTTTCAACCCATGTTATAAACAAGATTTTTAAATATATATTGTTTTATTATTTGGTATATAAAATTACATTTATTCAACTCGTGTAATACATGTGGTTCTAACCTAGTATATATATAAAAGCTAACTAGCTAAGTATGCACTCAGAATCCAATAGCAACTCACGTATACAACATATGATTATTACTAGTACACCATAACATATATAAAAGCTAAGTATGCACAAACCTAAATCTCAAATGAAAGCGTCACGGGTATCGGCCCAACCTTAAACATCTTCACATCAATCCGACCCGACCCGAAAAGTTTAAAAATCGAGTTGATCGATAGCTGAACACAAATAGTTGGTGTGCCTATTGTGCACCATTCCACTTCAACCTCAATTGAAAGGTTGACGGATACGACCCCCAACTCAAAAATGTTGAAATCGACTTGAAACAATCCGAAAAGTCTGAAAATTGAGTTGATGGACAATCCCCGCTGTTGAACACTTTCTTCTTCAACCTCACAATATTCCTAGTTAAAAACACATGAATGAATACCATACGAAATAATATGATCCTACGGTGATAGTATGTGTTCATATATAACTTGAGGGTTAGTTAACTTACTTCGCTTGGCGTTTTTGAAGGGGCGGGAGAGAAGATGAAGCCGAGAGATGCCATCAGGAAGAATGTTATGAGGAAGAAAATGACGAGTCTCGCCATTGTTGAGTATGGGTTATGAGGCTGTAGAGTGACGGTAGAAGAAGTTGTGTTGGTTATAAATATGTGGAAAAAGTAGCATGTCTTCTATCACGTCATACAAAAATGTTTGGATCATTCCCGAATTGATTTCATTGAATGGAAAGCAGGATGTCGTACCACCACTTGCCTTGTTCTATGACGACATCTATTACGTCATACAAAATATACACATCGCTTTCGATATGATAAACCCCGAGTTGATTTCATTACATGGAAAATTCACCACATCAACCACCCCTTGGCTTGTTTAATTATTATATTGAAAAAAGTAGCATGTCTGCCATCAATTGTCTTACTACTACTCTATTGCATCAAACAAAAACCCAAACTACACGTCTGCCACCAGTTGTCTTGCTACTACTCTATTGTGTCAAACAAAAACCCAGACTACACATCACTTTCGAGTTGCTTTCATTATATGGAAAATTTACGTTGTCTACCACCCTTTGCCTTCCGTCATACAAAAACACGCATTGCTGCACATCATCCCTTAGTGTTTTTTAAATAAACTAGTAATATTCCTCCGCGCGAGTTTGAAATTGTGTAAGGAGTTTTCCCGCGCGTTGCGGTGTGAACTCAATTAATACAGTTAAGTTGGTTACGGGGCTGGTGAGTTACTGGTATACAGGTAAACCCGAAACAAATTATTTTTAGTAAAAAAACGAATAGGTTAAATACGTTTGTAAAATCGTGCCAAGTAGCACCAATGTCACACCACCAACAACAGAAGAGCTCGTAAAATTAAAAAAATAAATAAATAAAAGAAAAAATATCACTGAACGAAGAATAGACATTAAATCGTTGAATCATGGACACCCGTTGCGGTGTGTTAATGCGAAGAAATTAGACTGAAACGTAAAACGTAGAAAGAAAAAACTAAGTCGATTTAGGACCGGCGCATTGGAACGAACTTGTCAAACGGAGAATAATAGACGCGTTGTGACGGGCCTGTCAAATGGGAAAAACAGACAAAAAACGTTGAACCACATACACACGTTGCGGCGTGTTAACTCGCAAAATTTGAACGAAACGTAAAACGAAAAACTTAAAAAAGATGAAAAGTATAAGGGATTAAAGTTGAAAATAAAAAAAAGTGTTGGGATTAAATTGCAAAATATGAAAAACATTGGGTTAAAAGTATAAATATCAAAAGAGCTAAATGAAAAGATAAAAAGTTTTAAACTAAAAATGAAAATTAAATTTTTTTTTTTTGAAAGACTCCCCATCCATTTGATACAATAACATAATAACATAAAGCAACAAAATGTTCCTTATTTATAGTGTGATAATAATAATAAGTTATCACAATACTTGATACATATTGAAATTTTTGGATATCTTAATATTGCTACGAAAATTAGACATCAAATTTTAACATGAACTAGGTTTAAAGAAGTTCGCTGTGTTGCGGCGAATTTCTTTTGTTATTTAGTCTGTTTTTACATGTGTTTTGAAATTACTATGAGCGCGTTGCGAACGGAACTGCTGATAAAAATAAAAAGAAAATGTAGAAAAAATAAGCGAAAGAAAATCAACAAAAAAAGTTGTATGGTAACGATGTTGTTCGTATGAAACCCGTGGTGAGAGATGAGCAAATGGTTCTGGGTACCGGTACCAAATTTGCCAAACCGAAAGATCTTAAGTACCAATTCGGTACCGACTTTTGGCGTTCCTGGTACTGGTTCACTATCGTTTTTTACCTTCTTATACCGGTACAGTAACCAGTATTTCTAGTATCAGTACCGATTTTGGATCGGTTGACACCGAGCTCATCCCTACCCCTGAAACTAAAAAAAGAAAAAATTAAAAGTTGAAGAAAATCAACAAAAAAAAAGTTGTACGATACCGTTGTTGTTCGTACGGTACCCGTGATCAGGGATGAGCAAATGGTACCGGGTAGCAGCACTGAATTTCCCAAACCAAAAGATTTCCAATATCAATTCGGTACCAACTTTTTGTGTTTTCTGTATTAGTGTCGGTTTTTACCTTCATGTACCGATACCGAACATGACCGTACCAGTATTTTCGATACCAGTACTGGTTCGATACCGGTTGACACCAAGCTTATCCCAACCCTTGATATTAAAAAATGATTAAAATTAAAAAGTAAAGAAAGTAACTATTATTATAGTATTAAAATAATAAAAGTATGAGTAAATTGCCAAAATCGTCCCTGAGGTTTGGACATATTTGTCATTTTCATTCAAAACAACTTTTTGTACAATATAGTCCTTCACTTTTGGGATTTTTTGCCATTTTCATTTAAACATCTAATTTGTTTTATTTTTTCTATCAAACATTTGGATGAAAATGGCAAAAAATCCCAAATCTCAGGGACGATTTTGGTAAAAAAAAAAAAAAAAGTCAGACGTTTGGAGTCTCGGCTCGTGTCTCGGTTCAATACTAGCACAATCGGTTCAGTCCTGGTTTTGTTTCGGGTTCGAGTTCCGGTCGACATCGGTTCAGTTGGTTTCGGGGCAGGTCCGGGCTTGGTTCCAGGTCTCGGGTTTGGGTTGTTTGGATCCGGCTCCAGTTCGGGTTTCGAAACACAATCGGTTCAGGTTAGAATCTAGTTCGAGTTTTGTTTATTTAAGTTTCAAAATTCGAGTTTCATTCTAATCGAGTTCACGTTGGTTCAGTTTCAGTTTTGGTGCGAATTTGGGTCTCCGTCAAACCGCGGTCACGAGTCAGAATCGTGTTCGAATCAAAATTGGTCAAACGGTCAAACTCGGTCAACTGTCGGGACAATGGTATAAACACAAGACTCGTAAAAACAGTAACGGCACGAATATAAATTTTATAGTTTTGTATGTTTTTATAACAAAACCGAAACTTATAACTTATTTATAAAAATGGTTATTGGATTTTATCACCTTTAACTATTGGCCATTGGCCGCTGCCACCCCCAACTATCACTTTGACGCCCACCACCCCAAACTTAACACTTAGTATGTTCTGTCACCAGATCACTAACTTTTGATCATGTTATTATACTTTTGGGGGGTGTCCTAAGATCCCTAAAACCTTCCCAAGATCCCTATAACACCAAAAATGTGTAATAACAGGATCAAAAGTTAGTGATCAGTTAACGACGTGGTGACAGAACACACTAAGTGTTAAGTTGGGGGTGACAGTCGTCAAAGTGATAGTTAGGGGTGGCAGCGGCCAATAGCCAATAGTTGGGGGTGATAAAATCTAATAACCCTTATAATAAAAATACATAGAACTATATTTATTTATATATTGTTATTGAACTGTTGCTTTTGTTATTGTGTTTTGACAATATAAATCGACAACTTGTGTTGTTGGGATCGTCCAAAAACAGAGGAAACTCTGTCCAATTTTCGTTAAAATATAAAATAAAATATATTTTTATCAAATTACTAATAAAAGCGTATCGAGATTCGATTAAAGCTTATAAAATCAAATTAAACGGATAGTTATTTCGGCAATCCACAACGTGAGGAAACCATCTAAATCTACCGTAGTTCTTGTGGTGACGAGTGTTTTACCAAGTCTACCATAAGATAATGTGGCAAGGTTTGTATATGGTGTTCTAATCACGAATCTTATATAATTTAGCTGTTTATTTCCTTCGTTTACAACCATCCAAATCTTCCGTTATCATTCCCAATACTCATACACCTTCGTTTGCCTTTGTGAGGTGACCGCGGTGTTCTATTCTCCAACTTTTCAACTCTTCAAGGGATTACAAAGGAAAGCTTTGCAAAACAGTGAGTATACTCGATCCATTTTTGCTTTAAATACTTTGGGATGCAACATGTATTCTATATTCAAACACACGACACTTGAAACTTGTTTATAATCATACTCTATCCATCTTAAACATGAAAACATGATACTTGTGATTCTTTTGTGCTATGTGAACGTTTGAATCTTATGTTTAGCCTACCTTGACAATTATAGCGCTATAGGGGTAACGCACCGCCCTTGAGACTTGGGGTATTGTTAAGTTTGATTCTTTTACCTCCTCTTCGTGGCGACGATGTAGGAAAGGCACAGTTAACGCGTTGAAAACTTGGGTTAACATATTGATTACGTTAGCTTAGCATGTTTGAAATTTGTAATATGTTTTTCATGTTGGATATGAGCAATTACACATTTTTTTTAAAACTATTGATACTATGTATTAAACTTGTATACTCGCCAACATTTTTGTTGACATTATTTAAATACATGTTGCAGGTTGATAGTCGTAGTGAATCAAGAATCAAGTTAGGATGAACTTAGAAACTCATCTTAGAAATAAACAGTATTTGAACTATGTTTGATACATTATTCTGAACATGTTTGAAATTGTTTGACATTTTAGAACTTATCATGAAATTTTAATTAATCTATATTGTCACAATTAGTGTTATGATGCTTTGAGCGATTTGTTCGTCCCACCCCGATGTTTCCGCCATCGGTTGGGGTGTGACAGTCAACAACTCTACTCAACCAGCTCTAGAATCAATGATCAATCGACCGATTGATTTACATGAAGCAGGAATAAAGGCCTCGGCCTAGAATCTTCTCCAAACCGATTTCAAGAACACCCTTTCGACCATTAGTCCAGCATTCCACCCATCTGCAACTTGCGCATGGAAGCAACACTGGACTAGGGGGACTTGAAGGGGTATGGTCCCAAATCCCGCACCAGGCTTGCGCGCGAGTGACCATCACCCAGCTCATTACCCCCACCGATAAAGAGTCAACTACGTTCGTGCGGGCACGCGCGAACCCGGTTTGCTTTCCCACTCGGGGAAAGATGAGAAGACACCTTGTGTATGAGAACGGCTGTTTTCCACAAGGGCTGCGATAATCACTGCGGTTACCGCACACGGTGATGCGGTCCAAAACCGCATCCTATTGTCGAAACAATTGGAATTGACACTTTGACTTCAGTGACTAAACCAGCAAGTGGCAATCCCGGGCACTGACAGCAGCGGTCAGCTGACCGCCCAATGCACAACTACCCAACCCACATGCATAAAGCTGGTACACAGACTGACAGCATCAGTAGGACGTGGCAGCACCTCCGAGTGCGCCCCAACGCTCCCGTGACTTGCGCTCCTAACACACCTACAAAAAGGCTATGCGTTGTCAGTCAGGCCCCTTGGCTCTCCTCCTTCACTCTTCGGCTATAAATACCCATCCCGAACCAGGTTTGAGGTAACGCTAATCTGCTCTTTCACAACTATTACTCAAATACTTACTTTGCTCTCAAGCAAATACTTATCCTCACGCCGGAGATTGGTAACAAGGAGCACCCCCCACCTCATCCTCTTTGCTACGAGTCACGGTGTGTTTTTCCTTGTGCAGAAGACGGATTAGAGGACGACCCGGCCATTGATCGAGGAAAGAAGGGATTAACCCTACTCGACGAGACAAGTGAACTAACCTCCCGGTTAACCACTGTTTCATCACCCGCCGACTAGATCTGACTAGCGATTAATGGATTGATTAACGAAAAAATTACTTAGTTACTGGCTGACTAACGATTAATCGCCGACTAGTTGACGACTAGTCGCGATTTTACAACACTGCTCATAACTTGGAAATACAAAGTTTTATCTAACACCTTGGTACCGCTATACCAATTACCCTTTTGTTCACATAAAGTATAGGTAAGGAGGGTGTAGACCGTTTGAGAGTTTATTTCATTAAGTTATCGGACAATCAACAATGTAACTTTCTTTTACATATGCGTAAGTGCATTTACATCGTAGCCTTTATTCTATATAATATAAAGAAAAGAATAAAGGAAACAACAAAAACACCATCACATTGGAATCTCTATAATCAATGTTGTAGAAGGCGCTAGGCGCTAGTCGGGCGGTGAGGTACAGCCTAGGGATTAATCGGGATTAATAGGGATTAATCGGAATGGGATTTTTATATGTATTTTTTCAAAATTATATATATATACCCAATAATATAAAAATAATACTTCAAAATTCACATAAATACATCAAAATTTACATAAAAATTCAAAAATTAACCAACTTTTGACCAAATAGGACCGATTAATCCCGACCAGGACCGATTAATCCCGCCCAGGACCGATTAATCCCGCCCAGGACCGATTTTTACCAAAAAAACCATGGTCCGATTAGTCCGATTAGTCCGACTTTTGACCGACTAGGACCGATTTTGACCTGGACCGATTAATTGACCGATTTGCTTAAAATTAGGCGATTAGCTACCGCCTAGCGCCTAGGCGGCGATTAATCGGCCGCCTAGGCCGATTTCTGCAACAGTGTCTATAATAGAGAAAATTATATAGAAAGTAAAGTACACCTGTATATTTAGAGGTTTATGTTCAACCCTCTATATTTTTATGTGAGTGTGTAGGAAAGAGAAAAAAATAATAAAATAGTGTTTGTGAGAAAAAAGATAGATAGAGACAGAGAGTCGGATGTTAGATGTTTTTGAAAACTTAACAAAGTTTAGAGAAAATTGTGTTTTTATATAGATGGAGATGGAGACTCCAATGTGAATGCTTTGGTAAAATACATTTTTGCTTTTAATTTTTGTTAAAATCTCATTATTTACATCTATCTCTTAATGAACTAAATATTTTTCTTTTCTCTTATTTTTTATTACACTTGCAAAAATTTACAGAGATGCATGTGGAGAAAGAGAAATAAATAGCGAGTCTTTGTATGTGAAGATTCACTCTATTTTTTAGAATAAGATGCATGAATGATTTTAGTAGGTTTTTTAAACTCTCTTTGTAATTTACTCTAATTTTAAGCAAATCGGTCAATTAATCGGTCCAGGTCAAAATCGGTCCTAGTCGGTCAAAAGTCGGTCCTAGTCGGTCAAAAGTCGGACTAATCGGACTAATCGGACCATGGTTTTTTTGGTAAAAATCGGTCCTGGGCGGGATTAATCGGTCCTGGGCGGGATTAATCGGTCCTGGTCGGGATTAATCGGTCCTATTTGGTCAAAAGTTGGTTAATTTTTGAATTTTTATGTAAATTTTGATGTATTTATGTGAATTTTGAAGTATTATTTTTATATTATTGGGTATATATATATAATTTTGAAAAAATACATATAAAAATCCCATTCCGATTAATCCCGATTAATCCCTATTAATCCCGATTAATCCCTAGGCTGTACCTCACCGCCCGACTAGCGCCTAGCGCCTTCTACAACATTGAGTGTGAGTGAACATCAGTATTTTCATTTAGTTTGTATTTGTCAACATTTTAATATAAATTCTATTGAAAATGTGGTTGTATTCAAATTAAAGTATGTCTAGTCTTGTAAGTAGCTTTGACACGTACTTAAGTCGGTAACTTTGATGGAACATTTTTACGCTCTTCGACTACCCAACAATTATGAAGACTAGATAGTTACTTTTTTTTTGTTTTACGTTTGGGTAAAAACAAATACCGAATATAGTATATTAAAACCGATTATTGCGGTACTTCGGTACATGTAGCTCAAAATGCCGAAAACGACATATATTAAAAACGAAAAAATACAAAAATGAATACCGGTACCAATATTGTTCGATCGGTATAAATTTGATTCGATATAATACCACTGGTCGGTACAAAAATGTTAATTCATAGTTTACGATAACAATAAACACTAATCCATCTTATGACTATTTCTTATTTCTGTAATCAACTGACAGTTATTCTCCAACTTCTCCCTAATTACGCTATACATGAATCATCAAATACTTCTCTCTAGCATGATAGAGATTAATGTATAAAAATTTCGGTATCAGGTGGTAAGAATTTACCTTTTTACTATGCTTTTTGTCTAGAGTAAATTTTTCATTCAAATTTTGATTCCTTTTATGACTATTTTGTTTTTCTAAAACTTGTTCACATATTTTTTCTACAGGTTTTAAGATTAAATTCTCAGGCGATAAACAAAGTTTTTTCGTCATACTTGATAAGAGTTTTATAATATACATATCCTAAGACTTTGTATCTAAATAACAATAACAATAATTAGTTCAATAGAATAAAAGCTCCAGCACAGCAACAAGTACTAGTCTCCTTAACCAGGCGTTTAGCACGGTTTAAGTATTCATTCCAGACGCTTACAACTTCAAATCAGGTACATCGATGTGCACACATAAAAGCACTCAAACGCGTTTAGGTGGAACATATGTTATCCGTTCTTCCTCACACAAAGCCTGCAAAAAATGCAAACAGTTATATACAGCCGATGTGGCACTTCCAACCCATTTTTGTACAAACGGGTTAATAGGGTAACCTTTTTAAACATATCTCTATCGGGTCAAGGTTTTAAACATATAACATAAATAGAAATGGGTCATGTGATTTGTGTAAACTAATCATTGCAATAGTACAATCGAGCCGGGGGTCTCATTGGAAGCAGCCTCTCTATTCCTACGGGGTAGAGGTAAGGCTGTCTACATCTCACCCTCCTCAGACCCTACCTTAGCTTTGCTATTGGTGGGATATACTGAGTATGATGATGATGATGATGATGAATCATTGCAATAGTACCAACAATGTAATCATGAATAACACCTTTGGTTATTCACATTTTTTATTAAACCCAAAATAACTAAAAAATGTTTGTAGGTTGGTCTGACCCAACCCGTAGGTTTTAGGTTTTTTTTTTCTCAATTTTTTTATTTTGCTAAAAGACTGTTCACAAACCTGTAGATCCTCCGATAGCGCTTCTGAAACAGCCAGTGTGTAGCAACCTGGAACAAATTTGCCTGCAAAATGTTTACAGCAACTTGTTAATCGGACTAAAAGTTAACTAACTTGTGATTAAAAAAAAAATTACAGCAAAACATATCCAGTTGAGTGACTATGAGTGCGATATTAGATTCATCAACGTCAAAGAGGTTACCTAATCTCCGATATTCAACAAGATCATCATCATACTCAGTAAATCCCACCAATGAGGAGGGTAAGATGTAGACAGACTTACCTCTACCCCAATATTCAAGAAGATATAGTTTCCAATTTGGACCAAGATTAGTGATCATTTAAGTCGATTAGTTACCTATGATACAATGAATCGTTCTCTCTTTCCCTCTTTCTATAAGTTCTGAATCACATTTATTTTGACACTGTAATTCACACACGCATACACACTATATATGTGTATTGTGTATTCAGATATATATAATATACGTTTCAAATAATTTATAATTTAACCTATGTAAATATTGAATTATACACATAAGAAGAAAAGGCTTCCAGCTGGTATACACGCCATAGTTGTCAAAAGCGCAAAAGGCGCGCGCTTAGGCGCAGCGAGGCGAGCCATAGCGCCTGGTGGTAGGTTAGGCGCAAAAATGGGCTTTTTTGTAAAAACGGTGCTCAGGAACTAACAAAAAACAAAAAGGTAACAGCGATGAACTTATCTTACAAAAACCAAAAGGTAACTAATGACCACCCGAGCGCAAAAACTGCCTCACGCGGGCCCGGGTTTTCGGAGCTGCATTCGTGTCTGCGGGCACGGGCGAGTTCAACCAAATTCCAGTTCAGAAACTCATTTTTGCAACCCCCCTTACGCGCGGGTAGGACTTGTGGTAAAACATGTCATAAAGCTACAATGGAGTAGTAAAGGCTTTACCTTATAAACAACCACTCACTTTCACTTTGTTCCCACACCAATGTGGGAAAAAGTATTTACCACCTTTTGAGACTTTCATTCACACACCCAAAACTTCCAACATACAAGTCCTAAACTTTTGCTACTAACTATTAGCTACATGATCTTAAATAGCATATATAATAGTTTTTTTTTATTTTATATGTGGTAACTTATTTATTTTCAAAGCATAACATATTTTTTATATTTTTTTCTCTATGTGCGCTTTTCTTAAAAAAGCCCACGCTTTTTTTGCGCCTTGCGCCTAGGCTCCGAGCGAGGCCGATGCGCCTCGCCTGCGCCTTGCGTCTTTGACAACATAGATACACGCTAAAGAAGCAAAGTTGATTAAGAAACATATTTTGCTATAAAACAGGTTAAGAAAATGTATCATTGTGTTTCCAAAGGAAAATGATGGTGAACGTACATGCAGTAAAAGAGAGACATCAAACCTCAAATTAAAACCAATTTTAAGATCTTAATGACGTTAGAAACTCGGAATGACACTGAAAGTAAGAATTGAAGTAAGGTTTCACCACAACGATCATACTCGACAAGTCTTGAAGAAAAAAAATTAAAACAGGCGCAAGGTGGCTCACTTCTGACTTGGTGAGGCGCACAGTGAACAAAAGACGCAGTCGCACGTAAAATGGGCTTGAGGCACGCCCCTTGTACGTGGAAAGGTTTAGTGCATCTAGATGTTGTACATGATAAGAGCAGATTCGAGATGGCTAATCTCCCAAAGAAAAGAGACGAGAAATACACAAAACTTTGTTGTTTTCTTATCATTTCATTAAACTCCAAAACGATTTTAAATACAAGATGGAAACCTAAGACAATGAACTAATTTAAACATGGAAAAGTGCCAAACATGAAACGTATAGTGCTTAAAATGGTCAAACAGGTGTGGTGTATAATAACCCACTAAGAACATGTAAACGTGGACAGATGGAATTGATAAACACATGCATGATAGCTAACATAATGGATGTAGGTATGTAGGGGTGTGCAATAACCGAACCGTTAACCGAGACCGAACCGAAAACCGACAAAACCGAACCGAAATTAACCGAAACCGAATTAACCGAAAGTCGGTTAACAAGTATTTTTTTTTACCATCGGTTAACCGAAATTAACCGAACCGAACCGAATCATTTATTTCTTTATATATTTCTAGCTTTTATACCTCTATTTCATGTATTTCATGTTTTATACTTTCATTTCATGTAATAATACCTTCATTTCATTTATTTATACCTTCATTTCATTTATTTATACCTCCTATTCATGCATTTATACCTCCATTTTATTTATTTATACATCTATTTCATGTATTTATACCTCCATTACATGTATTTCTAAGCAAAAAAATTAGCCCTTGTTTGAATTGGTTATTAACCGAAAATTAACTGAACCGAACCGAAAACCGACAAATTAACCGAACCGATTAACCGATGACTTCGGTTACGGTTACGGATAATGCTAATAACCGAACCGAACCGTGCACACCCTAAGGTATGTGATGCAGGTAGTCTGGGTCGGGTTGTCTGGACTTGTTTAGTATGAATCCTAGTATCCTACGTCCACAGCTGCAACTAGGTGTTTTCTTTGTTAGCTCGAACAGTACAAAGATTACAACTAAAAAGGATATAAAGAGTTAACTTTCGTTTTGCTCCCTGTGGTTTGGTCATTTTAACGGTTTTGCCCCAATAGTTTAAAAATAGCCATTTTCCTCCCTAATCTTTCGAGTTTGTCGCCAGTTTGCTCCCCGACTCTAACTCAGTTAAAATGTTCAATTAAAAGTAGGGGTATTTTGGTAGTTTACTCAATGGCTCTAACTCAATTAAAACGTTTAGTTAAAAGTCGCGGTAGTCGTGGTCGGCAGGTGGTAGTTGCAGGTGGTGGTGGATGGTTGTGGATGGTGGTGGCCGGTAGAAAGAGTGGTTGGAAAGATGGGGGATCAGAAAAGAATTACTTATATACATGTAAATAAACAAGTTATAAGTTTATTTAAGTGAAAAGACATACATGCCCTTACGTTTATCTGTAAAATTACCAAAATACCATTCTAGTTAATGGATTTTTTGAATGGAGTTAGAGGCGGGAGCAAAATGACGATAAGTTAGAAAAATTAGGGAGGAAAATGGCTATTTTTAAACTATTGGGGCAAAACCGTTAAAATGACCAAATCACAGGGAGCAAAATGGAAATTAACTCGGATATAAATAACCAAGAATTAGGGTTTCTAACTTGGTCGCTAAGAAACTAAATATAGACCTAATAATTAATTAACGAACCCGGCCCCAATAGTCGTCCTTGAGTCTTTGTCAACCAATTTAATCCCAGTCTAAAGGCTTCATCAATCCTAACAGGACTGAGGTGGATTTAGGGTCAGTCACCCATAACAGCACATACATAAAGCTTAAATATACCTAAACTATATCTAAATTTCTGGCACGTGAGTACGTGACGCTATAAACCTACGCAAAATATAACAAAATCTACACACATAGACTACGCCTCACGCACGAAAACTGGCACGCTTTTTAAAACCAAGGTAATTACTGAGTACATCAAAAATAAGCTTAATCTTGAACATAAGTTAACACAAAAATAAAGTCTATAAAAGTAGAAGTCAAACTTCAAAAATTAAGCATACCAATTCGAAGCCACCTAGCAGCCCAACTTCTAGCAGGATCCATCACAGATATAATCCTACAACATAATCAAACATTCAAACAATAAACCTAACCTCAAATTTTAAATAACAAATAATAATAATAGTAAAACCCTAATTATAACATTAATCATTACCCAGTGAAATTAACAGTGGTACACTCATTAACACGTTCAGAATCTTCATCCATCTTAAAAAACGGACAATTCTCACATCCTGATTCACGAAACTGCCACTCAAAAACATCCAATTAAACAGCAAATAATGAAATTTGGTACTATGAAACCCTAATTGCAACTTTAGGTATAATAGATCGATTAAATTGGGGGAAATGGTGTGAACCTGATCGTAGGTTTTGACGAGGCGACAACGGAGACATGCTCGGAGCTCGTGGCCGAAACTCGTCGGAATTTGTGCAGCGGTTGTCATTTGTTGTTTCGATTTGGTTTCGATGTTTCTCGAATGTTTTTTGAGTTCTTCAGAGGGTTTGGGGTTTTATTATTAGATGTTTGATTTTGGTTTTTTTGTAATGTGGTTCTGGTAGTATGGGTTATTGACAGAATGTTACCCCGAGGTATGATATATATTGCAACCAGGGCTTAAGTTTTTGAGGGTTTCTTATATTTTTTCTGGTTCACAAAATTCATGGTTTTTAAAGGGTAAATTACATTTTTCGTCCTTTATGTTTGTATCATATTGCAATGGATGACCTTTAATTTCAATAATTACAGCCACAATCCTTTCTTTGTTAAAACCATTACATCTTTGGTCCTTTATCTCTAATGTGGTTAGTTTTTTTCAGTTAACTATATGACATGTGTCTTATACATAAGGGTATGTTGGTAATTTAACTCATTTATTTAAAATATATTTAATAAATAAAACAAAAAGAATTTTAAAGAATAAAAAATATATATGTAAATGCATACCCCTCTCTCTCAACATCATCTCTCACTCTGCAACTTGACCACCACAACTAGCCACCAAACCACCCCACCATCACAACTTGTGACCCCCACCCCTAGCCACCAAACTCTAACCACTTCTCTATCTCTACTCCAATCTTGCCCCCCCCCCCCCTCTCTTCTCCACCATGTTTCGGTTAGGATCTAAAAACCAAATAAATGGTTAATCGGACTTTCACCTGTAGATTGGCGAACCATATGGTTTCGCCGCCGGAATAACCCTAACCGTCGTCGTCTGAAACATCTGTCGCGATCTTCGTTGTCGTATGAAACTTCCACTGGATCTGGTTCTCCAGACGCCGTATAAACCCTAGATCGAAATGATTCATCGCCTAAATTATCTCTCCTCCACAACAACATTACAGGTAATCAACACTCTTGCAACACACTAATACAATTTGCAACTGAAATCAACAATTGTAGTTTAATATTGTTTACTCCTTTAATTTTGTTTACTTCATGAATTGATGTCTATGTGATCTATTAACTACTGTTGATTCGTGCAAAACGAAGTGGTTCCGTTGTATCGTCTCTTAATCTTGCTAACAACGAGGTAGTCCAATTTCTATTGTATATTAATATTTAGATTAACTAGTGGGGAACCCGTGCGTTGCGGCAGGGTTAGTAATTTACACCTGTGAAGATGTAGCCGATGTTGTAAACATCGATTGTATATGTAAATATCGAGTTATAAGATATAATGCGAAGTGCATATACGCATTGACGGGGTGATGAAGGTCAAAACATTACAAATTATTTTGATTTCGTGTGTCCACCATATTCGACACTATTTGAGTATTTGTGAAACACAAATGTTTTTCACTTTTAGTTTAATCTTGAAACTGTATTTTTCTAAAATGATTAACGTGCAGGTGTCGAGAGGTCGAAAATCGTCTTAGGAACTGAACATGACAAATGCATGAACTACAACTGAAGACACTGCAAATTTAATTCCTAACCCCATATTAGAACTTATTTAGAATTTAATAGTGCTTTTTCATGCTCTTTAATGTATGTTCATATGTACATGATTGGTATTTTAAAAAACATTGTTTTTGTGGTTGCAGATGGTCAACCTCAATGTCACACCCCAACCGATGGCGGAATCATCGGGGCGTGACACTGAGCGAAACAGATTGTTCAAGAGAATCCACAACAACTATTAAGTGACAATATCTTTAATGTTAATATCCCATACTACTAACAGATAAAGCAAAAACAGTCATTACAGATATAAGTCTCAAAAACAAAAATTGTTCTGACAACTCAGATTTATTAGTGGGTTTCAAGACTTTCTAGCTTGATTTCAGCATGCATCCACTTAACCTGTCGCATACGTTAAAATAAAGTCAATACATAAAATGTAAAGGTGAGTACAGAAGTTTGCATAGCATATAGTAGTGAAAGCGTTTACGCATAACCAGCATGTAAGATGTAACAGGCGAAGCATGTAACTATCAAACAATGATTACAACTTAACCACGAGACTGCGTTGTAGAGTATGCGCGACACATCTTCAGCGAACACGTGAAGTAAAGAGATATGATCCTTAGCAACCCCTGTCAACGACAGGTGCTGAATCTAAACTATAGTACTATCGTTGCTAGAGGCGGTATAGTGTAACTCTGTATAAGCATAGTACAAGCATTCATAGATCACATATAGCATGCGGGAGCGGTTAGCGTTATAAAGTGTTTGCGTTGTGTGTTGTGTTTTGATATAGAACGTATGTAACACCCAAAAGTGCGTTAAATGAAAATGGGTTCGAGTATACCCACAATGAGTTCGTAGCTACTAAACACACACTGTGTTGGATTAAAGGGAGCGCTAAATTAGCATGTGCATGTAGACAGAAGCATAAGTGCTATTCGGTTGAGACTCAGAGTGTCGAATGGGTTAGTTGTTCGAATGGTGGTCCAAACGAATGGGTATAATCCATCCGAACGGATGGTCATCCGGACGGATGGTCATCCGGACGGATGGTCATCCGGACGGATGGCCATTCGAATGAGTGTGTGTTGTTCGTAAATTGTTAAAACTTGAAGTTTCGTAAAAGCGTAGTTGAAACAGTGTGAAGCATAAATACCATGTCATCCGAGCGGATGGTCATCCGGTCGGATGGCCATTCGATCGAGATGATCTGTAGTAGGTGTTTTTGGTAAAATTTACTAAGTAACAAGTTTTGAGTTTAACGTATATGGTGTGATGATGTGTAAAACAACGGAAACATACTAAATTCAGTTCATTCGGTCGGATGGGTACCACCCCTTCGGACAGACGAGCTGTACTTGATGGAATTTCATGTTCAACCCGTTGATCGGTTATCTCTTCGGTGGAAATCTGTTTTCAAACCGGCTCTCGACTAAGGAACGAGCCGAGAGTCTGATTGAGTCCAGATTCCATCCATTTTGAGTAGAAAAGTGAAGAAAAGTTAAAAATAGATGAAAAAGTGTTGAAATCTTCCATAGTTTAGTTGAAAGTTGTGGAAATCTCTTAGATCTGAACCAATCTTGATGAGATAGTCCTCCACAACAGTTTGCATAAGCAAAACGAGTGAAAAACACCTTCAAGGGGTTCAAATCAGTGATTTCAGAGAAAAAGTTAGTGTGTGATCTTGATGAAGAGGATGATGTAGAAGTGATTAGAGATGAAAACTATATAAGATTTGAGATGAAAAGCTTACAAAATGTCCGTGATTCGCGATTGAAAGCGTCTGAGAGCGACTGAGTGCGTGTGAGCGGATGAGAGTGTCAAATCAGAGAAATGAGGGCGTACGGCTAGCATTTATAGAGGTAAGGTGGAGAGTTAAGTCGGTGCGCGAGGGTGTGTGTCGGATGGCTTGTCCGGTCGAATGGCCATCCGGTCAGATGGTCATCCGGGCGGAAGTCCATTCGATCGGATGTCCATTCGGACAGCCGGATTGCGTTTGTTAGTTTTCCAACTTTCGTTCGTTTGTTAAGCAACCCGTTGCGTTTAATCGAGTTGTATAACAACTCTCCCAAAACCATTAAAATACTCCTATACGTCCTAAATTACACCCCATATACGAAAAATTACCTTAAAATACCTTTATAATTATAAAAATCAAATAAAAACAAAAATATATGTCGCTCGCGGGGCGCAACCCAGTGACACCAGGCCGCATCTGGTTCAGCCACGTGTCCTAACGCATGTGAAGGCTAGCCACTGACTCGACTAAGCTAGGGCCTACCCTAGTTCTCTCGCGGGCCGCGAGAGATATAGAGGTGGAAGTCGCGGGCCGCCCGTCGACCAGCCTATATAAGGAGGCCTCTGCCTCATTCAAATCTCGTTCAAATCTTTCTTTCTCTCTCAATATATAATAGCTAAAACTCTCGGGTATTATACCCCTAAAAAGCGAAGCTCTGCCTCGTTGTAAGTATTATAACCCCCGGTTACGTATTAGTTACTCTGCCCGATTGATTAGAGCTCCGTAACGCATGTCAAGGCTCTGCCTGACTCATTCGTTGGAATTCTGTCTTAGGGGTATGGCTAATGTAAATTGGGTTATCTTACTAACACGTGTACATTGTTTAATTTTAATAGATTATAACCAGGAAGTCACCAGAAAGCAGTAGTATTATCAAAACAGCAATGTGAGTACATCTATTTTTGTAAACATTTTTATACAAACCTAAATTATTTTAAATTATGATAACAGTGATTGAGTCTATGTATTCTACAATTACTGTCGGTATGTTGGGGTTTTGTATACATTACTTGTTACTACACTATGAGTAGTAGCATGACCACAAGTCAGGATTGACAGTTTCGTGGGTGGTAATTGAGTAGATATAAACATTGTAATCGCCCTCAATACTGTAAAATGATAAAAGCTTGTTTTGATTAAATTGGGATGCACTCGCCAGTATTTCTTGCTGATAAAATGTTTTTAAAACGCGTTTCAGGTAACAAAATATGAAAGCCAAATGGAAGCCAGCTGGAGAGCACTGAAGACTTGGAAAAGTGGCTATAAAAGTTACCTAAATAAAGAATGAAGTTTTATTTCAATAAATTAGGGTTTATCCCTATAAACATATTGTAATGGAAACTTGGGTTTTTCCCATGTATTTATTTATAAAAATGGGGTGTTTTAACTCTGATAAACTATTTCCTAACTACGGTCCTGATGTTAATTTCCACTGCCAAATTAATAAACACCGATACCACTAATCTGGATCTCGCGACACCGCTCCCGGGGTAGGGGTCAGGGGTTGCGACAAGTTGCGAGTGAGCGTTTTAGCGTATAAGCGTTGCGTTGAATACCACATAACATTTAAACAAATAATCACACAAATAACACACATAACTTAAGTAAATCTGAGTTTCGAGTTTGCGTTGTTATAGCGTTGTAATAGCGTTTAGTCTAAACATGCGATGTAAAATGCGATAAAATGCGTTTAAGTAATATGCGTTGTAAGTAGCATTAAAAGTGATAACTGCATTTTGAATAAGCGTTGCAATATGCGTTGAAAATATAGTTTAACCCTTTAGCGTTAACCGAATCTCGGGAGTACAAGCGTTTACGAAGAAAATACAGCGATAGGTAACGATCCGAAAGTCGGGTTGTTACAGCCTCCCCTACTTTAGGAAATTTCATCCCGAAATTAAGGAGCAGGTGTAACAAAGAGTTGTGGATATTTAGCTTTCATATCACTTTCGAGTTCCCAAGTGAACTCGGCGCCGCGTTTGCCTTCCCAACCAACCTTCACTCTAGGAATGCAAGAGCGTTGAAGTTTATTGGTCTCTCGATCCATGATTTCTACTGGCTTTTCCACGAAGTGTAGAGTTTCGTTTACTTGCAAATCTTCAAGAGGGACATGAAGATTTTCTTCAGCTAGGCACTTTTTGAGGTTCGAGACGTGGAAAGTTGGATGTACGTTGTTGAGTTCCTCCGGTAAGTCGATTCGGTAGGCCACTTTGCCAATTCTTTCCAGAATCTTAAAGGGACCCACGTATCGTGGCGCTAGCTTTCCTTTCTTGCTGAATCGGATCACCCCCTTCCAAGGTGAAACCTTTAGGAGTACGTGATCACCAACTTCAAACTCAAGGGGCTTGCGGCGTTTATCAGCGTAACTCTTCTGACGACTCCAAGCTTTCAAGAGATTGTCTCGTATTTGGAGGATCTTGTCAGTCGTTTCTTGTAATAACTCAGGACCGGTGATTTGAGCATCTCCGATCTCGTGCCATACAATAGGCGATCGACATTTCCTACCATATAATGCCTCAAAGGGTGCCATTTGAATACCAGTGTGATAACTGTTGTTGTACGAGAATTCAACTAAAGGTAAATGCAAATCCTAATTACCACCAAAATCTATAACGCACGAACGAAACATGTCTTCAAGGGTTCGAATCGTGCGCTTAGTCTGACCGTCAGTCTGGGGATGGAATGCGGTACTAAGATTAAGAGTAGTACCGAGAGCGGACGGAAAAGTCTCCCAGAGACGAGAGGTAAATCGACCATCGTGGTCAGAGATGATGTCACGAGGTGTCCCATGTCGACAAATGACTTCGTCGATATTGATTCGTGCTAATCGTTCAACCTTGTCGTCTTCTCGTATCGGTAAAAAGTGAGCAGATTTCGTAAGATGATCAACGATAACCCAAATGCTATCGTGACCTGATGGCGTGCGAGGGAGTTTCGTAATGAAGTCCATAGCTATACTCTCCCATTTCCACATCGGGATCTCGGGTTATTCGAGTAAGCCAGAGGGTCGCTGGTGTTCGGCCTTAACTTTCGAGCAAGTTAGGCATTTCGAAACATAGAGAGCGATATCTTTCTTCATTTCAGGCCACCAGTACCTGGAGTGAAGGTCCTGGTACATCTTGTCGGCACCTGGATGAATAGAATATCGATATTTCTGGGCTTCAGTCAGCAAAATCTCTCGAAGATTATTGCGACTAGGAATCCAAATACGATCGAGATAGTGAAAAATACCATTCGGTTTATTCACTAGTTGATTTTCGGTTCCAAGAATTCTTTCTTCCTTCAATGTGTTCTCGAGCAAAACAAGCATGTTCACGTCGCGAATGAGGGCTTCGAGGTCGTGTTGAGCTTGAACATTACGAACACTATGTAAATAGCTTTGTCGACTAAGAGCGTCAGCGACGACGTCTGCGTTGCCTGGGTGGTAGTGTATCTCACAGTCGTAGTCGTTGAGAAGTTCAACCCATCTGCATTGGCGTATATTCAGCTCCTTCTGGTTCAAGATGTGTTGCAGGCTCTTATGGTCGGTGAAGACCGTACACTTGGTACCATAAAGGTAGTTTCGCCATATCTTCAACGCAAAAACAACTGCACCAAGTTCGAGATCGTGGGTTGTGTAGTTCTTCTCGTGGACCTTGAGTTGGCGAGATGCGTACGCGATAAACTTGTCTCGTTGCATAAGAAAACAACCAAGACCTAGGTTAGAGGCATCGCAATAAACAACAAAGTCGTCGTTTACATCGGGTAGCGTGAGTACGAGAGCGTTGCAAAGCATACGCTTAAGAGTTTGAAAGGCATCATCTTGTTCGGTTCCCCAAACGAAAGGCTTGTCTTTATGCGTTAGAGATGTGAGAGAAACGACGATTTTAGAGAAATCAGCAATAAATCGACGGTAATAACCCGCCAATCCGAGAAAAGAACGTACTTCGGATGGGGTTTTTGGCGTAATCCAACTCTTAACTACTTCAATCTTCTCGAGATCGACGTGAATTCCTTGACTGTTGAGGATGTGACCGAGAAATTGAACCTCCTCGAGCCAAAATTCACACTTGGAGAACTTTGCTTAGAGATGATTCCCTTGGAGAAGCTCAAGAACTAAACGAAGATGCTGCGCATGTTCGGCTCTTGACTTCGAGTAGATAAGGATATCATTGATAAACACAATAACGAAGCTATCAAGGAAGGGTTTACACACGCGGTTCATCAAATCCATGAAGACCGCGGGTGCGTTGGTAAGGCTAAAAGGCATGACCACGAATTCGTAATGGCCATAACGGGTACGAAAATTGGTTTTAGGGATGCCTTGTTCTTGAATTTGCGGTAGGTGATAACCGGAACGTAAATCGATCTTAGAGAAACATGTAGCGCCTTGCAGTTGGTCGAATAAGTCGTCGATTCGGGGCAGAGGGTAGCGATTCTTTATAGTAAGCTTGTTGAGTTCCCTATAATCGATGCACATTCGGAACGATCCATCCTTCTTTTTCACGAAAAGGACAGGTGCGCCCCATGGAGATGTGCTAGGGCGTATGAAGCCTTTATCAAGTAATTCCTGGAGTTGGTTAGAAAGTCCGCGCATTTCGGACGGTGCGAGGCGGTAAGGGGCTTTAGCAACAGGGTTAACTCCAGGGATAAGGTCGATACGAAAGTTGATATCACGCGTAGGGGGTAGACCAGGTAAATCGTCAGGAAAGAGATATGGAAAATCACGAACCACAAGTACCTTTTCCATCGGCTTCTTTTCCTCCTCCACTACTACAATGTGGGCTAAGAAAGTCAAGTATTCCTTGCGGAGATACTTGCTTGCTTGAATACACGACATAAGTTTTAGTTTTTTCGAGGATACTTCGCTATAAACACAGAGTTAATCACCGTTTGAAAGAGAGAAACGTATCACCTTTTCAAAATAAACGACTTCGGCACGATTTTCATGAAGAAAGTGCATGCCTACTATGACATCGAAACTACCAAGTTGCATAGGAATGAGATTGATCGGGAAAACGTGATTGTTGAGTTCGAGGGTACAATCATGGAGAACGGAACTGACAGTGATGGTTCTTCCGGTGGCAATTTCTACGTCGAACATCGTTGGGAGGTTAGCGCGTTTACGGTTTAGGAGCTTTTCGAATTCAAACGACAAAAAATAGTTATCGGCTCCAGTATCAAATAAACATGAAGCATAAGTACCGTTAACAGGGAATGTACCATTGACAACATTTTTGTCAGTCTGAGCCTGGCGGGCATTGGTGTTGAAGGTTCTTCCGCGGGCTGCTTGTTGTGGTTGTTGCTGCTGCTGCTGAGGTTCTTGTTTCACAGCACGGAGCGGGCAGACGTTAACAAAGTGATTCGAGTCACCACAAGAGTAGTAAGCTCGCGCATGAACAGCGGGAGCAGGAGCTGCTTGGTTGACCAGAGGAGCATGGAGTGGAGCTGGCGGTGCTGGAGGAGCTTGAGCTACTTGCTGGCGTGGGCCTGAACGGCACTGAGCAGTAAAGTGCCCATAGATGTTGCAATTTGCACAGAAACGACAGTTCACCCCTGCTGGGTGATGATAGGTACAAGTTGGTCACAGAGGATGAACACCAGTATACACACGCTTAGCAGGCGGTGCGTTGGTGACAGTAGCTTGGCGGTTCTAGTTGTTGGGTTGTACGGGGACAGTATTGAGAGGAGCTGCGGTAGTAGCGTAGTTCTTGTTGTTGTTGTTCTTTCGCTTGCGGCTCTAGCGTGAAGACTTTGAACCTTGTGATGTTGCGTTGTCGGTAGCGGGAGTAGCAGTGACCTGATTGAGATTCTTGGTCGAGGTTTTGAAATACCCAGCTAAGACTCGCTTATCGTTGATCTCAGCCGTGAGTTAATAGGTTTCCTCAATAGTAGTAGGTTAAGCTGCTTGAACAAAGTCAGCTACACAGTCGGGGAAAGCTCGGATGTACTTCTTGATTGTCATATCAGGCGTTGCCACCTGATTAGGACAGGTAATACTGAGCTACTTGAAGCGAGTGGTGAGACCAGCGTTGTCACCTCCTTCCTGCTTGATATGCCAGAATTCATTCTCCAGCTTTTGAACTTCATGAGGAAGACAGAACTCCTTCATCATAAGCTCTCGGAATTCTTCCCATGAAAGGCCATAAGCTGCATCGTTACCTCGCCTGTTGCGCTCAGCAGTCCACCAGTCCAGAGCCCTGGAATGAAAGACTCCGGTAGCATTCATAGTACGCAGATTCTCTGGGCATCCGCTTTGTCTGAAGGTGACTTCGATAGAGTCAAACCACTGGAACATAGCGCTAGGTCCATCTTAACCAGTGAAGTTTGCAGGACCGCATGCCTTGAATTGCTTAAAGCTGAAATGTGCTTTTGGAGAGTCGCTCTTTTATTTAACAGAGGATCTGCTGCTGACCTCGTTGATTTCACTGACAATCTGAGGTATGAATTTAGCCATTTCCTTGGCTACGAGTGAAGCAATACGCTTGTCAGTATGGTTTCGGCGAGCAGCGCGTTGAGTGTGAGAACCAAATGACGACATTGTCTGCAGCAGACATCGTCATATGATTTAGACGAGATTCGATTATACCGGGTTTTGGAAAGGTTTAGCGTTTAACCAACATACTTATTATTATTACTAGGTAAAGCACAGGAACGCGTCAGCACATAAACACATAGACACGTGATACGTGGTCGAAAATCTGTGATCGTTTATGCTTAAGTTGATGTTTTTATGTAGCTTTTAATCTTGAACAGCCTACTTTTAATGGGATTTGTATTTTACAGGTCTAAAAGAGTTTAAGGAGCTAATCGAGAACTAAACGGAGCACCGGGACGCGAATCGGGTCAACCGGGATCAAGAAATGGAAAAACAGAAAAAAAGTTGGTGTTAACCATGAAGATTGGATGTGTTTTAAGGGATATTAATGGATTGAAAATGAAGATATTGGAAGATGACATGATAGAGGGATGAATTACGAAGACGTGGGCGAAAACGGTGAATAAAACGGAGCTAAAATGAAGAAGTTATGAAGAAAACAAAAAATGGGTTTTAGAGGCACCGTCGGCAACGCCCTCTGGTTTGTTCCGTCGGCCAGAAACCTTCGTAAACAGTAGATTAAGCCGTCGGGTGAAACTGAGACTTCCAGGGGCCGTCGGGGACGCCCTAAACGGCCGCCGGGGATGCCCCTTGTCACACCCCGACCGCGTAAAACAATAAACCGCGGCGGAAACGTTGGGGAGTGGAGCGGCAGAATTATTGTTTCACAACCATGGCATTTAAAGTTTAGTTTTATTTATTAACTTGATTACATTGTCTTGGAAATTAAGGAAAAACACAACATAATTCAAACTATTCTTGCTTCTTTTAAGTCACTAAGGCCCATGTCCGCCTAAGTGTATCCTGTCCAACTTCAAACATTAGCTCCTGAAACATATGTGAAAATAGGTACATCAGCATAAAAATGCCTGTGAGATACATAGTTTTTGTTAATGAAGGATTCATGACTTCTGAGTTAAAAGAAGTGTTTAACAAAAAGTAGTCATGAACCTTATAAAGATGTTTTCTTTTATAAATCATACGAAAATCGATAAGAAATCAGATGATATAAAAGAATGATGCATGGTTAAATAATTAACCAAGTAAAAATGAATTGTATAATTTATGTCATTTGTAAAACAGTATTTTGTAAACAATAGGTCATGTCTTTGTAAAAAAAATGTATCATGTCTTTGTTTCTGTCGAAGTGGTTTAAATAATGCTACAATATGTAATATCTTAAAAGCACTTATATATAGGAAGTACCAGCGGCGTATCCACCATGCTTTTAACATATTACACACGCCTCGTTACTTAAATCACTTACCAATAACCACCAAAAAGGTCTTGTCAAACCAATGTCAAATGTTTATGTATAACAATGTTTAATGTCTAAATGACTTGTGTAAACCATGTTTTGTATAGCAAATGTCAAGTAACAAACAGTGTCTTGTATGGTGAATAAAAAGTATTTAGTCGAACCACATGTATATATCAATGTATAATCAAATGTCGTGTGAAACCAAAAGTCATGTATGGTGAATAAAGAGTATTTACTCAACCCCATATGTAAAATATACAAAACAAAGTCTTTGAATAAATCTAAGTTTAAATCAAAAAGTTATGTTTTGCAAAAACCAATGCTTTTATTGATACAAACATCTATGTAGTAATGTCTATCGCATACATTCAAGCCTTGAGACTGTCGGATAAACCCTTAACAAGTTAAAAGTTTATCAATTATGTTTTCGGATTCTGTCATTCCTTACTTCCAAACAAACCTAGGAAGCCAGGAACGGGATTTTTCAAGTCCTATGGTACCACTACATACTACCGAGCGGCGTGATCAATGTTAATGAACGTATTTTAGTCCCGTTAAACATATCAAATGTCATACCAAATGTAAGCATGTTATGTAAAAATCATGTACTAAGTATGCTAAGTAAACATACAAAGTAGAAATGTTCATGAAATCAATGTGCTAGCATGTTCAGTAAACAAACATAGCAGAAATGTAATGCAAATCAATGTGTCCACATGCTGAGTAAACATATGAAACAAAGTGTCTATGAAATCAATGTGTTAGCATGCTCATTCAACATACATAGCAAAACATAATTGAAATCATGTACTATATGTGTACTAGATGAACATAGCAAGTATATGTCATGAAAAGCATGAAAAGCACAAAAGTAACAAGTAGGCACATGTGTGTCACCCGAAAATATTTGAAAGCGGTAAAAGAGGGGACTATGTACTCACTTGATATTGTTTAATAGTCTTGGAATAAGGTTTAAACAACGCTCGAAGAATCACGGAATCAAACGACACCTAATATAGGTAACTATGTTAATAAACCGAACCTAAATCGGGAGATAGGATAGAATGAGGTCTCGTAAACTAAATGAGTATTAGAACTCATATGATATGGTTTAATAAAGCCTACACTCTAAATTGGAACCTATCCTAAGTGCTTATGACCCGTTTAGGTAGCTTACGTTACTTTAACGCGTCATTTGCACAAAAGCGCAAACGAGTAGCCTAACTAGTCCTATGACAAGTATTATATGCCCTAATATGTTTAAATATGTTGCATAATCAGTTGAAGTGATAAAATTTGGGTTACATATGCTTAAAATGAAATTATGCGAAAAGGGCATTTTGGTCATTTTCCTAAGGCATATAAACTACCTATCATACAACTAATTAAACTAAGTGACCATAAGATATAACCTCGGAAGGTTATTCTTTATACAACTATGGTCACAAAATATGTTTGGTTGGATCCTAATGATCGACCAAACGGGTCGGGTTCGAAAGTCTAAGCGGTTGTTTAGACCGCTTAACTTACGACCCTAAGTAAGCATTAAACTAAAAGTGACGAGTTAAACATGTTAAAACATGTTTAACTAAGTTAGAAAATTGATTTGATATCAAAACAAAGTGTTTTGATACCCGAAAATAGTTTTGTCGCAAAATGCACATAATCGGCATTTTGACCTAAACTATGACTCGTCACTACGCCTAATAAACGTGGTAATCAGTAGGTATAGTCACAAGGGACTATAACCATCGTGATTACGCTCACGTTGCAAAGTTCAATTGAACTTTGACTTTGACCGAGCCATGGTCCAAGCTGAAAGTCAAACACTGTTTGACTTTCTTGCTTAAAATAGAAGAACAAGCATGAAAGAACACTTACAATGGTCCAATACTTGAAGAAAAGAACTAGAAACCCAAGTAGGAAGCCTTCAACAAGTGTGAGAGCCTCCAAATGAGCAGGTGTAAAAGAAGAAGAAGATGAGCAAGTTGGAGTTGTTAAAGAGGTGGGTATTTATAGAAATCCTTGATCCATTAAGATCATTCCACATGTTTTAGAGCAAGATCATGACCTTACACTTGTGGGAACTTGATTGGGCAACTTGATGAGCACACAAACCAGCCCATAGGATGCTAAAAACAAGGATTAAAAACTGCTACTGTTGCTGTTTTGCTGAAAACAAGTTTTCTGCACAGAGACTGCTCAGGCGACACGCGGAGCTGTCCCCTGATTCTGTCACGACACTCCTGGCTGAACCAGCTAAAACTTTCAAATTTTTGGCAGAAATGGTCCCTGCATGCTCCAAACTTGTTTTTCGACACGTTTAACCCCCATGAACCCAATTTCAAGACTCTAAAAGGATGTTAAAGTATAGGGGACTCGAACGGACGCGAAATCGATCCAAATCACGTAACGAATGGTATTTTTGCATTCCTATCACTAAAATAAAATATTTTAATGATTACAAAAATTTTTAGATGTCCGGATATGGTCAGAACGTAAGATATGCGCGTCATGGTTGTAAAACAAGGTTTCCAAGGCCGAGTACTCCCCGAGTAGTCGCTACAAGGCTGGCTGCCGAGGCGACTTTCTTTGACTCTGCCTAATTACCCGGAGTCGGTCAAACGCGGTCAACATCGGCCAGAATTGGATCTAGCAGGTCAACTCAGGCCTAGTTTGACTTAAATAATAATATAACATAATTTTTATTTCTATCATATTAAAGAATGAATATCATTTTCACGTATTTTGTTATAAATATTAGTAAATTTGTGTTATTTGACATATATTTAATCTCCAAAAAGTAATTTCTTTATAATTTAACATGTCCGAGTACTCCCCGAGTACTCTCCGCGTACACCGAGTACTCTCAACTTGCGCGTAAATGCAAACTTACGCACTTTTTGACGCTTTTAGTCCCTGTTGATCAAATAAGCATATTTTCTCACACCGAACCCCTCAAAGCTTATTTCTAAGCTATGTTAAGGTTATTTATGGTATGTTTAGCTTATGATCATGTTCTGGAATGTACGTTACTATACGAACCGACAGACTTTCGCAGTTTGTCGCAAATAGTCCCTGTAGTCCAATAAACTTGTTTTTGCAATACTAAACCCTTCAAAACTTATTTCTAAGTTATGTAAAGGTTATTTAAGGTATGTTAAGCTTATGTCACTATCCTAGAGTGTTTGTCGCATTAAACTGATTATGTTTACGCATCAGTTTATGTATAACTTTCCAGAAAGCGATTTAGAGTTTGAAATCGAACAAAAATCATAATATGCAAAATGTCAAACATAAATAAACAAATATTAGGATCAAAACACATTGTTTTATTGATAATTGAACTGTTCAGAGTTATACAATGGTTACACAAGCACATATGTCATAGTCTCCCCTACTTTAGGAAATTTCGTCCCGAAATTTATTTAGAGGAAACTTGTGAGAATAGATGTGGATATTTCGCCTTCATTTGATCTTCATGTTCCCAAGTAAATTCTGGACCATGTTTAGATTCCCAGCGAACTTTGACAATTGGTATGCGCTTGCGTTTGAGCTTTTTGACTTCACGGTCCATTACTTCCACAGGCTTCTCGACAAAGTGCATCATGTCATCAACACGAATTTCATCAAGTGGTATGTGGAGGTTTTCATCAGCTAAACACTTTTTAAGATTGGACACGTGGAAGGTTGGATGAACATTTCCAAGTTCAGGAGGGAACTCTAATCTGTAGGCCACCTTTCCGATTCTTTCGACGATCTTGAATGGTACAACATATCTAGGTGCAAGTTTTCCTTTTTTTTCCAAATCTGATTACACCTTTCCAAGGTGATACCTTGAGTAGGACGTGATCATCGAATTGAAATTCTAAGGGCTTGCGTCATCTATCCGCGTAACTCTTTTGACGGCTTCTAGCTGTCTGAAGGTTATCGCGAACTTTCTTGACCTTATCTGTAGTCTCTAGAATGAGTTCAGGTCCAGTAAGATGAGCTTCACCGATCTCATTCCAGCAGACTGGTGAACGACATTTTCGACCGTATAAAGCCTCGAAAGGAGCCATGTTGATGCTGGAGTGATAACTGTTACTGTAGGAGAATTCAATCAACGGTAGATACGAATCCCAACTACCACCAAAATCGATCACACAAGCTCTAAGCATATCCTCCAGTGTCTGGATTGTTCTTTCAGATTGACCATTCGTTTGAGGATGATACGCTGTGCTCAAATTAAGTTGGGTTCCCATAGCTGATTGCATGGTTCTCCAAAAGTGAGACGAGAATCGAGCATCTCTGTCAGAAATAATGTTCAAAGGAACACCATATCGGGATACAATCTCATCCACATAGATTTTAGCAAGTTGGTCAGCAGATAGATCCTCACGGATCGGCAAGAAACGTGCTAACTTTGTAAGACGATCAACAACTACCCAAATGGCGTCATGACCTTTCTTAGTGCGTGGCAATTTGGTAACGAGATCCAGAGCAATGTTTTCCCATTTCCAAACTGGAATCTCTGGTTGCTCCAATAATCCAGAGGGATGTTGATGTTCAGCCATAACCTTAAGACAAGTAAGGCATTTGGACACGTACAAGGCAAATGTCTTTCTTCATACCCGGCCACCAGTACTGGGTTCGAAGATCCTAATACATTTTGTCTGCACCAGGATGGATAGAATAACGAGACTTGTGAGTTTCATCCATTGACAAGGTGCGAAGATTGTCTTGACGTGGGACCCACAAACGATCCATGAAATAATATAACCCATTATCTTTCAGTTCAAGATCAGGCTTAATATGATATGGTAACTCCCTACCCATCAAGTCTTGTGTAACACAAGTATGTTGAGCCTGAGAAATGCGGGTTTGAATATCAGATCGAACCTGAACACAGTGAAGCTTGACACGTTCCTTACGACTCAATGCGTCAGCCACAACATTCGCTTTACCAGGATGGTAGCGAATTTCACAATCATAGTCGTTTAGAAGTTCAATCTAACGTCGTTGCCTCATGTTTAGTTCTTTCTGATTGAAAATGTGCTGGAGACTTTTGTGGTCAGTGAACACTACACATTTTGTACCATACAGGTAGTGTCTCCAGATTTTGAGAGCAAAGACTACTACACCTAACTCAAGATCATGTGTCGTGCAGTTCTTCTCGTGTATCTTCAACTGTCTCGATGCATAAGCTATGAATTTGTTTCTTTGCATGAGAACGCAGCCAAGACCTAAGTTGGATGCATCACAATATACGACAAAATCGTCATTGCCCTCAGGTAAAGATAAAATAGGTGCATCACAGAGTTTCTATTTCAAGATCTGAAAGGCTTCTTCCTGTTTGGATCCCCACTCAAAAGGTTTATTCTTTTGAGTTAAAGCTGTGAGAGGAACCGCAATCTTGGAGAAATTTTCAATAAAACGGTGGTAATAACCTGTGAGACCAAGAAATGAACGGACCTCGGTAGGAGTAGTAGGTGTATCCCAATCCTTAATTGCACTGATTTTGGCGGGATCTACATGAATACCTTGTTCGTTGACAATGTGCCCCATAAATTGAACTTCCTTAAGCCAAAATTCACATTTGGAGAATTTGGCAAAAAGTTGTTCTTTCTTCAGGAGTTCCATAGTAAGACGGAGATGTTGTTCATGATCAGCTCGTGTCTTTGAATAAATCAAAATGTCATCAATGAAGTCTAAATAAGGCTTACAAACCCTATTCATCAAGTCCATGAAAACGGCAGGAGCATTAGTTAAACCGAAGGGTATAACAGTGAACTCATAATGACCATGTCTTGTGCGAAAAGTTGTCTTGGGAATATCTTCCTCGAGTACTCGTAGTTGATGATACCCTGAACGTAGATCAATCTTTGAAAAGCAAGTAGCACCCTGTAACTGATCAAAGAGATCATCAATGCGAGGTAGGGGATATCGATTCTTGATGGTGAGTTTGTTGAGCTCATGATAATTGATACACATCCTGAAAGATCCATCTGTCTTTTTAACGAATAAAACGAGAGCACCCCACGGTGAAAAGCTCGGACGGATGAATCCTTTGTAAAAAATCTCCTAAAGCTGTTTAGATAACTCTTGCATCTCAGACGGTGCAAGACGATATGGAGATTTAGCAATAGGATTAGCACCAAGTACAAGATCAATACGGAACTCAACTTGGCGTGCTGGGGGTAAACCAGGTAATTCTTCAGGAAATACTTCAGGATAATCCCGGACAACAGGGATATCTTGAATAGTCTTACCTCTTCCTTTCTCTTCTATGACATGTGCCAAAAAGGCCACATAGTTCTTTCGTAAGTACTTTTGAGCTTGAGTACACGTCATGAGTTTCAGAATAGCAGGTTTCTCACCATGAACCTCTAAGATCTCACCAGTCGAAAGAGGTATACGGACAATCTTCTCGAAACAAACCACCTCTGCATGATATTTGGCTAACCAATCCATTCCTACTATAACATCAAAGCTTCCAAGTTGCATTGGCATGAGGTCGATAGGAAAAAAGATGGTTATTAAGGTTCAATTGGCAATTTCAAAGAACATAATCGAGTACAATGGGTTCACCACTAGCTACCTCATCTGTCAAGGGCTTTCCTAGTTTTGATCTAGTCATGGAAAGCAAAGGCTCAAAAGTAAATGACACAAAACTCTTATCGGCACCCTAATCAAACGGAACAGAAGCAGGCTGATTGTTAACAAAGAACGTACCATTCACCACCTCGTTGTCTGCACGAGCCTCGTTAGCATTCATGTTAAAGACTCATCCACGAGCCTGCGCCTGATTTGCATTATAAAACCATGGGCATTGATTTCTGTAGTGGGTCAGATCCCCACAATTGTAGCAAGATTCAGGCGGATAGTGAGGTCGTGCAGCTTGTGTTGGTTGTTGAGCAGGCTGTTGTGCAGGGTTTTGAGCTGCTTGGTTCTGGTTAGGAGCAAAACGACATGTCTTGGCAAGATGACCAGATTTCCCACAGTTGGTACAATAATGACACTGAACGTGCGGTTGATGGTGGCTGTTACACCTGTTGCACAAAGGTGCATTGCCAATGTATTGTTTCTTTGCAGGTGGTTGTGCAGGCTGATTAGGAGCAGCTTGGTTTGTCTGTGCTGTAACAATGAAATTCTTGGAAGCCTTGCACTTCCTGGACTTCCTCGAAGACTCGGCATTCTTACCCTTTTATTTCTCGCTCTTATCAGACGGTTTCTTATCACCCTTTTTGTGGAGTTTACCTTTCCTGATCTGGGACTCAGTCATGGTTGCATCTAAGTTGATGGCCTGGCGAACAATGGTAGGATTGCTACCAGTGATGATATCTTGTAAAGGGTCAGGCAGACCATCGACATATCTTTCAATGGCTTTATCCAGCGGGGTAACCATTGTGGGACATAGTAAACTCAACTCCTTATATCTGTCGGTATAAGCACGGTGTTCACCACTGTCTTGTTTCAAATCATCAAATTCTCTTTCCAAAGCCCGGAGTTCATGACGAGGACAAAATTCCCTCATCATTAGAGCCCTAAGCTCCTCCCAGGTCTGACCCAAAGTAACATCAGCACCACGATCTCTCATTACTCCATTCCACCAAGTAAGAGCCCTCTTTTGAAATACACTAGAAGCAAACTCGACTTTATGATTATCAGGACACTGAACATGACGAAAAGTACTCTCAATACTCTTGAACCACTGTAGGAGCCCAGTTGCTCCTTCAGAACCACTAAACTTGAGTGGTTTAGCCGAATTAAACTGTTTAAAGTTGCACGGAGCAGGTGCATTATTGTTATTGTTGTTGTTGGCTTGGTTAATTTGAGCGATGAGATTTGGGAGTGTAGCAGCCATTTGCTGTGCTATGATAGTCGCCAGTTCGGTGTTAGGTTGTTGTGCGTATCGTCGAGGAGACATTCTACAAGAGGAAAACATGAGAGGAAACGAGTGAGATGATATGATGAAAAATGAGATGTCATTGGATAAAAATGAGACGTTACAAATATTGACAAAAAGTAAGGATGGTGGTCATTCGTTCGTTACATTAGAACAAACAAACGACACACGGTGACTAATCAAAGTAAATGAGTCATAATAATGTATCGCAAAGACATGCTTTAGCCTATAAGTGGACACTCACCCCAAGAGTTCCCAGGTAAGAGTGACTGGTCCGATTATGTGGATTTATATGAACACTCTAGCCTTAGACAGAAAACTCGGGATACAGGCACCCACCTTTCCAGATTGCACGTGTTCACATTATAAGACCCAAACTTTGACGAGATTTTGAAAACTTTGAAGGTTCAAAACCTTATAATAAATCATCTAAGAATAGATGATTGGTCTTCAAAATGGATTTGCAATTTGTGTTCTTGTTGTCGTTGTCACTTAAAGATAGGTGACGGTATTGTTTGAAGATCTAAACCCAAGAATCTTGTGTTAGGGTCCTAGGAAGGTTATAGTCTAGGTTAAAGCATTACTAATAACCTAATTCCCTATAACCACGAGCTCTGATACCAACTCTTCTATCACACCCCGAACGCGTAAAACAACAAACCGCGGTGGAAACGTTGGGGAGTGGAGCGACAGAATTATTGTTTCACAACCATGACATTTAAAGTTTAGTTTTATTTATTAACTTGATTACATTGTCTTGGAAATTAAGGAAAAACACAACATAATTCAAACTATTCTTGCTTCTTTTAAGTCACTAAGGCCCGTGTCCGCCTAAGTGTATCCAGTCCAACTTCAAACATTAGCTCCTGAAACACATGTGAAAATAGGTACGTCAGCATAAAAATTCCTGTGAGATACATAGGTTTTGTTAATGATGGATTCATGACTTGTGAGTTAAAAGAAGTGTTTAACAAAAAGTAGTCATGAACCTTATAAAGATGTTTTCTTTTATAAATCATACTGATGCGTGTGTAGCGTGATATATTTTTATGTATATTTTAAGCCCTTTTTAACAATTTAGTCAAGTTTTAAATTTATAAAACACGATATTGTACTAACACTAAACACACATATGGGCATGTGCACCCATCGTGAGCGTAGTATAGTGTTGGTAAGATACCGAGGTCGTCCAAGGACACAAGAGCTTTTAGTACCGGTTTATCCTCAACGTCTAATCAAATCAAAAGTTTTAGAAAAGGTTTTAAGCATGAAAATAAAAACTAAAAATGCTGAAAAATAAAATAAAATAAAAACAGATAGACAAGATGAATCACTTGGATCCGACTCGCCTTTAGTGTAACCTTTGATGATTTCCGCACTTTTGCACTTTTTAAGAGATTATCTTAGTAATAGTAGTAGGCCCCTCTTTTGAAGGTGACGTTACCCTCAACCCAGTAGTTTGAGTCAGCAAGGATACAATCCTAAAGGGTCAGAATATTGAAAGATAATTAATTAAGTTATTAATGCGTAATGTGGTATGCCCCTCTTTTGAAGGTGACGTTACCCTCGGCTAAGTGGTTTGAGTCAGCAAGGATACGATCCCAAGTAGCCGGGTTAGTATATTAATAGTAGTTTACATATGAGGGGATCAAGCCCTTCGCACCCCCGCCATCCAATACCAGTGGGTATTGAAGGAGGTCCTAGTAAGCTTGACCCAGGTCCCTGCAGGATCTATACACTGAACAAGGCAAGAACCTTACCAAACCATTCCCTTAACCCCCGACCAGGTTGCCAACATATCTCTATATAGACCGTAGAGATATGAATGGTGTAAATCTTTTATTTTATATAGAGAGTAAAATAACGCCAATACACCATAGACAAATGATAAGGAAGTTTCACCTTCAATATAAGAAACTAGTTATTAAAGTCATTAATACAAAACCAAATAAAAAGTGCGAAAAGATTAAAAATCAAAAGTATTACACTAAATGCTTGTCTTCACCAAGTGATGTAAGAGACTTAGGCAAACATGGCCTTTGATTGTCAAGAACTCTTACTATCAATCTTGGATCCCGAGACTACTACACACACTCTAAGATGGATGATGGTGGATGTGGGTTGTAGTGGTGGTGGAGTGTGGGTGAAGTGGGAGAGAGGTGGTTTGCCAAGGGATGCCTTTGAAGTGAACCAAGCACCTCTATTTATAGCCTGCACAGAAGCCCGAACACGGCCCCGTGTCCAATGGGCATGGCCCCGTGTCCATCCTCTTTCTCTTTCTTCATTAATTGCAATTTGTCTGCATTAGCTCCACACGCCCCCGTGTCCGCTGGGCATGGCCCCGTGTGCAGAAGCGTATCTGTACTATCAAGATTTGCTTAGATTCTGCGAATCTTAGCGTTGACCACGGCCCGTGTTGAGCTGGGCACGCCCCCGTGTCGGGAATAGAAGCTTCAATAGCTTTGTACTTTCTGCAGACAACTGGCCACGCCCCCGTGTCCGCTGAGCAAGGGGCCGTGGTCAGCCTTCTGTTTTCTTGTTTTTGCTTGGGAAGATGCTGTCGAGGGGTCGGGCATGCCACATTTGTTCCTTTTCTTGTATTTATGTTAGATTTTGCTGCATATTTGTTCCTTTTGTTCATTTACGCTCATTTAGTCCTGAAAATACAAAAGGAAGACAAAAGCACACTTTTTCCAACATTAGTACTATAAAAGGGTTAGTTTTATGCCTCAATTGATGTATTTTATATGTTGCATTTTACACACATCAAATACCCCCACACTTGAATCTTTGCTTGTCCTCAAGCAAAACTCTTCATAATGTGGCTTACACGCCCAAATGGAATGGGTAGAAGGAAAGTTTTCGGCTTGTCTTGAGTGTCGGGAATCCAAGATCTTTATTGGGTTTTATTTTTATGTTATTTACAATCCTATTCGTTATGATTTATTTAGAACATTTCATAAGAGAAATTACTTATTTGGGCATAACATGCCTCTTTAAAATTCCATTTATATACAAGTTCACATACCTCACGGGAGATCACTCGGCCGAAGATGTATTTTTGTGAAACACTCGGGACCGACATGGAACTTACTTCTACCATATGCTTGCCAAGCAATCAATCCTCCTCCTTTTTAACTATACACCTTTGTAAATATCAAGAGGACTTGGGGAAGGGTTAGGCTTGGGTTAAAGGTAGGTGATTTTGGGTTAGTGGTTAGTAAAAAGGGCGAAAAGCATAAAAAGCGTCGGTCGTCATAAAACTTTTTGTTTTTGTGACTTTTATTCAAACGAAGCATTTTCAAACAAAGTTTCTTTGAGGAACTTGTTTGTTTATTGCTAGACTTCATTTTTTTATAAGGAATGTCACATGAAAACCGAGCTTTTTACTAAAATAAAAGGTTAAAAAAAAGGGTTTTAGGTAAAGGGTGTTTGTTTTGTGGGTTTAGAAATGAAAAGGTTTAGGCTCAAAGGGGTTAACTAGGGTGATTTTTGGGTAGGTGATAAAAAAAATGAAAAATAATGGTGTTGAAAAGAAAAAGGGTTAGTCCTAATGCCTCTATCATTTACTTATTTGGGTTTAAGTTGGTAAGGACTGGGAATGTATTGTCATGACAAGTTCTAGAGTCGTAAGAAACCAAGCGGCTATTCACACAAGAAACGAAAGATGAGCATTTAAATTAAAGATGTATGATTTTATGCTCAATAAAGGCTCAAAAACTCAGTTTTTGTGGGAATGGGTTTATAATGTGATCAAGTATATATAATCAAATTTTAACTAGATTTGTCATGTCGTTTCATAATTTTCTTACGTTGGCGCTTTTTATCACGACGCTATCGGTTGTAAATTCGTAAAAATATAACATTTTTAGAACTTGTTATTCCCAAATTAAACCATGACAAGTAAAAAAAATGAAAAGTTTTTGAAAAAATTTAGGGTGATTAGCAGTTCCAATAGAGTTTTGTGTAAGGCTTGTTATTAGGACTTGCAAAATTCAAGGTTTTAGCATCCCCCCATACTTAAATTACACATTGTCCTCAATGTCTCCCAAAAATAAGTTTTTAGGTTGATTGAATGTGTAAAAAGGTGTTAAAAACAAAATTTTATGTTACTGGGTGTCTGGACACGGGCCCGTGTTGGTCAGGGCACGACCCCGTGTACAGATTGCCAGTATCATAATTAACAGAAGGCTGGGCACGGGGGCGTGTTCAGTGAACACGACCCCGTGTCCAGTTACCTGAACTGGGCATTTTCTGCAGAACCTTGGGCACGGGGCGTGTTGGGCTGAGCACGGCTCCGTGCTGAACTTGCTGTAATGAAGAAAAGTTGTCGGGAGGCTCTGTTTTTGTGCATGGGGTGTGGGTTCAAGTTTCCCTTAGTAACCTCCATCATTCCGAGTTTGTTTTATTTATTACAACATTATCCAAACACCATTAAAACCATCATTCATTAAAGAGTGAAATACATTAGTTCCTAGAAACTTAAAAATAAAGCTAGAAATGAAAAACTAAAAGTTCCTAAGATAGATAGGTCAAGTAATGCAGAAAATCATTCCAAGGAGTTCTACCCTTATTGTGGGAATATCAAAAACCCGGAAATAGCTTCCTGGTATTTAAAGGCGTTGTAGAACTCGTAACCAAGGGATGTCACTTAGATATCATTGAGCCATTCCTCTATCTCCCTTGGAGGAAGAAGGCGGGCTCATTTTCCACAACGTCTTGTGGAGGAGGTGCGTTGACAACCGGGACCCCATGTAAGATGTCTTGAGGGGGTTCCGGGTGCATGACATACCATTCGGCCGGAATGATGACTTCTGGTACTACATTCCACCCCCTTTGTGTAATGATTGGTACCAAAGGAGGAGAAGCGGGAATATTCAACCTTTGGTGCAAAAGGTTGACTTCCCGAAGACATCCTTCTAGTCCCACTGTCAAATGATTTATACGGTCGACCAAGGCTTCCTCTACTCCCGTTATTTCATCGATGGCCTCTCTCAATGCATAAACGTAGTTGACGAGAGAGTCTTCTACCGATGTCCTTCTTCCTCGTCGGTCGTTCCTGGAGTGCCATGAAGATGTTCCGCTATTTCTGCTCGATATTCTAAGAAAACAATCCGAAAAGTTCAATTTAATGAAACAGTACCGCGGCCACGGCCCCGTGCTCGCTGGGCACGGCCCCGTGGCCACCTCTCTGCAGATTCTTGAAACAAGGAACCTTGGAGCTTTAAATTATTTTTCTGACTTTTGAAGCAGAAATAACTTAAAACAGTGTTGTAAAACTTATTTTTGACAAGATTCCTTGCATAAAGATCTAGAAAATATCATAATAAAGCTTGAAATTATAGAGATTTCAAACTTTAATGGAGGTTTTGAGGAGAAAATGAAGAAGAAGGCAATGGACAAAAGTAGAAAATACAAGATGGTTGTTGAGAACCTTCTTTAGAATATACCTTGTATGGTATATGTGAAGATCCCACCAGATCTTTGTCTTTGGAATGGGTCCAAGAGTGCAGGAATCTTGCTGCATTTATAGAAAATGATAGCATGCTGGACACGGCCCCGTGTGCAGACAAAATTCTGACACTTTTTGTCTGTATTCTGACCAATAGTCAGACGGGAATCTTTGGGTGGACACGGGGGCGTGCTGCCCTGGACAAGGCCCCGTGGCTAGAAGTTTTTATGAAGTTTTGTCTATTTTTAAGGAGTTTATCCGGATCGGGTGGTTCCTTGCTAGACGGAACAACACCGAAGTGCCTGAGATACCTAAGTTGCCCTAGTTTTAGACAAGAACGCAAGAGGTTATCGGAAAGGGTGATTCCTAAGCTAAATACCGGTGGGCAAGACCAACCTTTGTTTCCCTTATCCGGGCTCTCGTTAAAGAAGGTATATGTCGAATCGCTCAGGTCTATGTATGCATCGGCGGAAACCGATGGGGAGTCCTTCACGGCACAATCGACACAGGGACGACTATCGCTCAAGTCCTCGCAAGAGTTAGAGATGATTTCGGGAGCAACAATGTTGTTATAATCCGAATGCGATCTCAATAATTCTCCTTGATTTTCGTCTTGAGATGAATTAGTTATATCCATCTCAAGTTCTTTTATCCATCGGAGAATTCGTTCTTCCATTTGAAATGATTCTTCAAGAATCATTTCATCTAGAATGGATGATTGAGAGCATTTGAGGGAGAGATAGGGATTATTTTTACTTTCGCCTATCTTAAGGCTACAGGAAAACAATGGGTCCATATAGTGGGGAAGGTAATTTAAAAAGTAACATTTTAAATCTTCATGAGTTCCACCACATATTTGACACCACGTACCATAAGAGGAGCGAAAGTAAAAAATATCAGTATCACTCATGTTTGCGTCAGAAATTACCAACCGTCGGGATCTTACGGTTCTGTTTTCAGTATCTGAAGCTTGGGCACGGGGGCGTGTTTAGTGGGCACGGCCCAGTGTTCAGCTACTGTCTGACTTAAAACAGGATTTCCAGTACCAAAGATTGGGCACGGGGGTGTATGTAGCGTGATATATTTTTATGTATATTTTAAGCCCTTTTAAACACTTTAGTCAAGTTTTAAATTTATAAAACACGATATTGTACTAACACTAAACACACATATGGGCAAGTGCACCCATCGTGAGCGTAGTATAGTGTTGGTAAGATACCGAGGTCGTCCAAGGACACAAGAGATTTTAGTACCGGTTTATCCTCAACGTCTAATCAAATCAAAAGTTTTAGAAAAGGTTTTAAGCATGAAAATAAAAACTAAAAATGCTGAAAAATAAAATAAAAACAGATAGACAAGATGAATCACTTGGATTCGACTCGCCTTTAGTGTAACCTTTGATGATTTCCGCACTTTTGCACTTTTTAAGAGATTATCTTAGTTATAGTAGTAGGCCCCTCTTTTGAAGGAGACGTTACCCTCAACCCAGTAGTTTGAGTCAGCAAGGATACAATCCTAAAGGGTCAAAATATCGAAAGATAATTAATTAAGTTATTAATGCGTAATGTGGTAGGCCCCTCTTTTGAAGGTGACGTTACCCTCGGCTAAGTGGTTTGAGTCATAAGGGATACAATCCCAAGTAGCCGGGTTAATATATTAATAGTAGTTTACATATGAGGTTATCAAGCCATTCGCACCCCCGCCATCCAATTCCAGTGGGTATTGAAGGAGGTCCTAGTAAGCTTGACCCAGGTCCTTGTAGGATCTATACACTGAACAAGGCAAGAACCTTACCAAACCATTCCCTTAACCCCCGACCAGGTACCCAACATATCTCTATATAGACCGTAGAGATATGAATGGCGTAAATCTTTTATTTTATATAGACAGTAAAATAACGCCAAGACACCACAGACAAATGATAAGGAAGTTTCACCTTCAACATAAGAAACTAGTTATTAAAGTCATTAATACAAAACCAAATAAAAAGTGCGAAAAGATTAAAAATCAAAAGTATTTCACTAAATGTTTGTCTTCACCAAGTGATGTAAGAGACTTAGGCAAACATGGCCTTTGATTGTCAAGAACACTTACTATCAATCTTGGATACCGAGACTACTACACACACTCTAATACTTGAAGAAAAGAACTAGAAATATACTTGAAAATATCATGGATGTCTGTTTGTTTGGCCGTACGATCTCGTTGTTCGGTTAATTACGATGAAAACTCGAACGGACGCGAAATCGATCCAAATTATGCAACGAATGGTATTTTTGCATTCCTATCACTAAAATAAAATATTTTAATGATTACAAAAATTTTTGGATGTCCGGATATGGTCAGAACGTAAGATATGCGCGTAAATGCAAACTTATGCACTTTTTGACGTTTTTAGTCACTGTTGATCAAATAAGCATATTTTCTCACACCGAACCCCTCAAAGCTTATTTCTAAGCTATGTTAAGGTTATTTATGGTATTTTTAGCTTATGATCATGTTCCGGAATGTACGTTACTATACGAATCGGCAGACTTTCGTAGTTTGTCGCAAATAGTCCCTGTAGTCGAATAAACTTGTTTTTGCCATACCAAACCCTTCAAAACTTATTTCTAAGTTATGTAAAGGTTATTTAAGGTATGTTAAGCTGATGTCACTGTCCCGGAGTGTTTGTCGCATTAAACTGATTACGTTTACGCATCAGTTTGCGTATAACTCTCCAGAAAGCGATTTAGAGTTTGAAATCGAACAAAAATCATAATATGCAAAATGTCAAACATAAATAAACAAATATTGGGATCAAAACACATTGTTTTATTGATAATTGAACTGTTCAGAGTTATACAATGATTACACAAGCACAGATGTCACACCCCTTACTTTCTTGCATCGCGAAAATTAAGTTTCTTTTGAATGGGGACGAGTTATAACACCATTATTTACCAAGAAACGGGAGTTACACATAGTTTGGAGTTTGAATACCAATCTTGGAGCCTAGAATCAAACACCATTCATCTCCAATCCATCCATTCGATCCATATTGATTCGATTTCATCATCACTACCTATTCCCTAACCCTAATCATCATTCATCCTTCAATGCATTCATCACCACCAACCATTCCAAACCCTAACCACCATCTCCACAACGTCAAAGCTTCAAGATGATGATGTCCAAGTTCTCAACATCCGTTGATCAAGTCCCGTTCACCATGAGCGGCTAAATCCCGAAGGTTTCACCCCGGTGTAGGTTCTTGTAAGTTTCTAGGGTTAAACATTGTTTGAAATTTGATTTGTGACAAGTTGTAGTTTGATTTTGAACCCTTTGATAATTATCATGCATTTGAATTGAATTTGTGAATTGTCGAATGATTATAAAATTTGACTTTGCGAAATGAATTTGTGCACTTATGCCTTATCTAGGTTAGGATTTACATGTTCTTGGTAACGAAGTGCATTGCGGTCCGTTGTCTACGACGTTGATAGCTCTTGGCACCTAAACCACGCGAAACTAATTCCGTTAATCACTTTTGCAATTGAATTAAATCTAAAACGTGTAGAAACCCTAGGACTTGAGTTACCGAACTGGGTATGAACCTTGTTTATATATCTTGTTTTAGACCACCAATTACATTTCCGTGCAATTGTTTAAGCTTACCCATCAACCTCGATGATCGGAATGTTAACTCCGATCGTAGAGGCAACCGAGATCGTGGCAATCCCGCGAATGAAGACCCGTTCTTTAATATCGGCAATTTGCGGAACGCTATCCCCGACGATGAACCATATAGTGTTCCCGACTACCAATCTCCGGAACACATGAGTATTCACTCGGAATACTCGGATAACGGGGGAAATTATGATGAACGGGTAGAAGACGATGGTTGGGGGTATGCGAATTTGGATAACGCCTACAACGCAAGGGGGGTCGATAATGACGATTTTGGCTATCAAAACGCCAATTATGTGGGCAAGGATAATTATGGTTATGGGAATGCTCAGAATGATGGTTATGGAAACAACCGCAACCCACGAAACAACAATCAAAGGAACCAGAATGACAGTTATTACAACAATAATAACAATGCTAGCCGTAATCAGATTCCCCGATTAGTGGGAGGCGACAATCAAGGTGGAGATCGAGGCGGTAATAGAAGAGATAACCAAAGACTGTTGGATCAAGAGGTTGACGGTCCACGTCGTTGTCAACAACAACCTTCGAGGGGTGTCAATGACCGTTTCAGACCGGTGGTTACTGATAATGATTCACCTATTGTTTGTGGAAGAAGAACTTTTGATTGTAAACCCCATTACATCAACATCCTACCCCATTTCAATGGTAGGACTAATGATGAACCATATACCCATTTGGCGGAGTTCTCTGCCATATGCGGCACAATTGGGGGGCATGATTTTGCTTTAAATGAGGTGAAGCTGCGTTTGTTTCAGTTTTCGTTGAAGGATAAGTCAAAACAGTGGTTTCTTACACTTCCTGCGGGTAGTATTCGTACATGGGCTGAAATGCAACAAGTTTTTCTTGATGAGTATTATTCGATGGTGAAAACTGACGATGCTAGAGATGAATTCGGTCCTTTCGCCAACTATCGAGTGAACCATTACACGAAGCATTTACTCGATACAAGGAATTGATTCGGAAATGCCCTCATCATCAAATTAAAAAATGAGAGTTGGTCAAATGCTTCGTGAGGGGTTTGGATGATGAGACATTGAACCACCTTGAGTCGACTAGTAATGGAACGTTGTTGAGTAATCATGAGGACGACGATTGGGAATTCCTCGAGAGGATGAGAAAGTGGTCAAAGGCGAAAGAGTCGGCCGATCGAGCCAAAAAGCACCCCACCTCAAAGTCTTGGCCTGAACGTGATGGGAGTTCTAAGGATTGGATTGAAACGTTGGAGCGGGAGTTGGCCCGCATGAAGAAAAAAGAAGTGGGTGCGGTGCAATACACCGTATGTGAAGAATGCGGTGACATCGGTCACCAGACCGAGAATTATCAAGCCACCGTGGATGTGAATCAAGTGTATGGAGATCGGAGGCAATACGATATGAACTCCAACACTTACCACCCCGGATTGAGTAACCATCCTAACTTTAGGTATGGTAATGCCTCCAACCAAATGAAACCGAATTTCCAATCGGGAAATCAAGGTGGGTATTCGTACCAAACTCACCAAGGAGGTAACCAAGGGGTTTACCAAAGGAACAACAATCAAGGCGGTGGTGATGATTTGAGTGCCAAGATAGATGCTCTATTGAATGTGGTGAAGGAGTCCAATAGTGACATCAAGGAGATGAAAAAGGCAAATGAGATGAGGGATAAATCTCATGAGGTGTTGGCGAAGCAAGTTCGGCAACTTGCTGAAGATGTAGCTCAAATGCGGGGAAATGTAGGAAAGCTTCCAAGTGACACCACAATGAACCCGAAGCATCAAAGCTCAAGCACGGGCAATGTGAGGAATGTACACATTAGTTTTGTAGTGTTCAAAGCATTCCACCACCACAATTCATTGATGGTGTAGTGGAAGATGTAAGTGATCAGCCGGAAAGTGAAAATGAACAAGAAATGATTTCACAAATTAAAACTGAAAATATGACTAAAAATTCTTTTTGTGAAAATTGTTTAAATCAACTTAGCCCGATTAATGCATCAAAAGTTGAGGAACGGTACCCACCAAAGGATAAGAGATGGGAAAATTTTAAATAAGCAAAAATTAATTTACCGTTACTCGATGACATTAAAAAGGTTCCGACTCATGTGGAATACTTAAAGGAGTTAAGCATCAAAAATCGACACAACAAATTACCCAAACTGGTTGATTTAATATTTCATGTTACTGTCGTTTTATCGAGTGCCCTCCCCCAAAAAGCACAAGATCCGGGAGATCCTCTTATTTCGATGCAAATTGGTACATTCAAAATTGAGAGGGCGCTCCTAGATCTTGGAGCTTGTGTGAGTATTTTTCCCGGGAGTCTATATGACCAATATGATTTTGGTCCATTGAAAAAGTTTGACACTCCCGTGGTGTTGGCCGATCAGACTCCCACGCATCCACGGGGGATGGTGGAAGATGTGATTGTTAAGGTAGATGATTGCTACTACCCAGTTAACTTCTTGGTAGTTGATTATGTTGGGTGTGTCGAGGACACACAACCAATAGTTATACTGGGTAGACCGTTCCTTGCAACAGCTAATGCCATAATAAACTGTGCAACGGGAACGGTAAGCATGAAGTTTGGGGACCAGGAATTGATTTTGAATGTTTTCCCTAAATTTACTAACCCGATTGGTGAGGATAAGTTTCCTAAGGAGGACATGAATCCAAACAAAATGGTATGTGCTATGGTTGGTAGTTTTGGAGAAACAAAGAAGAAGACGGTCAAGAAGAAGAAGGCAAAGAAGTCGCCTCAAGAAAAGAAGAAGGAAGAGGAAGTGAGGAAGTTTGGACCGTTTGGAAACAAATGGTATGAATCACCGGTGGGTGATTTCGAGGAGTCCGTGGGCGGAAAGCACGCCATTCGACCACCATGAGGTGGTGAGTTAATTGTTGTTGTATATTTTATTTCATAATTTGTTTTAGTTTATCTCTGTAGTCTAGTTGTGTTGTTGTTGTTGTATAATTTTGTTATTTCGTTTTAGGCTAAATGAACGTTGTGGGTGTGTTCCCTATATAACCCTCACGAGACCTACTTGTCCTCCCGAGCTATCAGGGGGTTTAAAAGGGCTTGTTGCATAAGCTAAATGCAACTGTGATTCTTACGAAAGTGAGTTAGGTTTGTTGTTATTATACATTATTTTTCCACATAAATTAAAGTGAAATAACGTATGGCTTGGTAATGTTTTCATAAAAGTGGTAGAACTAGGTAACTAACAACTTTTGATGGTTGTGAGAAGCATGCTTCTACACAAGGGTTGATATTTGTAGGTACACCATGTTCGTGAGACGACCACTTTGTTGAAAGATGAAGAGCACACGAGGAATGAGCGAAAAACCAGGTGCATACGTTTCTTTTTACCTTTGATTTTTAGTTAGCAAAAAAGTGGGTTGTAATTTGTATGTTATTTTCCAGGGTGAAATTTTGGGGAAGGTTAGCCGTGTCACATCCCTTGTGCGTTTTGAAAAAAACTCTAGTTCTTACACATTGAGGACAATGTTTTCCTCAAGTGTGGGGATGAGGGAGTAAACGTTTTTCGATTTTTGACCCATTCATTTAAACACTACACATTGAGGACAATGTTGACCTCAAGTGTGGGGATGGGGGAAAATTTTCAATATTTTTTTTCAAAATGTCTTTGTTTGAAGCGATCTAAAAAGCACAAGTAACTAAGTTGACGAGGGATGACACAACCCATTTGGTATTTTATCATGGTCAAGTTCGAATTAAAAGAATGACGGGTATTTAGCGGGTAGCTCTTTGGGAATAATCCGCCTAAGAAACTTGCAATTTATGTATATCATATTCCATACCCTTATACGTGAGATTTTGAGCCACTTGTATACATTATATATATAAATATTTCGTTGTTTGAGTGGACCGTTAGTCATGTATTGTAGAACTTGCATCTTTTGATACGTTTGAGACCATAGACCGAATACAAGCACAAGAATGATTAAGGCATTAGGTAAACCTTTTCCTTTTACACCATTTATCAATCCTTACCCAAAATCTATCCCTTAGTACCCAACTTTGAGCCTAAACCTTTCGTTTGACAACCCAGTTAGTCCATAACCATAAGCCTTTTCTTTTTAAACCCGTGTGATGAAAATTCGATTATAGGAGTTTATGTTTGTATAGTTGTGATTTGTTTATATGAAAAAAAATATTTTTAGAAAATGTTGCGAAAAAGAATGAAAAAGCATTGAGAAAAGCATAAAAAGATGTGTTAGTAGTTTGTTGAATAAAAGGCGAAAGTTTTTGCCTCATAGTTGATGCTCATAGTTAGTTTTGTTTAGTATAGTCATTTATAATAAAAATCGAATTTTTCATCACCTTTGCCACGTTAAAATATCCTATTTCCTACCCTTATATAACAACTCTCCCGAAACCCTTAAACATGTCCTATACGTCCTAAAATATACCCCGTATGCGAAAAACGGACCCGATATACCTTTAATTTAACAAAAATCAAATAAAACAAAATCTGGTGGGCGCTCGCGGGGCGCAACACACTTAGGTGTGTCTGTCGCGGGGCGCGACAAGCTGGACACCAGGCCGCACCTGGTGCTACCACGTGTCCATAGCGTGTCAAACCTACACCGTTGATTCATTAACCCTATATCCTACCCTATATCACTCGCGGCCCGCGAAGGCTTAGCCTTTACCTGTCGCGGGGCGCGACAAGGTGGCGGTTCAGCATTATAAATAGGGGCTATCGGCTTCAGTTGAGAAATTGTTCAAAATCAAAAACTCTCTCTCAAATCTCTAGTAGTAAAAATAATTCTCGGGTATAATACCCACTATAAAGCGAAGCTCTGCCTCATTGTAAGTATTATAACCCCCGGTGACGTATTAGTTACTCTGCCCGATTGATCTAGTGCTCTGTAACGCATGTCGAGGCTCTGCCTGACTCAGTCATTGGAGTTCTGTCTCGGGAGGAGAGTATAGCTAATGTAAATTGGGTTATCTTACTAACACTTGTGCATTGTTTAAATTAATAGATTATAACCATGAAGTCACCAGCAGTAGTGTTATCAAAAATAGCAATGTGAGTCATTCTCTTTTTATAATTAAATTGTTTTTGCAAAACCTCAATTGTTTTAAAGTACATTTAACAGTGATTGAGTATTGTAATTCTACAATTACTGTCGGTTTGTTGGGGTTTTGTATACATTACTTATTACTAATACTGAGAATAGTAACATGACCACAAGTCAGGATTGACAGTACGATGGGTGGTAATTTGGTAGATGTAAACAAATGTAATTGCGGATGCCCTCATTACTATAAAGATATAAATTGTTTTGATTAAATTGGGATGCACTCACCAGTATTTCCCACTGACAAAATGTTTTAAAACGCGTTTCAGGTAACAAAATGTGAAAGCCAAATAGAAGCCAGCTGGAGAGCACTGAAGGCTTGGAAAAGTGGCTATAAAAGTTACCTAAACAAGAAAGACGTTTTATTTCAATAAATTAGGGTTTATCCCTATAAACATATTATAAATGGAAACTTGGGTTTTACCCATGTGTTTATTATTTATAAAATGAGGTGTTTTACTCTGATAAAATATTTCCTAACTACGGTTCTGATGTAAATTTCCGCTGCCAATTTAAATAAACACTGATACCACTAAATCTGGATCTCGCGACACTGCTCCCGGGACAAGGGGTCGGGGGTTGCGACACCTTAGCCTAGCCCATTACAACCCTTTAAAGACCTTTTGACTTGTGCTTAGTATTCGTGTCCGGTGGTGGAGAACGATTGAGTTGCAAGCCTATGCGGGTACATGCTCTATTCGATTTTGAGTGATTACTTTAAAAAGGTGCTAATACATCATTAAAATTAGACAACTTGTAAACCGAGTGGAGTGAACATTGGGAGGGATATGTATGATTTGTGAGTTTCAAGGGCGGGTTAATCTTAGATAACCATTTTATACGTGATTAGTCACTTTACCGTTAGATATGTTGAAAATTGTAAAAAGTTGAACAGAGTATGACATTAAACCTTAACCTTAGTCTCAGGAATGGGATGTGTGTTTCTCGTTCGACCCACGTGAAAGTGAAAAACAGATTTGCTTGAGGGCAAGCAAACGACAAGTGTGGGGATGTGATACGTGGTCGAAAACCAGTGATCGTTTATGCTTAAGTTGATGTTTTTACGTAGCTTTTAATCTTGAATAGCCTACTTTTAATGGGATTTGTGTTTTACAAATCTAAAAGAGTTTAAGGAGCTAATCGGGAGCTAAACGGAGCACCGGGACGCGAATCGGGTCAACCGGAATCAAGAAATGGAAAAACAGAAAACAAGTTGGTGTTAACCATGAAGATTTGATGTGTTTTAGGGGATGTTAATGAATTGAAAATGAATATATTGGAAGATGGCATGATAGAGGGCTGAATTACGAAGACGTGGGCGAAAACGGTGAATAAAATAGAGCTAAAACGAAGAAGTTATGAAGAAAACAAAAAATGGGTTTTAGAGGCACCGTCGGCAACGCCCTCTGGTTTGTTCCGTCGGCCAGAAACCTTCGTAAACAGCAGATTAAGCCGTTGGGTGAAACTGAGACTTCCAGGGGCCGTCGGGGACGCCCTAAATGGCCGTCGGGGACGCCCCTTACTTTCTTGCATCACGAAAATTAAGTTTCTTTTGAATGGGGACGAGTTATAACACCATTATTGACCAAGAAACGGGAGTTATACATAGTTTGGAGTTTGAATACCAATCTTGGAGCCTAGAATCAAACACCATTCATCTCCGATCCATTCGTTCGATCCATATTGATTCGATTTCATCATCACTGCCTATTCCCTAACCCTAATCATCATTCATCCTTTAATCCATTCATCACCACCAACCATTCCAAACCCTAATCACCATCTCCACAACTTCAAATCTTCAAGATGATGATGTCTAAGTTCTTAACATCCGTTGATCAAGTCTCGTTCACCATGAGCGACTAATTCCCGAAGGTTTCACCCCGGTGTAGGTTCTTGTAAGTTTCTAGGGTTAAACATTGTTTGAAATTTGATGTGTTACAAGTTGTAGTTTGATTTTGAACCCTTTGATAATTGTCGTGCATTTTAATTGAATTTGTGAATTGTCGAATGATTATAAAATTTGACTTTGCGAAATGAATTTGTGCACTTATGCCTTATCTAGGTTAGGATTTACATGTTCTTGGTAACGAAGTGCATTGCGGTCCGTTGTCTACGACGATGATAGCTCTTGGCACCTAAACCATGCGACACTAATTCCGTTAATCACTTTTGCAATTGAATTGAATCTAAAACGTGTAAAAACCCTAGGACTTCAATTACCGAACCAGGTGTGAACCTTGTTTATATATCTTGTTTTAAACCATCAATTACATTTCCGTGCAATTGTTTAAGCTTTTGTTAGTTAATAATCAAAAACCAAATTGTTGGTTCATTCCGACCCATTTTCTAAACAAACAAAACTCATAAAAATCTAGTAAGCTTTATAAATTGTGACAACCGTTTATAATCAATTAAGTCCATTCGCAAACCACATACTCTTCGTGGTTCGACCCCTTACTACCACTAGCTATTTGTTAAGGGTAATTTGGGAATATAAATATTATCTTTGACTGGAGCGCGACACTCCGATCAACACGTAGGCACATAAACCATATAAGCACGTTTACACATAAGCACAGAAACACATAGGAGCACATAATCCACGTAAGCACATATTTTGCACGTATTCACCTACATATTTTGCACGTATTCACATATCTTTCAAAGCTGCGTAATGCGCGATCGAGAGTTGCGGGCGATAGCAAGTAGCGTAAGCGAGTAATGTAGTGAGCAGTATAGCATACGAGAGTTCTTATCGAGAGTTCTTGGTTTTCACACCTATTCTCGATCCAATCACTCGATTATGTTATGCGAGTGTTTTTGAAAACGTGTGTATTGTGTCAGCCTTAAGAAAGGCCAAATAGTTTTCAACCTTAGGAAAGGTCGTTTGTATTATGGTCGCATTATCCTTCGTACGAAGACGACCTTTGAGTTGAAACGAGCGTGAGCATGTTGGTTCGTACGAAACCCCTATTGGGTTTGCACGAAGCGGTCTATTGGTACTTAGACTATAGACTAGGCTAAATTCTACGACTCGACCTAATTCCCTATAGTTATGGCTCTGATATCAATCTGTCACACCCCAATCGATGGCGGAATCATCGGGGCGTATCACTGAGCGAAACAGATTGTTCAAGAGAATCCACAACAACTATTAAGTGACACTATCTTTAATGTTAATATCCCATACTACTAACAGATAAAGCAAAACAATCATTACATATATAAGTCTCAAAAACAAAAAATGTTCCGACAACTCAGATTTATTAGTGGGTTTCTAGACTTCCTAGCTTGATTTCAGTGTGCATCCACTTAACCTGTCACATACGTTAAAATAAAGTCAATACATAAAATGTAAAGGTGAGTACACAAGTTTGCATAGCATATAGTAGTGAAAGCGTTTACGCATAACCAGCATGTAACACGTAATGGGCGAAGCATGTAACTATCAAACACTGATTACAACTTAACCACGAGACTGCGTTGTAGAGTATGCGCGACACATGTTCAGCGAACACGTGAAGTAAAGAGATGTGATCCCTAGCAACCCCTGTCCACGACAGGTCCTGAGTCCAAACTATAGTATTATCGTTGCTAGAGGCGGTATAGTGTAACACTGTATAAGCATAGTACAAGCATTCATAGATTACGTATAGCATGCGGGAGCAGTTAGCATTGTAAAGTGTTTGCGTTGTGTGTTGTGTTTTGATATAGAATGTCTGTAACACCCAAAAGTGCGTTAAATGAAAATGGGTTCGAGTATACTCACAGTGAGTTCGTAGCTGCTAAACACACACTGTGTTGGATTCAAGGGAGCGCTATGTTAGCCTGTGCATGTAGACATAAGCATAAGTGTTGTTCGGTTGAGACTCAGATTGTCAAATGAGTTAGATGTTCGAATGGTGGTCCGAACGAATGGGTATAATCCATCCGAACGGATGGTCATCCGGACGGATGGTCATCCGAGCGGATGACCATTCGAATGGATGGCCATTCCGTTTGAATGAGTGTGTGTTGTTTGTAAATTGTTAAAACTTGAAGTTTCGTAAAAGCGTAGTTGAAACAGTGTGAAGCATAAATACCAGGTCATCTGAGCGGATGGTCATCCGGTCGGATAGCCATTCGATCTAGATGATCTGTAGTTGGTGTTTTTGGTAAAATTTTCTAAGTAACAAGTTTTGAGTTTAATGGAGACTGTGTGATGACATGTCAAACAACAGAAACATACTAAATTCAGTTCATTCGGTCGGATGGGTACCACCCCTTCGGACAGACAAGCTGTACTTGATGGAATTTCATGTTCGACCCGTTGATCAGTCATCTCTCCGGTGGAAATCTGTTTTCAAACTGGCTCTCGACTAAGGAACGAGTCGAGAGTCTGACTGAGTCCAGATTCCATCCATTTTGAGTAGAAAAGTGAAGAAAAGTTAAAAATAGATGAAAAAGTGTTGAAATCTTCCATAGTTTAGTTGAAAGTTGTGGAAATCTCTTAGATCTGAACCAATCTTGATGAGATGGTGCTCCACAACAGTTTGCATAAGTAAAACGAGTGAAAAACACCTCCAAGGGGTTCAAATAAGTGATTTCAGAGAAAAAGTTAGTGTTTGTGTGTGATCTTGATGAAGAGGATGATGTAGAAGTGATTAGAGATGAAGATTGTACAACATTTGAGATGAAAAGCTTACAAAATGGCCTTGATTCGCGATTGAAAGTGTCTGAGAGTGACCAAGTGCGTGTAAGCGGATGAGAGTGTCAAATCAGAGAAATGAGGGCGTACGGCTAGTATTTATAGAAGTAGGGTGGAGAGTTAAGTCGATGCGTGAGGGTGTGTGTCGGATGGCTTGTCCAGTCGAATGGCCATTCGGTCGGATGATCATCCGGGCAGATGGTCATCCAGGCGGAAGTCCATTCAATCGGATGTCCATTCGGACATCTGGATTGCGTTTGTTAGTTTTCCAACTTTCGTTCGTTTGTTAAGCAATGTGTTGCGTTTAATCGAGTTGCGAGTGAGCGTTTGAGCGTATAAGCGTTGCGTTGAATACCACATAGCATTTAAACAAATAATCACACAAATAACACACATAACATAAGTAAATCTGCGTTTCGAGTTTGCGTTACGATAGCGTTGTAATAGCGTTTAGTCTAAACATGCGATGTAAAATGCGATAAAATGCGTTTAAATAATATGTGTTGTAAGTAGCGTTAAAAGTGATAACTGCGTTTTGAATAAACGTTGCAATATGTGTTTAAAATGCGTTGAAAATATAGTTTAACCATTTAGCGTTAACCGAATCTCGGGAGTACAAGCGTTTACGAAGAAAAGACAACGATAGGTAACCCGATCCGAAAGTTAGGTTGTTACACTCAAACCAAAGAGCATCGTCTGCCAAGTCCTCTAACTCAGCAAGTATGATTCTTTTTCAGATACAGATCAAATGTTGGGTCTCAATACACGACACAACCATTACACAACCAGAACGTGAGGTTGCATACGATCGCCTGGCTATTTCTACTTTGATTCCCAAATCAGAACCAATGCAGTACCTTAGAGCCCTTTAACCGTTAACAAAAAAAAAGGATTGTTTTGTTTATGTGGATTTTGCAACGTCTTGAGTTGTATGAACGTGATCACAATCGCAATCTTTCTGTTTTTATGTTACATTATGAAAGGTACATTAGGGACTTAATTAATACAAAACTGGCATTAACAAAATAACATTTAAACCAAATAATAATAAGGGGAAAGTTGGAATGATTGATATAATACAATAAAAAAATACATATTACAAATCTAAAAGTCAATAAGCACCAAGAAAACGAAAGCAGAATTTGTTGACACCATAACCAAAGTCTAAAGTGACATCAAACAGCTCAATATGGTTTCAATTGCCATCACCACCACTAAACAAGTAACCTTAATAGAACAAGCATCTAGTGCTTCATGAACCTTAGTTGAATGTCGATCCTGCACATAACCAGAACATGTAAACGGTCATAAATATACATAACATAAAGTCATAATTTAAGTTTCTAAAAATGATAAATCATACCGTGAGGAAGTTGCCAGTCTTCTGACCATCAGCTCTGATAGCGGTTGTTAGCCACCATGGATCCCAGTAGGAATCAAGAATCCGTTTGTATCATCTGGCGGGTGTACAACGGTTGTAGGCTTAGGCAGTGGCTCATGCTCTTCCAGAGCTCTAGCCACCACCTCTATCTTTCTAGTAGTGGGTTTTGGCTCATCACTTCCGAAGAGGTAGTCAAGTGAACTCTGTCCCCATCCATTGCTGACACCACGGCTCATGATTTCTACTCAAGAATTCAACAAGAAACTACTACATGCTGCAGATTCAAAACAAGTTATAATCACAGATTGAATGCAGACTCAAAATAATTTGGGAGGTGACTTGAACATCTTAAAATGTGATGAAATACATGTTCTTGAATAGTTGAAATTAAAATTAACCGAAATGAAGCCCTTCCAGATTTAGTTACCATTAAGTATTAGGAGAAGTTGTTACCTTTATAGCTTAGTGAATCAAGTCCTTGAATCAGCTGGTACCTATGTATAGTGTACAATTTGTTATAGACAATTATATTATAAAACCGAAAAACCACACACACATGATCACTTTGAAAATATAAACAGAAACTAAGTCTTCAAATATCACCAGAGGCGGCAATGCAACCTTCATATAAAATAGTACCACAATTCTTCTAAAATTCATAAAATCTTAGCAAACCATTAGGCCCCAAATTTATAAGAGTTAATATCTACTTGTTAGGAAAGTTGTTCAGAGATCAAGCAGTGAAAGATCATTCAAAAAAAACTTTAATTAAATTGAAAGCTATTTAGAAAAAATCAAATGATCCTTAAATTGAACACCTAGTGTGCAAATCAGATGAGGCTTCAAGTTTAAAAATTACCTTCCACCACCACCATTGCTCAAATTGAATGTTAATAATCGCCATCAACAATCATAAATGAATAACTCATTACTGGCGTACCAGATCTGAGAAACGTTCTCTGGATAGTTAAATCGTCTTCTCTTACCGTTGCCGGAGATCGTAACGTCTTCATCTCTACTCCGAAGAACGGTTCAACGTGGAACTGAAACCTCCATCACCAGAATTTCAATTTTAGTTCCTTATGTTCGTTCGTATCCTCTGGTACCAGTTTCTTCCATAAAAAAGAAAAAAAATTAAGCTTAAGAGGCCGTATGAATTATATATTAGCAACTAAGGGGTGCAATAGAAAATTATCATACACAAAAAATAGGTGCAGTGTAGCTTAGCACCCAAATCTATATATCTAATAAAGCAAACCATTAGGGGACACATGTCACCCTATGGTTGATGCCAAATAAGCAGCCACATCAGCATACATGTGGCATAGCTCATTGGGGAGGATTGAATCTGGCTTCTCACATACGCTATACTCTCTCTCTCATTCTCTCATAACCCTAATTCAGTCTCTCTCTCTTCTCTTCTCTGGCGAACACGGCGACGAAATAACAAATCCTGGAGATCAAATCGGCGATTTAGTGAACTTGGCTTCTATGTTACGCTTTCTCTCAACTCTCTCTCTCATTCTCACAAAATTCTCCAAACGATTGCTGCGAAACCCTAACTGGCGATTCGTATAGTCATCAACCCTAATCGGCGATTCCTCTAAGCATGGAGTGGTTGTGTCTAGCGGTGGTGGTTGTGTCTAGCAGCGGCAGTGGTGGTCTAATGTTGATGGTGGAGGAGTCGCGGCGGCGGTGGTTTTGTTTTACTTGAATCTTCCTCTCAATCTTTCCCTACGCCTTCTAAGGTTTTATAGTTTCGATTCGATTTTTGAATTGGGTTTGAATTCGAACTGGATTATAAGTTTTATTGATTTTGATTTTTGGGTTCTGTATATTTTAATAATTAGTGTTATTTCTTGGATTATTTTAATATGTATAACATAGTAGATGTTGAAAGAAGATGCAAATGGTGGAGAAGTTTATCCAATTCTTCAGGTATAATTTCTATCGCTTAATGTTTCCGCCAATCTTAATTAGGCTTTGTTTATTTTTTTTCCTTTTGGTAATTGCGTTTTACAAATCTTTAAGTGATTACGTAATTCTATAGATCATGTATATCGATTTGTAACATCTGTGATCATTTGTGTTTAATTTGTTTGTTTACATGCTCTTCATGATTAGTTTTAAGTGTGGTTCAGAAAGTAAATTTATAAAAATATAAAATGGGGCTTTTTCTGCCTTTCAAGTATACCAGAATTGATCTTCTTATCTTAAAGAGTTAATAAAGAAGAATATTGTGACACCATTGGTTAAGCCATTTGACTATATGGTCTCTAAAGCATAGGTGATAAAATGGCAGGTTGGGAGATGAGTTCAGGTCATATGCATAACGAGAGAGATGTGAGATCAGGGAGATCTCTATAGCCCGCTGACCGGTGTAAGGCGACTCAAGACAAGTGTGAGAAAGTTGTGCAGGATGCTCTATCAGATGAAGATGATTCATGTGATGTGCACATTTTAAAAGCAACATCTAGATGTGGTTTTGTGGGTATTGTTTAAAAGAAATCTCTATTTTTTTGTTTTAAACATTAGCATCTAAGGCACAGAACTTGACACCACTAGGATTTAGTTGTGAGTGTTGCTCATTTAGCTGTTATAATATAATATATATATTTTTTGCAGGGTCATGATAGGAATAGCATAACAGGGGTATTCAGTTCTCCTACTGACCTTATTTTTCTTGGAGGTATATATATATATATATATATATATATAGGTTCGGGATTTAGAGAAAATGGTAGAAAGTGTGAGAACGGTGAGAACGCTTATGGATCATCCGATCAAAACAATCTATGGACTAGATTGGCGCGGTGGCGTTTTCGTAAATAACATCAATTTTATTACCTGGACGCGCTTCATTAAGGGTAAAAGGGTCTTTTGACTTCTCCACACAAAACGCCATACTGATGAATAAAACGCCAAAAACAAAAATCACAAACCCTTCTAAGTAAAACGCCATTAGATATAAACGCCAAACTTAATTATAGTAAAATCCCGCCTAAAAAAACCGCCAAAAAAAATCTTATATATACAACATCTCAGACCTTGAATTAAAAACACACACAAAAACCCAAAACGCCATTATTTATATATCCCATTCGCCTTATAAATGCCAAAAAAACCCAAACATCAAATTCAGTTTTTGTGTGTAAGATTTCGCTAAATGAAATGGACAAAATCATTAAGTAAGGATATTGACCATTTCATTAAGTAAAATCTTATTGACTGATCCTCAACTTCCATCCAATTTATAACGCCAAAACATACAAAAACATTATTGAGCTTTGTTTTCAATAAAGTTTAGCTGTATGGGGTGGACAACATTGTCAGTTATCTTTCTTAACCGAGGATTAACAATGTTGTCCATCTCATACAGCAAAACATTGTTGATTTTAGCATGATCAAATTCTGAGGTTTAAGATGCTCTTATTTCGTGGCGTTCTATTTATCGGTAAAACACCAAAAAAGTTAAAAAATCAAACATCGTTCCTTGTAAAAATTCAAGATTGTTGCATGAAAGGGACTAAACTCAATAACATTTTGCTGCATGAGATGGACAAATTCTTCAAGAAAAAGATGCCGATGTCAGATTGTGTGCTTCCAAACAGCCACACAAAAAACTACTTGAAAAACAAAAAAACAAAATGAATCATACGAAAGTCGAACCAGCCAGTTAACAAGATTCCAAAAAGAAGAAAGAGACTGGTGACAATGAAGATTTTGAAGATCAATTGTTTATGTATTCTTTTTTTTCCTTTTCAGATGATTATTATATGATAAAACGTCATATATAATAAAAACGCCAAAACAGCCAAAATGCTTGTTTAAACGATATCATCCCGTTAAACGTCCCCAAAAACTCCAAAACTATAATAAAATTACTTTGAAAAAGTATTATAAAAAACAAATATATATATATATATATATATATATATAAAGCAAACTTGAAAATGTAACTATAAAAAGTAAATACAAATCAGTAATACAGAAGATGGGGAAAATTTATTATATTAGAATCTAAAACGCCAAACTTGAAAGATGGGACATGTTTCAGACTTCAGAGATAAAAGCTTATCAAAAACAATAATTACAAATAGTAACTGAAAAGACGAAAACTTTATTATAATAATGCACCGCCTAACTTAGGAGCCAAAAATACATCCTATAAAATGATATATCTCAGCAACTACCATTTGATCAAACCAAAACAAATCAAAAGCCAAATACTACTAAATACAACTCACTGTAACACGCCAAAAAAAATCAAAGATAGCTAATATGCTTTCTTGGATATTCAGAATTGTTCTTCGGGAAGTTTCACTGAATGAATTGTTATCAGAGGGGAGTAACTCAGAAAAATTTTGCTGCATGAGATGGACAAAAATTCAAGAAAAAAATGCTGATGCCAGTCATATGGCATTTTGTATTTTTTGTTCTTGAAGAAGGTTTGGATGAGGAGAAGAGATCAATGATACTGAAGAGTGAGATGATTAGAAAGATGAAGATCAACATGAAGAAAAAGCGAAAAACCCACCCACACGTCATAGATCTATGTCCCCAAACATCCACAAAAAAAGCCACTTCAACAGACGCGCAGGCAAAAAATTCAAACCGATGGGTTTGTTAAGTTTTACATAAAACGCCATGTTTTTTGTGACAGTTCTTGTACTATTAAAGAACAGAGAGACTGATGACAGTGAAGATTGTGAAGAGAGATCCGATTAGGATTTTTAATTTATTTTATTCGCTTGTATTTTTTTTACTGTGGCTGAAATATAATCGAACAATTGAAAAATGCCAAGATACCACAAACGCCAAAATGTTTATAAAAAATAATAAAACAATGGGCCATTTTTTTAAAACGCCTTGAAAAATGCCATCCAGATAGATTTTCTGCCACCCTTGGTTCCAATGGCATACGATTTGAATAAACTCCATAAACGCCATAAAGGGCATAAACGCCATAAACGCCAAAATATTAATAACCTTTTCCATTAAACGCCATTAATTATTGAATTTTATTAACGCCAAAAATCTTAAACCACAAAAAATAACAACAATATTGGAAAAAGCGGAACTGAAAAAGCAGAAGATAAAAGGACAAAAAAGCCCCTCCGCCCTTCCTTATGCCGCGTGACACGTGTTAGGTCAGGATGCGTTTTCATCGTTCTCACACTTTTGAGCGTTTTCTCCAGAACCCGTTTCTATATATATATATTCACATATCATGTTATATTTTTTGTTTTAAAGTGGTAAGTATTTGGTAATATATACTGAAAATAATGGGTTTGTTACAGGTTTACCTCACCGATTTTGTACTTTATACTGTAAAGTTTCTCAATTTTATACTTCTTTTATGGATGTATGCGTATTACTGCTTTAAATATGTGTCGATTACATGGCTACCGTTTGTTTAAATTTAGAGGTGGCATAATGGTGGGTCTGGTAATGGGTCAAACTGTTTGTGGGTTGGGTTGATCTGGAAGGACCGGAACACTATTTATTTTTGTTCAAATTGTTGTAATTTTTTTTATAAAGAGTTCGTGTGACAAAAAAGATTACAAAAATTATCTTATTCTAATAATAATTGACTTTGACCTGTTTTCTTTTAAACTAGCCTTTTATAAATCCTTTTGAATCGATTAAAACATAACATGAATTGACCCGTTCAGAGGTAAATAGATTGAAATTGCCACCTCTACCGTACTAATTATACCTTACCATATATCATCTCATTGTAGCTTTTCAATTTCATAGGTACAAATGGAACTTCTCTGGCCTGAGTTTGGATAAAAGCTTGACTTTTTTGAGTCAAACTGGGCGTTCTTCGCTGGTTTCGATATTTTCCAAGGTTTTTCCACTTATGTTTTGGTGATTAAGTTGTGAGAATATTATTCACGCGAGTATGAAAATTGTACTTTCAGGATCTCCTTGTGTTCTGGCCATTTTCTTTTTTTCTCCTTTAGTGAGTTATGGAGTAATGGCAGTACTCTTTCCAATGGTAAATACTCAAACACTTTCTGTATTATAATACCACTAAATCAGAAATACGAATTCAAATTTTCGGGAATTATTTTTACATATTTTAATACATTCTGCTGACAGTGTATTTGATGCACATAAAACAAAATGGAGAGGTGAAGAATTGAGAAAGCTTCCTATATTTTACGCTGCAGATAAGTTATGGTAAGAAATCTACTTCACAGAATCTCTTATATATTCCCATATCAATTAATGCGCATTTCACTCGAAGCTTATTGTTGTAATACCAGCAATTTGACACGTAAATATTGTTTTTGAAATTGAACTTTGTTGTTTCCTTTTAAAATCTATAAGCTAAGGCGAAAACATGAATTATGTATTGTTAATGCAATGGTAATTAATGTCAATATAAAAAGCCCATATCCTAAAGTGAAGGCATTCTATTTTCTTTTGTAGATGTGAAAAGCAATGGGAATTGAATTCAACCTTCTCATCGATTAAGGTAATCGCCATTATCCTTTTCTCTTGATAAATTTATTTGTAAAATATGTATCATGAAGAAGTTTACTATTTATGTTGAACGCATATAGAGGTTGCATAAACAATAGTTTTAAGAGCTGGCATTAAACTGATGTGTATTGGATAATGTGTTTTGTATGGGGTTTTGATGTTTACATAGGGTATGACATGATTATTTATACTTTGGAAGCAGAAAGTTAGATATGTTGTTTTGTGTGAAGACAAATTGTTGAATAAGTTGCAACAATGGGATTTTATGTGGTTGACATCTACAGCTGTTCAGGTTGAGATATTCTTTATATAAAACGTATAATTATTGGTTGAAAAAACTTAATTTTCTTTGACTCTATTACTCCCCTTCTACTCTACTAAGAGTATATTTTTTTGTTATTTTCCCAAAAGGCTCAAATCGGTTCCTGACTTAGCCTGCTCATGATTCGAGATTGACCCGATACATGAAGCCTTAAGAGTTGTACTGAAGGCTTATGTTCCGGACACACTTTGTGCGATATTTTATGGGTTTTCAAAGACAGGTCAAAGGGCAGTCTATCTTTCCTTGCTTTAATATTTTTCTTTTTCATTGTTTCATCGTAATATTTGATGAAGATGCTTATGAAAATTGAGTTTATGTTTCATTCAGGAAATGTATCAGTAAACATATCATATTTTTGCAATGTAATTTACGTGTAATTTATGTGGCTAATGTGTTAGGATTATGCAAGGATTAAGGATGGGGTGATATTTCCTATTCTAGAATACCTGGAAAGGTGTGCTTATAATACAATGTGTTAAATCGAATAGGGATCTTATGAGGTGAACCGAGGCGGATTACTCTCTTCGCCTCACGAAGCGTCATTATTTTGGTTTAACTTTTCTATGGTTTAGCTTTTTGGAATCTGAATAAGGTTGGTTGAGTCTGACAAAAAAATAAGGATATTGGCTATAGTCATTTGCCACTGGATTAAGGTTGTATGCACCTTTCTTTACCATGATACAATAAGCAATATAATCTTCCCCAAAATCGTTATATTTCTCTGTTAAGTTGTTAATATATATTATTTTAAGGTGAAAAGTTACTGATGCATATTAATATTAATTTGATGTCTTTATGACAATACTACATGTTGAACTACTTAATTTGATGTTTGATATGCAGGTCGTAGGAGGAGCCGGTTGACCATCTCTTCGTGTCTTGCCACTTCGCATCAAGGTGTTTGGGATCGGGTTGCAAGCTGGTGCCGTCTAACTGGGCTGTATATGTTTGAAAGCAAAGATTTGGTCGGATATCATTGCCATGAGAGTGGGTCGACAAAATGAAAAAAAAAATGGTGTACACTATAATGCAGACTGGAATGTGGATTATATGGCGTTATCGAAACAACTTAGCATTCAACCAGAAGTTTTATGGTTTGAGAAATGTGTCTAAATATGTATTGGCTTTTTAAAATAGTTTACACTGTAATGCATTAGTTCTTACGTAATAAAAAATTGATAAATACGATATGAGTGTGTCGGTGGTGTGTATCTTTGGTTTTAGGTGAATACATAGAAGAAAGTGGTGGGTTAACTATTATATTAACACAACGGGTCGTAACATAGTCTCATTCAACATTTAAAAGCAAAATGTAAGCGTTTTTTGGTTTATGTTGTTTAGACAAAGACGACAAACCTACATATAAAATAAGAAATGTGGTGTATTACGAAATCTTTAAGGACTTGTGATTTTTTCATATTCATTTTTTTGGTTCATTGAAATTTAATATTTATATAAGTGATGGAAAATTTCTTTCATTTCAAATTTTATGTCAACACTGTTAAATATTATACAATTTACTTTGAGTAACCCGTGTAACACATAGGTATTTAAACTATGTAGTTTATAAAGAAGTATTTAGTGATTTGTGATTTTCATGTACCCATTTATCTATAATTTTTTATTTCAGTATCATTTTTATACGTTTATATTGAAAAGTTCTTTCATTACAAAGTTCATCTCAATGCCAGTAGATATTATATGTTTGTGTTAAGCCACCCGCGAAACTCGCGGGATCTTAGACTAGACAAAGATGGGAATGTAACGAGTAAAATAACAAATATACTCTACAAGGAAGTTTTTTCCGGCATTTGAATAGTTTTCTGTTTTTTTTCTTCCAATGTATGCGTTTGTACAAAATATTATATTTCAAAGTAAATAATATGGTTTTGGATGAAGCCGCGCATCGCGCGGACATTAACCTAGTTACTTATATATAATAAACGATAGGTTATACATTCTCTTTCTTTTTTTGTCTAGGAGAAACTTTATAAAACAAATAAAGACAAAACTTAGCAGGATGCTAAGCCATTACAATTGACTTTACAGGCGTGAAAATCGTGAAAAATGCTATCTAATTTCAAGAATCATAAATAATAATCATCAAATTAATTTTTTTTTGTAAAATATCTACAACTTCACAACCCTTTTTTAATCCGTCAATCCATTTGACCCGTTTAGATAAAGTAAATATATGAGTCGTGTCTCCCCTAACCCAACAACACAACACAGCCTCAGGTACCATCTCCAGTTTTACAAAAAAGTCATCAACAGAAAGATCAATATATCTAATTTCATTAACTAAACAGTACGGATGTTTGAAAAAACACATATATGTAAAGTAAAGAGAGATACACCTCTGTTATATGATAAAAAAAAGGTTGAGAGATAAACACTAAGATTTGTAAACAAAATCAACAAACCATAAATCATTGTAGAAAGTAAATTTACACATATACTATAAGGAATACTTCTCTTCTGATTAGACGCTCCAACTAAAACTTCAACAAATGCTTATAAATCATGTCAATCAGCCAATTTTTTTACATTAACAACACGAAACAAACATCATATGAATTAGTATTCACCAAAACAGAACAAATCGCAATTCAGTCATATGAAACAGAAAACACTAACCCAAAAAAATCAATAATACCACAATTATTTTGTGCATTTAACAACCATCAATCATCAACACCTACCAGAAGTCATGAAATACCAAACTAAGTAACAAATGCATAGAAGAGGAGATAATTCACACCTGAGATACGCAGATTCTGGTCGCAGTTGTATGAAATGAACCAGCCATGCGAAGACCTGGTTCACAATTGACAAAGTTAGAATGTGTTTAGTGGAATGACCAGAAGGAGAACAAAAGTGGACGTCTGTTAGGTTTCTTGAGGGGCAGTGAAGGAAAGAATTTTGGGTGTGTGAGTATGGTGTGAAGGTAGAATTTACTATTATACACTCGTATTGTCTTAAAATATTGCGCTTTTTACAATTTAATCCTCACAAAACAAGCATTTATTAGTTGTACATATCGTTTAAAGTGTTGGACGTGAAGTAAAATTACATGTCTGTATATCACATTTGCTTTATATAGTTATATAGACAAGGTTTATTATAATACTTATTATTTTAATTGAAAGTTAAATGTAAAATGTACTCTTAATATGAAAATCAAAGGTGAAAGATGATAAATTAGATGAAAAAAAATGTTTTTAAATGATGGATGCATTTCGTATTTAATTGCTTAATTGACCCGTATATAGGTTTATGCCTTGATCGATTATATTCTACTGATAAAAATATGAAATAGTTAATTTTCATTGGCCGAATTTGTTTGCATTTTGAAGCATAACATGGTACTGGCAATCAATATAATATCATAAAGAGAAACAAATATTATCATTGTTTAGGAATAAGACCTAATCTTAAAAAAAAAACATTATAAAGCTAAATAATAAGAGAAACACAATATAAATAACTACTTTTGTCAACCATACACTTTTTCAGTTTATTAGATAAATAAATTACTTTCTTTTTTTAGAGTACTCAAAAGAAACTAATTTGAGAAATAGTTATATTTTAAAATTTACAATGAATCTATATAATCTATAATAGGAGATTAGAAGCTGACCTCGATTTGCTTACGTGTCAACCTCTGAGATATGCCACATAGTCCATGCTGATGTCATAATTTGGATATATATATATATATATATATATATATATATATATATATAATGTAAGTATCTATAGTAAACCCACTTTTATTTAGAAAACTTGGGAAACTCTAACCTCCTGAATTTAAAAAAAAAATTACACATGTTATATACATGTTTTTAAGGGTTTTGGGAAAAAAAAAATCAAAAAGTGCCGAGTAGATATTTAAAAAAAATAAACAAGTTTTGGTGTAACACATGTTACAAATATGTCAGATGAATGTAACATATGTTACACCAAAACTTATTTATTTTTTTTTTAAATATCTACTCGGCGCTTTTTTGATTTTTTTTGCCCAAAACCCTTAAAAACATGTATATAACATGTATAAATTTTTTCAAAAAAAAAAAAACATCGGGAGCTTTGAGTTTCCCGGGTTTTCTAAATTAAAATGGGTTTTCTATACATCCTTCTCCTATATATATATATATATATATATATATCCATAAATCTAAAAAATATAGTATATAATCTGATTTTTATTATGATAAATTAGTGATTTTTTTAGGAGGGAATTTCAAAATTGTATGGGGAGTCGTTTTGTGCATTTAATGCACCTAAGATGTCATCATATCTCCATCTCTCTCTTTCTTCTTTACACTTTAATCTCCATCTCTCTCTTTCTTCTCATTTCAAAACTACAGGTGACATTCTATGGTTTTTTTTACAAAGTGGAGAGAGAAAGTCGTCGCCTGTGAACCTTGAGCGTCTCTACTTAGACTGATGAAGATGATTTTGTCATCTGAGGCTACGATGGCGAGATCTGGCGTGTTGTTGCAACATATAAACCATCGTTGCCGGCTGCCGTTCGCGACTGTCCTAGGTTGCGTTGGCTGTAATCCATGTTCGGTCGATTATGATGAGATCGATGTCACCTAAGATCATGTTTTTTAGATTGTAAGGGATATTCAGTCAATGATGTTGATGAGATGCTTCTCACCTGAGACTAAAACTATTGTGTTTTCTGACAATTCTAGGGATGACGGTGCTCCCAGAGTGTTTTGGTAGGAAGCTAGGGTTCCGGGCACTTTCTAGTGACTTAGATGCGTTTCCGATGAAGCAAACGTCGGCCCGAATATACGTGACGTCTGACATTTTGCAATCATTTGTCAGATTTTATCTATTTTCTTTTGAATATCTGGATGGTATGTCTCATTCTTGATCCGATAATTGTTTTAAGGTTTGATTGGACTGTGATTTAATTGGACTGTGATTGTATATATGTGTATCTGAGAACTGCAAATTGATGATAAGTATTAGTTTAGTAAACCATAATTTATGGTTGTTTAATGTTTGAATTTGCAATTTGATTACATGAGGAATTATGTAGATGAATCATTTACTGTTGTAGAATACTTCCTAATTTTTCAATTTGGAGATTATTTATAATTTGGAAATTATTTATAATAAATTTTGATGCCATGAGGTAATGACAGTAATTGATAGTTGTTTTGTTAGTAATTTACATGTATCTTTGCTAATTTGATTTGGGGTTTTTTCTTAAGTTGGGTTTCTGTTTATGTATTGATTACACCCTTAATCATTTAGTGTTGACTGTCATGGTGAATAAAAATGAATGCAAAGTGCATTTTTCTTGTCCTTTCAAGATGAGGCTATGATGATTTTGTAGATTTGAGTAAAAATTGAATGAAGATAGCATCATGGCAAGGTTGTAGGATGGTCGTTGTTCATGCAACCTCTCTTGCAGCCATGGTGTTGTCATCTTTATGCACAATCTGAGCCTGGCATTCTGACAATGCAAACGTTTTGCAAGTTCACTATGAATGACCTTCGCCGACGCTGTGTTGGTGATTAAGGTTTTGAAAAGGGATCGTGTATAATCGTTGTCACATCTATACAAGAAAAAGGAGTTTGGTTGGTCTGAGATGCCTATTTAGCCGTATATGATGACGCCGGTAAGTTTTCCAATTTTTCGTTTGTAGATCGGTCACATAAAGTGACGTTTGGACCCGACTCCTGTGTTATGTTTTACAGGTGGTCGTGTGGCTATGGTGGTTTTACCAACAGATCTTGGTGAATTAGACACACTGCACGTGATGTTGCTACCGAGGTACTGTTATTTTATTTATTTTTTCATGTCTTGTATTGATTAGTAATGCTATTAGGAGTTATTTATGTAATTATTATTTTTACTCGCTGTTTTTAGTTTCGTTTAATATATCGCTTTCTTGACATGTATAGATTTGGTAACGAAGAGGATGATGGCGGTGTTTCGGGTTGGAGAAGCGACGATGGTAACTGTTTAAGCTTAAACGAGTGTAGGGGCGTTTGAGATGCACATTTTAAAAGTGATTATGTGATACTTAGTAAATATAATGGAAAAATAGTTTCAGTTGTTATTAATGAGAAGCAGATGATGGTGTTTGGATATCCTAAATTATGTGATACTAGGCGAGAAGCGCAAAAAAGCGAGCTTAAAGCGATTTTAAAAAATAGTAAATTAGTAAAAAAAAGTTTCACTTTGGTTTTGAAAAAATAGTCTCAGTTGTTATAAATTAGAAGATGACCTCGATTTGCTTACGTGTCAACCTCTGAGATATGCCACATTGTCCATGCTGATGTCATAATTCGTATATATATATATATATATATGCTAGGTTATAACCCGTGAATACTCACGGGTTGTTAATCTATCTTTCTAAACAAATAAATATATAAATATATACATATATATTAATAAACGAAAAATTCTATGATGAATAAGATGTATAAATAAAATATATGTTTATACTTATGATATAAATGATTTATGTTAGTTATCAAAAACGGATTGTACAGAAAAAATTAAAATGGCAATCTGAGTTTAAAATACTAAAAAAACAAACGCATTGTACCACAAACGTAAATAAAGGGGGATCAAAAAGTAAATGTAAGATATATGTTTTTTCGGGTTTTAAATAAAAACTGAAAGTCTATTACTGTAGCACTTCTGCTTGCTGGAGTTTCGTAACCAATAACTTGGAATTCGTTTTAGACCAGTTGAAAAAACAATCGTCACCTAAGGAAATATGTTCAGCTTCAAGTATATCATGCCATCCAACAACACCGTACCTATGGTTGATAAAATATGAAAAAATTTGTTAGTAATACATATACAAATAGGGTAAAAGATAAATAATAAATAAGATAATAAATTGATTGACAGACCTTGTTTGACCATCAATATTGTGTCTACGAAGATTCTTAACCCAAGTATTTCCTTTAAGAACTTTGATCTTTAGTTCAGAAAACTCATTTAAACCACTTAAGTCTGTAATCAATTTGGGAAGGATCTACATTTTGTAAGAACATTAACAATATGTAAATGTTATTAAATGTAAAACACTAAAAATAAACAAAAAACAGCATAGTATAATACAAATTCATTAGTTACTGTCATTGCGAAAAAAGGATAGTTAGGATCGTCACTAACTTGTCGATAACCTTCCACATTGCAAATATGTTCATATTCTTGCTCAATCAAAGGAGTGTTCTTTAACAAAACTTGACGACCGTGTTTATTGAATATGGTAATATTAAAATGTTTCACGTCGTTTATTTTAAAACACAGAATATCACCAGGATTTAACCTTAGATCTTCAATAAATTTAAACCAACCATCAGCAAAACAATAATTTGGACCAATCTTTCTAATACGGACTTCCCATTTATGATTCTCGGATACGTTAAGTATAATCATGTTATCCTTTAAAGGATAATCATAATGTTCTGAAAGAAAAGTATCTGGTAGAACCTGTAAAAAAATAAATTATTACAAATTTATGATTATTATGTTTTTTAATAAATCGAAATAAAAAAAAATTAAAATCTGTTGGATCTGAGTTTGGTTTTGATTGTATTTTACGTTTGAGATTAAGATGGAAATGAATGAGTTGTGCAACGGAATTAAGATGGAAACAAACTTTGCATACAATCAAACGAGAGTATTGCTTTGATCAAACATTTTTCACAATGAACCGAAAGATTGAATTTATTTCAATTACGATTACAATTGCAATGATTGAATACAAACTCCCCCTCAGCCAGAGCTCAGTGTTTGTTCGTGCAGAGAAGACGATGTTGCAAAGAGCTAATAGAACAGTACAGAGCACTGTTCTATTTATAGGAACTAGCAAACCACTGAGCATCTAAGCTGACGTCACCATGAAAGTGACATCTAACCTCCTAACAAACTCTAACCTCTGATCAATACAAACACTGCTATGCTAACTACTGCTATTACATTACATTACATAAAGACATAATAAACTACTGCTGCATCCTTCCACTGATGTGAACCCAACAACACTTGTCCGGATCAGCAGTACTTGACTCAAGGCAGTAGATTGAACAGCAAAGCTTTAGTCTTTCATCAGGCCTTTACTTGATCAGCAGTTGTAGGTCAGCAGTTTGCACGATCAGTAGATAGGAGGTCAGCAGATGTTGAAAACCACTTTCAAGGGGAGAGACTTATATGTAACATCTGCTTATTCTGGATCCACTGCTCTGATCCAGTTTTGGCTTTAATTATCTGTTCCTCTGGTAGGGTTCAATCCTAACAATCTCCCCCTGGAACAGATAATGCCAAAACTCTTCATTATTGTGGAACTTTATTGCCTCATCAACAGTTCCCTTATTTGCCCTTTAAGTTGTAGTTCAAAGGTTAAGGCATCTGTGTCTTCATCATCCCTGCTAAGTGGAAGATCAAGGAGATCCTGCAAATCTTCAAGACTTAGGCCAAGTGCTTGTTCCCTTGATATTTTCTTCACTTCTCCATCAGACCTGAACAAAGTCAATACATGGGTCTGTTTGTCAGTTTCCCACTTTAGTATTTTTGAGCCTGATGGGTTTCTTGGGAGATTTTTATTTGATGAGGAGTTTGGAGATGATGGCCTATTGAACATTGTCTGAGCAGTGCTTGCAGGTTGTTCCAATTCAGGATCTTCTTTCATCATTAATCTAATGCCCTCTTTTACAATGGCATTTCCAGCATTTAGATCTTGAATTGTTTCAGCATCTGACTGGTTTTGACTCCTTCTTTTGTAGATGGCAGCACCAGTTGGAGCAGTGGCTCTCCTGATTTGCAGCTTTGTTGGTCTTTTTGAAACCTCTGCTTCAGGATAGTCAGGCTTTTGAGGAACTTTGGGATCTTTCTTCCTCAATTCTTCCAACCTTTTGTAGGTAGCCCTGACTACATCTTCTTTCCATCTTGCTATTTGTCGTTTAGACCCATAATCAGCAGCAACCAATTCCTCTTTCATTCTCTTCAACACAAGTGATTTATCAGGCACATTTTTTTTGAATTTTGACCATTCTGGAGGAGTGTGTTTGACCTCATTCTTTATCATTTCTTGAATCCTGGCTGCTTCTTGTTCAAGTTCAGGAATGGTCCACTCCTTGTACATGTGCCTTTCTCCCTTGTATTTCTTTGTTGCCATAATGCTTTCAATGTAGTCTTTTCTTAGAGTCTCATCTGCTCTTTCTGAAATTTTCTGACATACATTTTTTGAAAATTCTTCCAGGGATCTGACTTGTGTGAGCAAGTATTGATAGTTCTGTTGTATTTCCCTATCAGATTTCCCTTTTGTGTTTCTTTTTGAGATATCCTCTGCTTGCTTAGCCTTGATTTTCAAATATTCTTCAATATTGTTAGGCCCGGGATATCCTTTTACTGATGGCAGCTTCCTTTTAGTAGGGTCATCCTCATAGTAGAAAGATTTGATTTCTTCTCTGACTGCTATGAGCTCAAGAGGAAATTGAACACCTGCAGGAGCTAAGGGCTATTGATCTTGTGCTGATGAGAGAGGAATAGGCTTGGGTATTGTAGCAACTGACAAGGATTTTGAAGATGTTGGTGGTGGTGAATTGTCATCATCTTTAAGAATTAGACTTCTCCTTTTTGGTTGAGGAGGGACTGATGATGTTTTGGGTGGAACAGTGGTGGTAGATTTGGTGGCAGTGGTTTGTGATTGACTAACAGCTGTTGAAACAACTGGTGTTTCAACCACTGTTGTCATTACAACAGATGTTGTAACATCTGCTGTCTTCTGCTTTTTGGCAGGAGATGGTGGTGAGTTTGTTTTTGGTGGTGATGGTGGTAAAGCAGTGGATGTGGTGTGTGTTGAAGTGGTGTGTGATGAAGTGAGAACAGATGTTGAAACTGTTAGGGCATGAATTTTATGCTAAGGATCATCTATCCTGAGACTAGGCATGGATCACGGATGCTTAATGGCTGATGCAGAGAGTCTGAGGATCCAGAGTCTGAGGATCACGAGTCTGAGGATCACGACTCTGAGGATCACGCGTCTGAGGATCACGAGTCTGAGGATCAGGATCCTTAACAGAACTTATGTTTTGCACGTTTTTAATGTGTAAATGCAGGTAATGGACGTAGTGGACCACTTCTTTGCTGGAATCTCGTGGAATATGCTTTTAGGCACGTGCATATTGAAGAAATAACCATTAGTGGTGGTCATGGGTGACTTCCACCTTTTTCGGGAAGTTAGTTAGTTGTTTTTTCTTATCTTTTTAAGGGGAAACAAGCTCAAAAAAGGCATAAGTCGTGCACACCACAGAAAATACACACAATACACGAATTCTCTGCAAACACTTAGCAAAAAACACACACTTACACTAGAAATTCATTGTATCGAGCTTGTTTTCTTCCGAAGTTGTACAAGGATCACTATTGTTTCAGCAATATATTTGGTGATCGGTAGTTTCCATCACCCGAGGTTTTTTATGCTGGAGATCTTCTAAAGATCAAGGGCTTTTTCCTCGTATAAATCTCGGTGTTCATTGTTGATTTCATATACTTGTCGTTCATACAATTAACCAAGCATCATACCTCATAAAATCAGATTTGGTTGCATTATCCTTGTGTGATTTTTGACCAAAACAGTTTGGCGCCCACCGTGGGGCAATTGGTGCTTCAATTCTGAGAAATTTTGTTCATTTCATTCATTTCGGTTCATTACCTTCAACCGCATGGCTTCTCAGGGAAAACTACTCCAAGTTCTATGTCGGCGGTCACTTTTTCACAGGGCATTCCGACTTTGGATCATCTCCCCCTTGCATTCTAGAAGAATGCTGAGAATTCTCCGAAGAAGACAACCCCCGTTTTCACAAAACCAACTGTTGTTTCTTCCTCTACACTTACTAACAGTGATTTTTATGCTTTGATTGTGCAGATGAAGGATCACATGCAGCAGCAGGTCAAGACTAATGGCAGGATCCTTCGCGAAATTGATAAAATCAGCAGAGGATCACTCCCCTTTGATGACGAGGTCGCTGAATTTCGACACTCCGGCCATAACTTCCCAGCACTTTGCAGCTCCACATGTCCAATACCAGGGTGGATCAACAGGAATACGTTCTAGATCATCGGCAATGTCTCAGGCTCAAGGATCCTCTTTCCAGCCTTCAGGATCCTCATTTCAGCATCAGGGATTCTTCACCAGTTTAGGAGAATGCATGGGGACGCAGCCAATTCAAGGATCCTCTCAGGTTCAAGGATCCTCGCAGGTTCAAGGATCCTCGCAGATTTAAGGATCCTCTCAGGTTCAAGGATCCTCGCAGATTCAAGGATCCTCGCAGATTTAAGGATCCTCTCAGGTTCAAGGATCCTCGCAGATTCAAGGATCCTCTCAGGTTCAAGGATCCTCGCAGGTTCAAGGATCCTCGCAGGTTCAAGGATCCTCTCAGGTTCAAGGATCCTCGCAGGTTCAAGGATCCTCGCAGGTTTAAGGATCCTCTCAGGTTCAAGGATCCTCATAGGTTCAAGGATCCTCTCAGGTTCAAGGATCCTCTCAGGTTCAAGGATCCTCCTTCCAGGTTCAAGGATCCTCATCTCAGGTTTCCGGATCCATGGATTATCCTCCAAGACCCCCATTCACAGCACATCAAGGATCCAACATCTTTCAGAATCAAGGATCCTTAGGGAGTCAACAACCCGGAAGTTCAAATGTTCATCAAGGAGACTTCATTCCAATGCAGACCATTGCTCCCTATGATCCCTCGGTTATGCCAGAATCCCGCCAACATGGATTCACATCTGGAATTCCAAACTTGAATCATTCAAGAGGTAACACTTTGAATATTTTTTGCAATGCTAACCATGGCTTTGTGCAGGATACAGGTATCAACCAAGCCATGGCTAAGGAGTTGCAGAAACTCAAAGATATGATATCCAACGTTCCGAGAGTGGTTAAGCCCATTCCTGAAATTCCAGATGGAAGTCACAAGGGAAAGAATGGAGATCAATCCCATTCCTGAGAGGTTAAAAGAAGCATGTCTATGCAAGGGTTTTGGATCCACACTCACAGGATCCGCTCTTAAATGGCTGCTAAGTCTTCCCCCTTACTCTATTACTCCATTTGCTAATCTAGTTAATCTGTTTAATAGCCAATTCTCATGTAGTAGAAAATTTGAACGATTAACTAGCGATCTATATAGGGTAACACAAGGTCAAAATGAATCACTTAGAGATTATATCACTGGATTTAGTAAAGAATCCTTAGAAATCCCTAACTTAGATATTGCTACAGCTCTAGAAGCCTTTAAAATGGGTTTGCTTAGGGATTCAATGTTCTATGATGATCTTGTCATGACCCCTTGCAGGAACTTAGATGAAAAAAGAAACAGGGCCCTTAGGTTCATACGTTTAGAGGATGACAAAAGGATCCACGAGAGATTGTCAGGATCCTCAAAGCAAGACAAATAAGGATCCTATCTCAAGGATAACTGATCCAAGCAATACTCCAAGCATGACAACCAGAGTGTGCATGTTGTGGAACAAGAGGAAGATGATCAGGATTATCCTCCTATTTCTGAATATTGTTTTTCTGCTGATAATAATGAACTAATCCTTTCTATGCAGAGTTTAGGTGACAAGGTTAGGTGGCCAAGGAAGAATGACAAACCGCCTACCACCAAAGACGAATCAAAATGGTGTGCTTACTATGGGGATTCTGGTCATCTCACAGATGAGTGCATAGCATTAAGGAAGGAGATAGGTTATCTTTTGAGCAAAGGATACTTGAAGGAATTGCTTGGAAGGAAAAAGTCAAGGATCAAGTATCCTGAGAAAGTTCCTGAAAAAGCTCCTCTTCCACCATCCGATGCTCAAATCATCCATTTCATCTCCGGAGGTTCTCAGCAGCTAAGAGACGTGCAAAGGAAACAAAGATGGAGAATGGGGGCAGACCTGTTCGGACCTCCATCCTTACCCAGCAGAAAGTGATATCATATGATGAGGATAACTGTGCGGACATTCAGGATCCTCATCACGACGGTGTAGTTATTACATTATTTATATCTAACCATTTTGTTCGCAGGATTCTCATTGATGGGAAAAGCTCAGTGAACATAATCCAATTGGATGTCCTCAACAGAATGGACATCCTTGAATCCGATATTGTCCAAAGATCATCTGTCCTTGTGGGATTCAGTGGAGAGACAAAGATTACATTGGGGGACACCAAACTTCCTATCTACATAGAGGGAGTGAATTATGTTAAAAAAAAATTCTATGTTATTGATTGCTTATCTTGCTGTAATGTTATCCTTGGCAGGCCTTGGATACACGATATGAAGGCAGTCCCATCCACTTATCATCAATGTGTCAAGCTCCCAACTCTATGGGATGTGGTGAAGATAGAAAGTGATCAGCAGGAGGCAAAGAACTGTTACACTTCTTCATTGAAGCCAACCTCCAAGGAGCAAGACGTCAAGGATATTCTGTTGAACCCAGAGGATCCTGAATCCAAAATTTTTATAGGATCCGGGATCCTAGACAGTATTGAGCAGGATTTAATATCCTTCTTGAAAAGAAGAAAGTCTACCTTCGCTTGGAAACATGAAGATATGTCAGGAGAAAGTTTGCACTCGAAAGAATGCCATTATCCAAGAAGAGCACCAGCCCTGATGAAACCAGAAAATGGAGAATCGTTATCCTTATACTTAGCTATTTCAGCTAAAGCAGTAAGTGTGATCCTAGTTAAGGATCATGAAGGCTCTCAACATCCGGTATACTATGTAAGTAATATTCTACTTGATGCTGAGGCCAGGTACTCTCATTTAGAGAAATTAATTCTTGATTTAATTATGGCTTCTGCTAAACATAGACATTATTTAGAAACTCATACCATTATTGTGAAAACTAACCTTGCTATCAAGAATGTTCTCAGGAAACTTCAAATGTCAGGTAGAATGGCAAAATGGGCAATCAAGTCCCAAGCTTTACTTGACTTTGTGGCTGATTTCAGTAGTGATCTACAAAGGGAAGCTGAATTAGAAGTTCAACAACTTGAGAAGACCAAGGATCCTTAGACACTCCTCACGGATGGAGCTTTAGATGTTAAAGGAACTAGACAAAGCACACTACTAAAATCGCCACAAGGGGACATTATACCCCGATCCATTGCATGTGAATTCCAAACCACTAATCATGAGACAGCGTATGAGGCCTTGATAGCAGCCATGGAGATAGTGGAGGATTCTGCAATCATACCTGGTGATCCTGCACAGTCGAATTCAGGATCCTGGATCCTTCCAATCCTAAGATATATACAACATGGAGAGATCCCTACAGGACAAAATCCTAAAGCTTTCAAAGTCAAGGAGACTGTGGAAACCACACTGGGGGCATAGCACTATTCTCAAGGATCCTTAGAACAGGATACTATTGGCCTATCATGAAGATGTATGCTGTGGAATACACAAAGAAATGTGATGCTTGTCAAAGACACAGTACTATTCTACACCAACCAACATAACATCTGCATCCTAAGAAGAAGCTTTTGCTCAAAGTCAGAAAAAAGGAAATGGCCAGTTATCAACAAAGAATGGCTGGAGCATACAACAAGAATGTCAAGATTAGAAGATTTCAAGTTGGTGATTTTGTGCTAAGAAAAGCATTCCAGAACACTACAAGTCCTTCTGATGGCAAGCTAGCACCAAAGTGGGAAGACCCCTATCTAATTGAAGCTGAATCAGGAAAGGGGGCATATCACTTGTTAACAATGGATGATGATCTCCTACCAAGAGCTTGGAATGCTGTTCATCTCAAAAAATACTTTAAGTAAGAAGGATCAGGGATCCTCAGCGATACCGGTATTCTGATTAAGGATCCAGGATCCTCAAAGGATATATGATTCTACATTTGGTAACACATTACTTTCATTTTCATTTTCATTCATTTTATACTTATTACTTATCATAAGTTAAAGATGTTAATCAGTTAACATCTATTTTCACAAAGTTTAAGCTTTTGCAGAGTTGTTATCATTTTACAGAAGATCAAAGTGGTTGGCCAACTCTCCAAAGTTTATGGGCTTGTCCCCAGTTATTTGGGCTTGTCCCCAGTTTCGCCAGTAGCGCACGATGATCCTGGTATAGTTCAAGGCAGTGGGACCAGTACTCGTTTTAGGGGCTGATAATTCCATTGTACTGGCTATACCTAGGATCCTACATATAATGGTAGACGTACCATACATCCGTTCCTAAGGTTTCTAACGTTTTCACGTTAGCTAAGGTTTCGGCATTTTCATGTCGCTCAAGTTTGGATAGTCACCAGTGAGGGCCATACTCCAGTTTACACAAGTTATATGGGCTTGACCCCAGTTTACATCCGTTTATATGGGCTTGACCCCAGTTTACATACGTTTATATGGGCTTGACCCCAGTTTACATCCGTTTATTTGGGCTTGTCCCCAGTTTGTTGGGCTTGTCCCCAGTTACTAACTCTTATCTTATATTGGCTTAGTCCCAAGTTGTATCCTATTTCAGGTTTTTGGAGATAAACGACCAAGGATCCTTGATCCTTACCTTCCATTAAGGTTTGTCTTATGGTTATCCTGTTTATAATGATAAAGGTTAGGATCCTAACTTGGATTCTCAGGTATGATCCTTAACTATTTTGATTTTATTCATTATTCATTTGAATAACCCTTATACTTTGACAACTGAACTTATGATCCTTAAAATATATTACTTTTCGGAACTTTTCGACTATAGGATATTTGATCCTGGATCATATCCTAAAATTCTTAAACTTAATTTGTTTAACTTTTCTTATTCAAACAAATGTATATCACAACAATTGAAAACTAAAGGATACATAAGGATATCAACACAGGATATAGCCAAAAAGTTCAAGTTATTTTATTCACAAAAGGTTAAACCATTTACGGTTGTCAAAATTGCCAACCCACATTTCTACCAGCAAAACGTGGCCCGTCCACATGGGTTGGCAAAGGGTGTCCATTGTTTACGGGTCTTTGTAGTGTAGAAAATAAAAGACGGAAGGATAACGAGTGGCTTCATCCCCCAAACAGAGGATCCATCCACCACCCATTATCCTGCCTATTGTTCAAGGATCCCTGATCCTTCACCCTAGAAACTACTGTCTAAAGTTATACAAGTTCTGACGATAAGGATTCTTGATCCTAGAAGCTTTACTTTTCATAGTTTGCTTATTTAGCAATAATTTACAAGGATATAGAATCCTAACTTGGATTCTCTGGTATGTTATATTCTAACTTTTTCTAAGCTGTAAGTTGTCTCTTATCCTTTTTGGTTAGGGATCATTGATCCACATTTGTTCGAACACTTCAAGTTTTCTGTTAAAAGTTTTACATTATCATCAGATTTTTAATAACTTTCCAGTTGTTTGGTGATGATATTTTTGAAAATAGAAAGCATACATGAAAAATAAAAAGGGAAGAAACAACTATAAATGTAGCTAAAAAAGTTTAATGTTATTACCTATTCATTATGTATCAAAATCATCTGGCCTGGATTTCACCAGCAAAATCGTGGACCATCCACCCAGGCCGGATAAGGCTACTAACAGTTAAAGTGTCTATGCAGAAATTAAAGTGCAGGAAGGTTAATAGCAAACTGTGTAGAAGGATTCATTCTCCACGAACGGAAGGATCTTCTGATCTGTAAAGGCACTTGAGGAGTTATCTCTAACTCTATATTCTGCAATGATGATTATAGCAGGTCTTATCAGTGACGACAGGCAGTGTAACAACTAGATACCAGCAGCAACGGCTAGTCCGCTTCTGACGGAAATATGACAGCTGTGAATCCTTATCACAACTGCCATATTGGGGGCAATTGTTAGGGCATGAATTTTATGCTAAGGATCATCTATCCTGAGACTAGGCATGGATCACGGATGCTTAATGGCTGATGCAGAGAGTCTGAGGATCACGAGTCTGAGGATCAGGATCCTTAACAGAACTTATGTTTTGCACGTTTTTAATGTGTAAATGCAGGTAATGGACGTAGTGGACCACTTCTTTGCTGGAATCTCGTGGAATATGCTTTTAGGCATGTGCATATTGAAGAAATAACCGTTAGTGGTGGTCATGGGTGACTTCCACCTTTTTCGGGAAGTTAGTTAGTTGTTTTTTCTTATCTTTTTAAGGGGAAACAAGCTCAAAAAAGGCATAAGTCGTGCACACCACAGAAAATACACACAATACACGAATTCTCTGCAAACACTTAGCAAAAAACACACACTTACACTAGAAATTCATTGTAAGCTTGTTTTCTTCCGAAGTTGTACAAGGATCACTATTGTTTCAGCAATATATTTGGTGATCGGTAGTTTCCATCACCCGAGGTTTTTTATGCCGGAGATCTTCTAAAGATCCAGGGCTTTTTCCTCGTATAAATCTCGGTGTTCATCGTTGATTTCATATACTTGTCGTTCATACAATTAACCAAGCATCATACCTCATAAAATCAGATTTGGTTGCATTATCCTTGTGTGATTTTTGACCAAAACAGAAACCACTGAAGTACCAGCAGTAGTTGATACAACAGGAGTTACAACAGCTGTTTTAGATGATGGTTTTGGAGCAGACTTTGAACGTCTGGTTGGGATGGATTTGGGTTGCCTTACTTTTCTAGTAGGCTTCTTCTTTTCATCAACAGGATTTTCATCATCCTTTGACCCAGAAGTACCCTGATCTGGATAATCCACCCCAGCTTTCTTTTTGGCCTCTCCATCCTTTTTGACACTTGCAACTGCTTCTGCCAGTGCATTTATGGGATATTTTTTGTCATGTTTTCTCTTTCTGGTTCAAGGTAAAGACCATCATCTATTCCCTTCTTCTTCCACTCCTGAATTTTCTCCCCCTTTTGCATTATCTGGAGGGAGTTGATCAATAAAGAAGACAGTTGGAGGAGCAGTGCCAGTGATATGCAGGATCTGTTCTTTTAGAGCCTTGAGATCAGCCTGGGTGTTTTTGAACCTAGACTCCATTGTATTTCTCAGCGTTAGTACATGTTTTTCATGTTGCTGATCTGCCATTTGTGCTTGTTGATGGAGAAAAGGTTGAAATAGATTCCAGAGCTCATTTGTAGCAGATGCTTGTGGTAGAGAAGGTGCTTGAGGTGGAACAGCAGTGGATTGCACCTTTTGTACTTGTAACAACTGTTGCAGCAATTCTTTGAGTTCTGCAACAGAGTTATCAAGTTTTTCAACATGAGCCGTCAATTTCTGGTACTTTAAACCATCACCCAATTTAATGGGATCATCTGATTTCCCACTAGCAGTGGTTTTATCAGTGGTTGAGGTAGGGAGTTTACTCCAAACATTAACCACTGATGCCCCTTTTTCTTGGTACTGGGGTCTTCTCCCTTCAACACTTGACAATCTTTTGATGTTGCCAGAGGTCAAGAAAAGTCCACTGGTAGATGTCAGAGGTGCTATGGAAGGAATTGCCTCCAAGGAAGTCTTATTAATGTAACCACTGTCCAACTGTGAACCAGTGGGTTCAACAGTTGTAGTGGCTGCTTCACTTGGATTACAACCAAGAGTTACTTGTAACTCAAGGGGTGTAACCTCCTCAGGTTGTGTTGGTGGGTTAGCAAAGGTTGATACATCAGACCCAGTCATTTGTTGAGGCATATTCTCATTGATAGGTGATTGAGAAGGACTGGTTAATGCCTGGTTCAAATCAATTGCATCCAACAGAAGTTTAGTTGGTGGGGGAATTGTGGATGTGATGTTTGGTTTAGAAACAGAATTTGCCCCGGGAATTGGGCTTTGGATGATGGAATCAAGTGATTCCAGAGCATCATGATGTGGTGTCCCAATTTGTACAACCTGTTCTTTTTGTGAAGAAACAGGAGGAGCTGTGGTTATGGGTTGAGATATTTGTACCAACTGGTGTGAGGAAGAAGCAGCAGTGGTTTCTTGTGACTTTTGTTTTGTCACAGGCAGTTGCTCTGGTATCTCATCCTCCAGAGTTGCCTTTTTGATGGGTTTGGGGGGTTTTTTATTTTTCTTTTTCTGTGGCTTTTTGGTGATTTTAGGTGTGGGTTTCAAAGCAGTTGTTTTGCTACTTTGATCACCTTGAGTAGTGGGCTCAGAAGCAGATACCTGAGGAGCAGTGTTAGCTGCTAAATTCTGCTCAGGCACCTCTGCTTGTGTTTTGCAAGGTGTTAACATTCTTGTAAAAGTTTCAGCAGTTAAGCTGTGCATTTGAAAATATTCACCTTGGTTTATTGCATCAATATCATCCTTACTGAATTTCTTTTCAAAATAATAACTTAAAAACCTTGGAAACAGTAAGAATGATTTTGTTTCAACATTGTTAACCAAATCATTAAAGATTTCCCGAGAAAAATTAAAATTTTCTTCTTGAAGAATAGCATATCCCAGATTTTGAATCTTTAATGGTATTTCATTAAAAGAAATGGTTTTGTTTGAAACACACATTAGGAGGGTATGGAATAAAAATCTTGTTGCAGAAGGAAAGAAACCTCTTTGTAAGGTAGATTTCTTCATCATTGTGTCTGCATACCCTCTCTCAATGAAGTCAATTTTTAACTCGTTTTTAGGGAAAGAAGTTTTACCTTGCTGATCCTCGAGTTTAAAGACTTCTGATATAGATTGTGGCGTGATTTGAACAGCTTTACCCTTTAAAGATGAGTTAATGGCTACCACAGTTTCACCTTGTTTGTCAAGGGTTGCGTTTTTCCAAAACTCTCGTTGGGTTGCTAAGTAAATTGGTGCATCGGCTGTTAACAGAGTTTTGTACTTTGATTTAGCCATTTTGTCGATGATGGAGTCGAAAGCATTTGTGGTGCCGGGTTTTGTGAGAAGACCCAGAAGATTATGAGATGGTTTGTGTGGAATTTCAGTGGTATTGACCTTTTGAGAGGTCGCTTTCGACGATGATTTGGAGGTGGGTTTTGCAAATGGCTTCGATTTTGTCATTTTGAGGATAATGATCGAAGAAATTTGTGAAGAAATGAGATGGAAAAACTGCTTTGAGAAGAGAATTTTTGAGAATTCAATTCGACAGTAAAACCCTAGTTTGATGGTGAGTGGGGGTTTTATAGAGGAAAAGGTGAGTGCTGACGTGGCAGCGGTTACAAAAGGTCTGACCACAATGTACTGCCCACGTGACAACCCCTAATGAAATGAAGAACAGTACTTTTATGAAAGTTACTGGTGAAGGCAGTGGTTATGGAAGCAGTGGATGATTTTCACTATCAGTGGATAGCATATCAGTGGATAAGACACTGCTTTTGAACAACAGAGTTTATCAATGAGAGAGGACAGTGGATGGCTTTCAGCAGTGGACAGACTTTGAAGTGGAACAGACTTTTGAACAAGCAGTGGTTATGGAAGACTTTTAAGGATTTTAATGAAAACTTCATTTTTAGCTATTTTTAAGGATGGATTTTTTATTTTCTGAAAACATTTTAATGCTTTTATTCATAGAAAAACAAGATGTTGCTTGTTATTCCATGTTTAGCATGCCAATCCTAGAGACCAAGCTTTCAAAGGTGGCAGTATCTAATGCTTTTGTGAGCACATCTGCCAGCTGGTCTTTAGTTGGAACATGATGCAGAGAAATCAAACCTTTTTCATAGCAATCCCTCACAAAGTGATGTCTGATGTCGATGTGTTTGGTGGTTGAGTGGGAAACTAGATTTTTGATGATATTTTCTGCTGCCTGGCTATCCAACATGAGTGGTGCCTTTAAGGCAGTGATACCAAAATCCTGTAACTGATTTTGAAGCCACAGGAGTTGGGCTGTACAGCTTGCAGCAGCAATGTATTCAGCTTCAGCAGTGGATGTTGAAACAGCTGCTTGCTTTTTGCTTTGCCATGAAACTAAGCAATCACCTAGAAACTGGCACCCTCCTGATGTGGACTTCCTTGTGATGTTACATCCAGCAAAGTCACTGTCTGAAAATCCTGAAAGCTTGATATTCCCATTAGCTGGATACCAGATACCATGTGTGGGAGCACTTTTTATGTATCTGAATATCCTTTTTACAGCAATAAGATTGGATTTTCTAGGGGCTGATTGACTTCTTGCACAAACACATGTAGCAAACATGATGTCTGGCCTAGATGCAGTTAGGTACAAAAGAGACCCAATCATGCTTCTATAAAGAGTTTGGTCAATCAGCTCATCCTTTTCATCAGACATGACAAGCTTATTTGTTGCCATGGGTGTGCTGCATGGTTTACAATCATTCATATCAAATTTATTCAGAAGTTCTTTAGCATATTTGCTTTGATGAATGAAAGTTCCATTTTGCATTTGCTGAACTTGGAGACCAAGAAAGCATTGAAGCTCACCCATTGCACTCATTTCAAACTCAGCTGTCATGAGTTCCCTAAACTCTTCACACATTTTGTTACATGTGCTTCCAAAAATAATGTCATCCACATAAATTTGGACAATCATTAAATCCTTCCCTCTCCATTTTAGAAACAGTGTTTTATCAATGGTACCTCTTTTGAAACCATTTGAGAGTAGGAAGTTGGAAAGAGTTTCATACCAGGTCCTTGGTGCTTGTTTCAGGCCATACAAGGCTTTGTTTAACCTGTAGACATGATCTGGATAAAATGGATCCTCAAAGCCTGGAGGTTGACAAACATATACCTCTTCTTGAATTGTACCATAGAGGAAAGCACTTTTGATATCCATTTGAAACACCTTCATGTTGTGGTTGACAACAAAGGCCAGGAACAGTCTTATAGCTTCCAATCTTGCTACAGGGGTAAAAGTTTCATCATAGTCAATCCCCTCTTCCTGTCTGTAACCTTGAACCACAAGCCTGGCTTTATTTTTGACAACAATGCCCCTTTCATCAGTTTTGTTTTTGAAGACCCACTTTGTACCAATAGGACGTACATCTTCTGACAGTGGTACAAGCTCCCATACTTGTTGTCTTTTACACTGTTGGAGCTCTTCTTGCATAGCTTCTACCCAGCTGTTGTCTTTCAGTGCCTCTTGGTACTTGACTGGCTGATGGAGTGATAGAAAACCAGCAAAAAGATAAATGTTTTGGGTTTGACTTCTTGTGAGCACCCCTTCATTTATGTTGCCAATGATTTGATCAGGTGGATGAGATCTCAAGTAGATTAAATCTCCTTGGTATGGAATGATGGCGTTTGTTGGTGAAGGCTGCAAATGTGTATCATCTGAGCTAACCACTGCTGGTGACTTTGATGACCCAGCAGTGACTTCAAAAGGTGGTGGAATGGGAGGTAATGAAGTGGACACATGCTGACTTTTATCCACTGTTTGGGGACTTTTGTCAGCAGTGTTTGAGGATGTGGAAGCAATGGTTGATGGGCTACTTTGGTCAACAACTGTTGAGGTAGCAGTGGTTGAGCTTTGACAGCTGTTTTGAACATCTGATGCTCTTCCCATTTTGGCAGACTTTTGAGGGCTGATGATTTCATACCCATAGTCTGGTGATGAATCCTCTGATGGACCTGCACTGTTAGTCTTGACAGCAGTATTTTCAAAAGTGGATTTATCAAGATCAAACAGATCTGCAGGATTTGCTGGGATTTTCATTGATGAAAGTTCATTGAACTTTACATTCAAAGTCTCCTCCACTGCCTTGGTCCGTGTATTAAACACTTTGTAGGCCTTGGCAGTGGTTGAGTATCCCAGATGATAACCACAATTAATTTTGGCTGCAAATTTTGAAATGGAATCTTTTAAGTTCAAAATAAAGCATGGGCAGCCAAACACCTTGAAGTATGAGATCAGTGGTTTGATTTTATACAGAATTTCATAAGCAGTCTTTTTGTGCCTGGGGTTTATTAAAGCTCTGTTTTGGACATAGCAAGCAGTGTTTACTGCCTCTGCCCAAAAAGTTAATGGCAAACCTGAATCAGCAAGCATGGTTCTGGCAGCCTCAATCAAACTTCTGTTCTTTCTTTCCACTACCCCATTTTGCTCTGGTGTTCTAGGGATACTGTACTGCCTTACAATCCCTTTCTTCACACAGAAGGCATCCAACTCCTTATTTTTTAATTCTGTGCCATTGTCACTCCTGAAGACTTTTACTGGAAGATCAAATTGCTTTTCAACCTGTATCACAAAGTCTTGCAAAATGCCTGCAGTCTCATCTTTTGAGTGTAAAAAGAAAGTCCATGTAAACCTAGAAAAGTCATCAACAATAACCAAACAATATCTCTTCTTTTTAAGACTCATGACTTGAACTGGGCCAAACAAATCCATGTGCAGCATTTGCAAACACTGGGTTGTTTTGGACTCTTCAATGGACTTATAAGAACTTTTATGCTGTTTTCCTTTTAAACAGGAAATGCAATGTTCAGGACAAGAAAACAATTTTTGTGGTAGGCCTCTTACCAAACCATTTTTTGAAATTTCAGTGATTGTCTTAAGATTTGTGTGCCCCGGTCTTCTGTGCCAGAGTTCTGTCTCTTTGTTAGAGGCAGCTGAGAACAGACATGCATCAGCTCTGGGACACTCTTTTGACATATCAACAACATAAACATTGCCACTTCTTTGAGCAACAAGTTTTGTTTGACCAGTGTTTATTATTGCTTCAATCTTTTTGACCATTTCGGGTCCAACAATCCTACAACACTCCTTTGTGAAGAATGACCCATACCCCTTGTCACTCATTTGTGAAACACTCAGGAGGTTGAATTTCAGATTGTCTATCAGATTGACATTTTCAAATTTTACATTGCCAGACTGTACTGTACCAGACCCCAGAACTTTCCCTTTACTGTTATTCCCAAAGGATATATCACCCCCTCCATGAATTTTGAAATCTTTGAGTAGGGCTTTACATCCAGTCATGTGCCTGGAGCCTCCACTATCAACATACCAAAGACTATCTAAGCAGGTAGAGGCTCCCTGCACATGAAGTAAAAGGATTAGTTCATTAGGGTTTCCAAAGCCAATAAGGCTTTGGATGGGGTCTCAACAGTGTCTGGGATGGATGCACATTGATGGACAGTGGTTAGGTCAGGGGTTTGGACAATTTTAGGACTGTTTCTTGCAAACCACTGTTGGGGGTCTTAACCAATCACCTGTTGATAACCAAAAGGATGCCTGTTCACTTTAGGTTTAGAGGGCCTTTTGTAGGTCTCATAAACGTGTGGAATCCTTTGGTAAGACTGTTTCTCCTTACCTCTTCTGTATTGATTGGCAGGGGGTGCATCAGTAACCTGAACATCTCTTTTGACAGATGTCTGGTTCAGCTGTTTTGTGACAGCTGTTTGAACTGGCACAAACAGTGGTTGGTTTTTGGTGAATTTGACTGATGATGTTGATGGACTCAAGGATGTTTTAGCAGTGTATTCATTCTTTTTTACATCAAAGTTTTTGAGATGCACACATGCTTGAGTTTTGTGGTTTGATTTACCACAGACAATGTAGCTTTCTGCAGAAACAATGACACTTGTTTTGTTCAAATCATATGCTTTTAAATGGAAACAATCTTTTGTTAGATGATTCCTTTTCTCACAAAATTCACAAAACAGGTTATTGATCTTTTCTCTCTTCTTTCTCTTTTCGGATTCCTTTGCAGCAGAGTTTTTAACCTCAGCTGGGATATCCTTTAGAGGAATGACTTTAGCTTTTGGAGCTTTAACACCATCAGTGGTTGTAAAGTCCATAGGCTTGAAATTTTCAAGAATATCACACTCATCAGACCATGTGGGTTTAAACTGATATTTCCCAATCTCCTCAAAAGTAGAGGATCCCATTGGTCTGTCAAGTATGATTTTGTTACCAAGTTTGTCAGTGATTTTCACTTCTTGGCCCTTCTTATTTGTTGGAATGTACTCAGTGGTTACATCAGTGGTTTGAACAGATTTTTCAAAATCAATGTTTTCATCATCATGTTTTCTATAACCAACCCCAAATTTCACATTGCTTTTAATCTGTTTTTCAAGCATAACCTCATACCCTTTGCATGATTCCACCCATTTTTCACAGGTAATCTGGGTGGACTCCAACTCCTTTTTGCAAACTTGGTATTTTTCTTCCATAGTTTGGAGTTGTGTTTTGGTTATGCTCTGCTCTTCTTTCAGACTGCTGATCTCTTTATCTTTTTCAGCCAATTTGTTTCTAAGTTCTTTTAATAACTTTTCAAATTTGACTTCATCAGACAAGACTTTGTTCCTAAGGTTTTCATTTACCTCTTTAATGTTAGCAAAAGCAATAATGCAATTGTCTGAACACAGTTTTTCAAGAACTTGAGGTGATACCTTGGCAGCAGCCATCATCGCACAATCACATTGATGATCCTCTTCATCATCAGCTCTTGCTTCTTTCTCACCTGTTCTTTTCTCTTCCTCTTATTCTTTGTCCTCTTTGGACCATGGATCTGTCAGTGGTTCAATCAGGGTTCCTGAACTTTCTCCCAGCAGTAGTTCACCAGCCACAGCAGTAACCACTGCTTCAGTCACCTCATCCACTGTTTCAGCACTTAGCCGTTCACCTTCAGTTTCAACCCCCTCTGGTATTGACTCTAATGCCGTCAAACAAAATTCATCATTAGAAGGTTCATTAAAGGCATAGAGTGCAAAATTTTCATCACCAAGCTCATCAGGCATACTGCTCCAGTCAACAAAGCCTTGAGTGAAAAAGCTTTGCTGATCTGGTTGTACTGCTGCTGGAGCAGTTGTTTGAGGTGCAACATTTTGCACTTGTGCCTGAGGGACAGGGGCTTGCACGTACTGAATTTGTGGAAGAGTGGTTTGGACATAATGCACAGGCACATGGGCAGCAGCATAGTGAGCAGTGTTAACATGAGCTGCAGGGGTATATTGGGTATAGTGCACAGTGCTTTGATTTTAAGGTCTAGGATTTGAGCTAGGATGAGTGATTATAGGACCAGTAGTTTGACTCCTGCATTCCCTAGCGAAATGACCTAGCCTATTGCACTTGTAACACTTAATTTTCGATTTATCCAACCCAACCCTTAGATTCCCATGTAACCCTGGGAATTTTCTCCCTGTTCTTTTGTAGAATTTGCTTGTTCTTACACTAAGCAAAGCCAACTGATGCAAAATGTCCATCTCTTCTAAGTCAGTGGGATCAAAATGTTGTAAATCATTGAGTTCAAAACACAAATTATCTGACATCTGGTTTTCATTAGCAGTAAATGCATAGTTTGCAGAGTGAGGATCAGGGTTGTTAAAATTTGCACCAGCAGTTATATCAATGAAGTGATCATAACCCAGATCCTTACCACTGCTACCAGATTCTTCCAGGCCAAAAAGAGCTGTGCTACTGAATGAATAATCATCAACGACTTTTCCAGACTCTTGCAACTTCTTTTTCTGGTTCAACTCCCTTTCATAGGTCAGGAGTCTACCATGAAGTTGGGTCAGGGTCATATCTTTGAACTCAGCAGAGTTTCTGGTGACAAAAGCTATGGTGTCCCATTTTTCTGGTAGTGACCTAAGGAACCTGCTATTTTGAGTTGAATTTGGAAAAGTTACTTTAACAAGCCTTAGTTCACTGATGAGACAACTGAACCGCTCAAATTGTTGAGTCAGTGATTCACCCTTGATGTGACAAAATGTTTCATACTGCTGGTTCAGTATTTCCCTATTGTTTTCAATGACTTCTTCAGTCCCCCCAAACTGTTCCTTCAATGAATCCCATAGCTCTTTGGCACTGTTACAATGTAACAGTCCAGCATAGATCTCATTTGGTAATGCAGATGCTATGATGCTAAATGCTTTGGCATCGAGTTCGAACTTTTGAAAATCAACTTCGGTATAGTTCTCAGTTAGTTTAGGAACGAACTTCTTTGGATCCTCAGCACTTGGCACCATAGGAACATGGGGACCAAAAACAACAGACCTCCAACATCCAGTGTTTTGTTGAGCAAGGATATGACCCATCCTTCTCTCCCAGATGTTGTATTCATTACGTTTAAGCATAGGTGGTTTAAAAAGAGAGCCAATGTTATTCTTATCAACTTGTGATTGTGACGTCATCCTGGTTGTTTTACAGGCACTGATTAATCAACTTTAATGGTGATTAAACCTTACTCTGTTTTTCAACAAACCGAATAAACTATCGATATCAACGATTTTGAGCTGAACTATTTATGTCAAAATGATTGTTAAATCAAATTTGACTGTCCAAGCTCTGATACCAATTGTTGGATCTGAGTTTGGTTTTGATTGTATTTTACGTTTGAGATTAAGATGGAAATGAATGAGTTGTGCAGCGGAATTAAGATGGAAACAAACTTTGCATACAATCAAACGAGAGTATTGCTTTGATCAAACATTTTTCACAATGACCCGAAAGATTGAATTTATTTCAATTACGATTACAATTGCAATGATTGAATACAAACTCCCCCTCAGCCAGAGCTCAGTGTTTGTTCGTGCAGAGAAGACGATGTTGCAAAGAGCTAATAGAACAGTACAGAGCACTGTTCTATTTATAGGCACTAGCAAACCACTGAGAATCTAAGCTGACGTCACCATGAAAGTGACATCTAACCTCCTAACAAACTCTAACCTCTGATCAATACAAACACTGTTATGCTAACTACTGCTATTACATTACATAAAGACATAATAAACTACTGCTGCATCCTTCCACTGATGTGAACCCAGCAGCACTTGTCCGGATCAGCAGTACTTGACTCAAGGCAGTAGATTGAACAGCAAAGCTTTAGTCTTTCATCAGGCCTTTACTTGATCAGCAGTTGTAGGTCAGCAGTTTGCACGACCAGTAGATAGGAGGTCAGCAAATAATGAAAACCACTTTCAAGGGGAGAGACTTGTATGTAACATCTGCTTATTCTGGATCCACTGCTCTGATCCAGTTTTGGCTTTAATTATCTGTTCCTCTGGTAGGGTTCAATCCCAACAAAATCTATAATAAAATTACGTACCATTGGACTTTGTAAAGGATTTTGAATAATTTTACAAAACGGTTTTCCAAACTCTTTATTTGGATCATGACAGAAGAGCTTGAACTTGAAAGTACGATCACCAAGATAGTTGAAAATAATGAAGAAATATCCATGGCCAAAGTAGTTTAAAACCTCAGACCATCCATCCGTAAAGTAGAATACATCTTCTATTAATTTGATAACAACACACCATGAATGCGTTTCATCAAATTTAAGTCTAACAGTTGCGGATTCTAACTTATTGCTCCATATAAATCTACTCATACATATAGGTATAGCCTGAAAAGCAAAAAAAAAAAAAAAATAAACGCAAAATTTCTTTCCAATAAAAGATAAAACAATACGAATCATTAGTTTAAAAAATATAATACTGAAAGTTATATAACCTGTTGAAGGGATAGCGGATCAAGTATAGTTATGATAAAATACGGACCATGACGATACATGTTAACCCAAACACGAAAGTTCAGAAAGAAGGCTAACAATCGAATAGTACTGGCAAGACATATAATGAAAGAAAAAATTATGAGTATGTATTTATAAGACAAAATTACCAAATTATAATTAAAAATACAATAGAATCAAAAGCTGTTAAAACTATATTTGTAAGTTATTATTCAATTGAATATTCGGGAAAAGTATACAAATTAATGTAAATGTGAAATAAAAATTTAACAGATTTATAAAATCTTGCTAAAAATTGAACCGATTTAACAGATTTATAAAATCTTGTTAGTAAAATGCCTAACATCTATTTATGTATAATATACAAATAACTAATGGACAAAAAAAAATCAACGTTAATATATTATCATTAAATAAACGGATATATACAAACTAAAAAATCAATAATTAAATATTAAAATAAAAATACCTAATACAATCATCACATATCAACTCAAATCTCCTTCAACACTCATATTATCTTCAATCAGAAATCACACAGCTCAAGAAAAATTATAAACGACGGTTGAAGAAGAAATTGGTAAAGTTACATTACCGACTTATTTTCCGATGATTTTAACGGCAATCTTAGCTTTCATTTACACACTTATTATCCAATCACTTGAACGCCAATTTTCGGTTTGAGTTACTTTACCGACTTCTTTCCGGCGAGTATTGAAAAATTACAAGTGAAATTAGGTTTTAGTTTGTTATTAAATTAAATGTTGTGTATCTTATGTGTATCTAAAAGATATTAGATTCTATTGCATGTGTTTCAAACTATATAATTTCTGTTAATTAGATGATTTGGTTGATATATTTTGTGGATCTTGTTGTGAAAATTACAATTTCTTGATTAACATTGTTATTTTGGATGATTGAATAGGGTATACCATTAAATTTAAGATTGAAATATTTTTTCTTCATTGAAAAGGTGTTTGTTTTCGGCTATTTTAAATTTAGACGTGAAATCTGGTTTTAGGTTCTTTTAAAATTGAATGTTGTGTATGTTATGTGTATCTAAGAGGGATTAGATTGTATTGTATGTCTTTCAAAGTATAGAATTTAGGTTAATAAAGTTATTTGGTTGATATATTTTGTGGATGTTGTTGTGAAAAAAGTTATGTATTATTGAAAATCTACACAGACAGATTTTATATAGATTATCAATTAGCATTAGGAATAATGAAAATATTGTTTACATTATATCAGTATACATTTTATACATATAAGAATAATAAAGGCATATTTCTAAAAACGTGTCTATCAAGTATTGCTTAAGATGTAATTTTGTTATTCATACAAACTTATATGTATGAATTCAAGTTGAATACTAAATGTTTATAACAGTTGTTGCTATGTTACAGGTATATAAAAATGAGTTCATCATGTGTAGCTGTGTTAGATGAGAATTCCTCGTTAAAACTGGTATGCTACAAATGTTAGAAAAAAGTATATATAAATTGTGTTACATAAGATCTAAGATAAATTTAAACACAGGTGCTACCAACTGACTTTGTTAAGACTGTATATGGTGATTATTGGCAAAGAAGAAAATTAATGATACATCATGAAAGTCAAAGAAGTTGGCCAGTTTCTTTGAGAAGTGTAAGCGGGGAATCTGTTATCACTGACGGATGGCGTGACGTGGTAAGGGATCTTCAGTTGACAAAGCAGACGTTATTGCGCTTAAGGATTATGGAAGATAAGAATATGAAAATGGATTGTTTCGTCGATAACATGTGTGGTGAATCTTTTGTAACAGTTAACCGTTACGGCATTTTAAAGATAATAGTAAGTATACTAATATGTAAGAATCACTTTTTTTAGTTGTAAAATCAATTGTATACATATATGTTTAACAATAAAATGCTACATAACATTTCAGGTGATTCCAGAAGCGTATGTCACAAAATGTTACTCTTACACGCCAGTCAACGATTCTTATAACATATACGCAGCAGGTCATATTTGGAAAGTTGAGACGGACAAAATAAATGATATTTATGTTTTTACAAAAGGTTGTCCGAAGTTATTTCATGATCTTGGGATAGAAGATGATGATATACTGTTGTTGATGAAGACGGACAGCAACACATTTGACTTAAAAATTTATCGTCGAGGAGTTGAGGTTGTTTTGACCAACAAAGAAGAAAGTGAAGATGATTCTGTGATGGAAATACCTAAAGACACATACTACAAAAATGTTCAGTTTGTAAGTATTTTCAACTAAACTATAACGGTTTACTAATAGATACGACTTATTTACGTATGTTATTATATAACAGACATTCTGTGATGATGATGACTCGATAGATCAGTTGATTTCTGAGGTACTAAGTTGACATTTCTGTAGAATAAAATAAATTACAGTCAGGTTTTGTAATATTATTAACTATCCTAAACAGATTCATGAAGGTACTAACACAGACGAAGTGAATAAAAACATTGCTGGAAAAGAAAAGTCAAAGGAAGAAACAATGATTTCGATGACAGAAGAGACAAAACAACCAACAAAGGATGATGTAATTATTTCAAACATAATAATAGATGTTTTGTTTCACTAATATATGTAGACATATTTAGTTAATAATCGTTGCTTATTGTTATCTAAAGTTAGTTTTTCTCTTAACAGCTTAATAAGAAAGGAAAACAGGTTGACGCATATTGTCATGCGGAGGACAGTAAGGAGCTAATATGCGGGACAGAAGTTGAAATGCCAAACGTCTCAACCGTTGGACATAGAACTCAGAATCGGTTGGTAAGTATATGATAAGAAAAACAACATTGATTGATCAATATTTTTTATAAATTAAGATATTAGTCTAAATATAATGTATGTCTTCAAAAATAAGGTAAACGAAAAAAGAAAGAGAAATGATAATGCTTTGAAGATATTGGATGTTGAACGAAAGGTTGTTGCAAGGAAAAATATTGTTGAGGGAAGCGGTAAATATGAATTCACAACAAAAGGAGAAAACCGCATGGTATGTCTTTTTCAACATAGTCAATAATAAACAGAAATACTATAACATGCATAAGCATAATTTACTTGTTAATTATGGCATTCATGCAGAGATTGTCTGCTAATGTTATAAGATTTGCCGGATTCAGAAATAAAGTGCATGAGTTAAAAGTGACAAACATGAATGGAAAAACCATCGATATGAATCTTAGGCGACAGAAGAATGGAGATCGTGTAAGGTATGCAATCGAAGGTTGGCCGATGTTCATGAGGGAGAATGGCCTACGTTTGGGTGACACAATGCATTTCACATTTGTAACTTCAGAAAATCTCCTGATCTTATCACACGTGGATGGGGTTAATGCAAGTTAACAACTACTCTAATGATGAAGGTGTTTGGGTAGAACAATCATGACTCTTTTATGCTACTTATTTTATGTTAATTTTGTTTTGGACACGTAAGCAGTGGTTATGATGTTTTATTTTGTTACTTGGTATTTTAAGTTTACAGACAATTAGTGTTATATCATCAACCCACAAACCATATTTTTGTATGTAAGAAACGTTGGTATCGTCTATAAACGGTTGTTGATTATGAATGCTTAAGTAGATATATTTACATAATAACTTGTTGATGTTTATATGTGATTCGGATTGTTTATATAAGTTGAAAGTAAGATGTACTAAAGATGTAATGTAAGAAAACAAAATTAAGTAAAAAATTAAAGATGACTATCGAATTAGTAAAACATTGATGTTAGGATTAATAAACCTCATAACAAAAGTTTAGTAAAAAATGAAGTCAAACATTGATGTTAGGATTATTTATATTTCATTTTTATATATTGAACATTGTGAATAAATAGTGTTATCAATTATGTAAATTATTAGAATAAATATTGAAAATATAAAACAAAATAAAGGGTAAATGTTGATTATGAAATAACTGAATTAAAAAATAACAATAATTACCTATTACAATATCTATGACAATAATACAATCATATCATATACCATATACTGCAAATTCAGCTAACATTTATGGATTAAGTATTTATATAAATTATTAGAGTAAATATTGGAAATATAAAACAAAATAAAGTTAAATGTTATTTATGAAATAATCGAATAAAAAATTAAACATATCTCTACCTTTTACAATATCTATGACAATCATTATATCATATCACCTAATATCTAAAGAAGCTTCACTTCACCTTCTTCACATAGCTCAAGAATACCCAAAAGGAGGTTTAAAGAAATTAGTAAAGGTAAGTTTACGATTTCATATCCGATCACTTTTAAACAGATTGTTATTTTGATTTCAAAACTGAAGTTGTCTTTATTATTCCAAATAAATCACAGGATCTAAACCTAAAAGCGATTAATGAGTAAGTAAATGTGAAATCTGAGTTTAAGTATTTCTAAAGAAAATCAATAATTAGTATGTTATGTAAATTAAAAAGGGATTATATGTATTGCATGTGTTTGGAACTTTAGTTTTTTTGGTTCATAGTGTGATTTGGTTTAAATATTATGTTGATAATCTTATGAAAAAATTGATTTTGTTGGTTTATAGTTTGATTTGGATGATTAAATGGTTTTGGTTGTTAAAAAAAGTATGATTTACAATATTTTTAAATCACATATATTGACATACATTTCTATTCTACTTGATACGAGTTCCTATAGTATTGTTTATATGGTTTATATGTGGATTATAAATAATGAAAATATTATTGGGTAATAAAAGATGGAACACTGAAATGTAGGATATGTTTAAGTAAAAAAAGTAATTAACTCAAGTAGAATAGAAATGTAACATCAAAAGGAATTACAGTATTTAACGTATGTATATTTGTGATTACTTTAAAGTACAAAAAAAATATTGCATTATATGTTATGACTGGATCTTTTTTTTAAAATGGGTTAACGTTTTAAATGTTTGTTAGAATGGCTGGAGCTGAAAACGATGTTGTCATCATATCGGATTCTGAAGACTCTTCGGCTGAATCAGATGAGTTTGATGATGATGATGATATTGGTCCGCTTATATTTTTTGTGCCATACACGAAACGCTTTGTAAGTTCCGACAATAATTAAATGTTACTACGCGTCAAACATGTTTACATAATCTGGTTCATTTAAGTATTTTTAAAATATGTAAACATAGTTAATGGAAATTATTATTATGTTTTGTAACTTATAGCGCATACCAGTCGAAGTAGCACGGATCACAGGAATTGACGAAACTTTGAAAGTTAAGATCGCCAACAGGCAGAATGTGGAGACAAAACATGATGTTAGGGCGGAGCCAAATAAAAACAGTATGAAGTACGTTGTCAAAGGGTGGGCGAAATGGCTAAAAGATAACAACATAACAGAAGGTGATCATTGCAAGTTCCAGTACTTTCCAGATATAGGTGTTTTGTTCCTTACCGATGTTTTCCGCTAGTGGTGATATTTTAAACTTTGAAACATGTTTGAAGCATACTATATGGTAATTTTGGCTGATGAAGGAAGCTACAGTAGGTTATTATGTGTTAAAAGTTGTTTTCTATTAGGTTAACATGTTTTAAAGTTACGATCTTTATGTACTTTGGACTTTTAATATGTAACCGTGTTTATAAATATCTACTTGGTCTACTTTTTGTTTATATGTTATATTTAATACATAGAAATATCGTCTTATATTGATATAACAATGAGGTTAAGTATATTTAAATAATAATATTATATATTATTAACATGACAATTAGGAAAAAGAACAATGATAACATATATATATGAAAAAAAATAATAAAAAAGAATTAGTAAAACATTGATGTTAGGATTAATCAACCTCATAACAACAGTTTAAACTACAATTTCCCGAATATTTCTTTGTAAACAACGTTTGCAGTTTTATTTGTTGTCCTCCCATCTTTGTCGAATATTAAAACCTTAACGACATCTTTAGTCTTTACTCTCGACAAAGCAACATAAAGCTGACCATGTGAGAACACAGGGTCTCTCAGGTATAGACCAACTCTCGATAGAGATTGTCCTTGACTTTTGTTAATAGTCATCGCAAAACATACAGTTATTGGAAACTGCCTTCGTTGAAACTTGAAGGGTATTTTCTTGTCAGATGGTATCATGCTAATTCTTGGGATGTAAGTTCTTGAACCAACATTACTTCCCGATAATATCTCAGCCTCGATAACACGTTTACCAAGACATGTGATTTGAAGACCCGTACCATTACACAGACCGTTCTGCTGATCAATATTCCTCAAAAGCATAACCGGAACACCCAATTTTAATACCAATCTATGATTTGGTAATCCTGATACTTTCACACTGTTCAAGACATCTGGATTATATAAATCTTGATGTAACAGATCATTAATTTCCTCTGTCGGACATAAACTATCAGAGCTAAGATACTCTACTTCTTCACCGGGAAACAACGAAAGCAATCGATCATTTATCTCATGAACAACTTCATTCTTAGGAGCGAGTATAGCTCTTTCAGAAAAGTAGTCACGTTCTTTAAAACGATGAAGCACTGAAGGATATACAAAGTCAATCAAACCTTGAATTCCATCATTTTCATCAGTTATTAAAAGATGATCAGGTATTTCAATATTTGCATCACCATCGTTACAATCACCAACATTGCCTTCGCCAATCTCAAGAAGCCATTTACCAAATTCGTTTATCTCCTCGATGTTTGAGCTACTGGATCCAACCGACAAAAGCATGTTGGTTGTCAATTTTAACACCTTGCAACTGGACCAGATGTGGGATGAACATAAAGAGGCATTTACGATTTCTTGCCTGCTTCCATTTTGTACAACAGGTAGGATTTGTCTAAAGTCACCACCAAAGACAATAGCTTTTCCACCAAATGGAAGTTCTGAATTTCGTGAATCAAACACACTCAAAACATCCTTCATTGTACGATCAAGAGCCTCGAAAGCATGTTTGTGTACCATCGGTGCCTCATCCCAAATAATCAACTTGGCTTCGTATAGAAGATTGGCAACTTCAGTATTAGGCTTGATATGGCATACCGAATCTTCATTGAGATTAATTGGAATATGAAATCGAGAGTGAGCAGTACGACCTCGTGATAACAACAAAGATGCAATACCACTTGATGCAACATTAATAACAATCTGTCCATTGCATCTAATGGAAGCACCTAAAGTTTTCCACAAAAAAGTCTTGCCCGTACCACCATAACCGTACACAAAAAACACACCACCCTTCCCACTTCGAACAGCATCCATAATTTCATTATACACTGCTCTTTGATCTTCGTTTAGAGACCTGTGAAGATTATTGAACTCAGCCCTAACTTCATCCGTGTCAAAAGAAAGCTCCTCGTTTATCAGACGGTTGCTCTCGGACATTAGATAGTCATCATCAGGATAAGGCATTGGTGAGAACCTGTGCAAGTTGGATCCATTACGAAGAAGGAATTTTTCGATTTTGGACAACGTTATATTCTTTAAACGTTCGTCAGAAACAACGAATCCTACAATGAAAACGAAAATTATTTAATATAACGAAACAACTTGTTAATATAACATCACAAAATATAACAAAAGGCTTAAAAACATACCACTCATGCCAGAATCTTTCCGCATATTGTATAAAATGTCCTCGGACAATAGCTCCCACGTTTTCTCCCAAACAACTTCAGGTCTTGAAAGTGTATTAGACAATAGAAGTGTTCCAAACAAAGAACGAAGATAATGACCGTTTCCAGTGAAACTGGATTCTTTAATACACTCGATATATTCATTGTCATCATCTAACAGGACACGTGCATAACACGCGTCCCTAAAAGTAGGATAAACAACACCATCATATGTTATGATTTCTTCAAATGATCGTGGCCCTTTAACCTTAGTAAGAAGAATTCTTAGGTAATAAGCCTCACCAAGAGAAGGAGACGCAGAATAAATTCTCCCAATAACAACATAATTTTGGCGTTGCTGCCAGCAACGATCTTTAACTTCCACACATATTTTGAAGGAAACTCAACATAAGTAAGTTCTCTTGCTTCAGGCTTAGAATTGTTCATCTTCATCCATTCTAAGAAAATTGAGGAATTTACTTGAGGTTTGTTTAGGACATCCTCAATATCATCGTCACAACTAAATACAACATTTTGTTGTCCTGGAAGATGAAAGGGTAATCTCATAACAGAAGGATACCTATAATGGACATCATTGGCAAATATTCTCCAGCTGGCTTCACATGCGGAAACATATCTAGCTTCGTAATATTCTTTAATTTCATCTTTTGGGATCTCCTCATCGGGACCTCTGTCTGAATAAAAAACAGCAACAGTGGCTCGATCAGGTCCTTTATTAATGTATTTAAACAAATACTTAATTGAGCCAGCCTGATTGCACCACTCCACGTTGATGTGCGCCTGATATCTTTTAAGAAGTTTTTTGTTATATGGAACTACACTCCTATTGTCCAAAGTAACACCCTTCTTCACAACCGTGTGACCAGAATCTCTTCTCCTATAAACGGGAAATCCATCAGAATCAATGGAAGTGGATTCCAAAAACCTCTTTGGGAAATTTTTAGAACAACGGTTCCCAACCATGCATGGACATTTCATGTTGGCATGTCCGCAAGGACCATGAATCATAAAGTCACTCACAAGAGAATACAATTCAGGATCCTCGTTTTTATCAGGAATTTCAGCTGAGATAAAGGGATCGATGTGTTCAACCGTAGGAAGCTTATGATCAGCTTTCATAAATAAGCAAATATGCGCATGTGGCAAACCACGCTTCTGAAACTCAACTGTGTAAACAACTACACAAAAAAAAATATACTAACGATGAGTAAAAAATAGTAAATAAAATGTATGGAAAGACCAAAAAATTGTATAAATTGAAAGTAGGTGTAGCATTGACATACCTGCATTAATATCGCCAAAAAAAATTTTTTGCTTCATATCTTTTATCAATTCATCAAGTTTCATCTTAAACAATCGACAAAGTATGTCAGGTCTGTCTTCTGGCTTAATTAAAGAGTCACCAATAAATCTTACAATCTCAGGCCATTTCGGATTACATGTGATTGTGATAAAGAAATCAGGATACCCATACGTCCTACATAACGCCATAGCATCCAAGTAATTTTGCATCATGTAGCGAGAACCACCAGTAAAAGATGACGGTAATATAACAGGTTGTCCTGTATGACTCAAATCACTCTAACCAACGTCTTGAACATTTTTAAGACTGTTAAGCGAATCAGATCTCAGTTTGATTTGCTGAAAACGTATGTAGTTTAGCCTCTCACTTTCAATCATTGTGTAGGCATCGACTAAAAACTGCTGAAACAACCTCCTTGCATTAAGAATTAGAGAAAATTTGTTATGCCTATCCTGAATTCTATAAGAAAAAAACTCCCTCATCGTACAAGTTGGTCTTGTCTTCTTTGTATTAGGACCAAAATCCCTATGAGGAATGTTAATCCTATAGCCATCGTCTCCGTACGGAAAAAGAATTGGATACTGTAGAGCAAGATAAGAAGGATGTAACTTGCTAATACGCTTAAGAACTCCCGAACGCTATTCGACAATAAAATCACGGCTTTCTATCTTGAGATCAGGTTCATCAACTATTAAAGCAGCAACTTCAGAACACGTAGGTAAATTGTAAGTCCTACCATCCCGATATCTCTGTGATATTATACGAAGCTTAAGGGTAACATTAGGATTCTCATGGAGATGGTCTCGTACCATCCTGTAAGTTTTAACCAACATATTTGTAGAATCTAACATGTTCGTAAGAAACTTTATAAATTTAACATCAAGTTCCTTTGCCCTTAAAGATGCTTTGCTTGAAGAATCACTGTAAGAAAATGATACGTTTTAAATTACAGTTTCAAACGTTGAAATGGAAAAAATAGAATTCTACGTTGTAACTTAATTTTAAGATACTGATAAGAAAAAAAAATACCCGAATAACAACTCTCTATTAGCAAGCTCATTCTCAGTATCATAGATATAAAGCTGTGAAAATTTTGGCTGGTCTCCGTGCTTAGGAAGAAGACTACCCATACTATGTGCATTCTGACCGCTGATTCTATAAACAAATGGAGCATTACCTTTGTTTATTTTAGTATCTACTTTTCCTCCCATTGAAGTAAAGGAAAACATAGAATTGTAACGTCTTATGTTCTTTAAGAAAAACTTGCTTTCCTGATCTAAACAGCGAAAAAGCATCTGATAAGATGGATCAGAATCTTTATATTCAGGCAAGTCAACTTTACCATATCCACAACATAAGCTATATGTTTGCTTTTGAAGTGTAATGCGACCCTTTCCACCTTCGGTTGGCCATAACTTTGCAAAGCATAAACCACACGTAAGAGATTGGTCACCATGGTCAACATAATCTGAACATTTAACATAAATTGAATAATAAAGTAGGTAAAATAAAATATGAAACAACAATGAATAACATTAATCAGTTACCTTTAGATACGCCTTTCGTGGCGTCTAACACAACCTCGTGAACATGATTTTCATCATCAGAATCAAGAACAGCCATTGGTATGGGTTCTATTTCAATTGGTTTATGAATAAGTCTACGCTTTCCAGAAGACAACTTTTTTATCGAGCTAAATTCCGAGGTCGAAGATGTTGTGTTACGTTTATTCGTTATTCTGGGATTAAGAGAATAGCAGTCATTCAATGGTAAAGTTGATGAGCTTTCAATATTATCTGAATAAAAAAGAAAAAAGAATTTTTCGTTAAGTATATGAATTAAACAATTAAAAATGTATGTAACAATATAATTATAATATTTACCAGGTGATATACGATTCAAAGAAGACATAGCATTAGAAAAATGCGGTACACTTTGAACTTGAGAACGTATGTTTGTAATACACGATGTTGGAGTTATGTTTTCTTTGTTTGACCTCGTAATTCGTCGTGTTGAGGTAGAAGAATCTTGCAAAACATTTGTCTTTCTATTATGATCTGAAAATGCTCCAGATGAATAAGCTACATTTCTCGAATAATTAGAATTATTTCGTAAAAAAAAAAGATAATACAAATAGGTATTTTAAAAATAATTTGTTCAAATATTGTATGTAGTAAAAACAAACAAAATGTGAAACATCACCAAGTACTAACTGTTTGTTTTTTATTTACAAACCTGGGATTATGTTTTCTATGTTTGCAAACGGTGTACGGTTGGGTGTTGTAAACTGATCTTGTAGTACATTTCCTTTCTTCTTCAAAGTAGAATGTGTAACAATGGAAGATCTTACACTAACGGACGAATTTAAATGATTACCTAATAAGATATAAACAATCATTATATAATATGTAATATAACCGAACTGGAGTTGACGAACTAAATTAGTAATGTGAAATTTGTAACATTATCTAACATAAATCTAAACTTACTTGTCCCTATAACAGTTGAAGATTCGGTAGGAAAGGTTGTGATTGAAAAATTGGGAGTTAAATTCTCTTTGTTATTTAAAAGGATTCGTGTTGATGATGACGACGTTGAAGCACCACCTCGAGAAATGAATTTTTTAGTAATCTTTGATCTGTTACTATCAAGGTATAGTTTTCTTAACTTGCGCATGTGTTTAGCCTCTACCGCTATAATATAAAAATAGAATAAAGAATAAAATTTGACATATGTAACAGTAAACATTAAAAATAATACAATAGTAAAAAAATTACTTTCTTTAATTACAACAAATGTGATATATACAACTTAAATATTATTAAATATAATCAAAACATAAATGCATAGAAAAATGATAGAAAATTTACCTCTAACAAAATAATCCGGAAATGCATCTACACTTGATTTCTTATTATCAAGATATAGTTTTCTTAACGAACGGTAACATTTAGCTTGCTCAGCTAAAATGCAAAAAAAAAAAAAACTAAATAAGAAGAAACAAATATAGAATTTAGAACATAAAACGTTTTCAAAAAAAGAAATTGAATACTATTTAAAATGTTTGAGATAAAAGAAAAAAAAAACACTTACATTTATTATCAAGGCCAATATGTGGACGTTCAGAAGAATACGACGTAAGTTGTTCAACCCTATTATGCATTTTTTAACCAACACAAAGAACTACAACAAAAAAAACTAATAGGTTTACAATGAAAACCAAACGCATGAATAAATATAAATAAAATTATAACGAACTATATAAAAACTTACTGGAAATGTAAAGAATGATGAAAATAAATTATTCCACCGTAGAAGGAAGCTAAGAATGCAAATTCAGATAACCATGAAGATGTTTCAAAAGTTTGTGAAATATCTGAATTTATAGACCTAAGGTATAAGTTATTTATGGAATTCATAATATACATTACAAAAATAAATTGTAATCAAATTAATGATCATAAATATGAAAACACTTCTATATTTATTAGTTTCGAAATTTGAAGATAGTGTGTCATTTAGTAAAAATAGAATTGCTAAAATTACGAAATTTCTAAAAAAAGTTTAGAAATGTAACTGAATAGTAAAAATTGACATGATTAGCATATTTCTTAAAATGAATTATGAATTGTAACTGAATAGTAAATCTATATATACACACAAATGATTAATGTTCAGTTCATGAAAAGTAATTAAGGTCAAAACTAATACACCAAATTTTTTTTATTTTTCCAGTATTTATATTATCGCATTATTACATTACAAAAATAAAAAAAGTAATCAACATAGTCTCATACAATAAAGAATATAACCAAACATAATTCTCAACCAAAAATATTATAGGATAACTCAAAAAGTGACAATATATAGGCAAAACATAAAATGTCTTGAAACATCAAAAAGTCATACGAACAAAACAAAATTCCAATATTCAAATACCAAATAAATTGTTTTTTATTAAAACCACCATTTGCCATATCTTCTTTATCAATTCTTCTCAACACACATGCGAGGCTTACTTGCTGACGACGCCAATCCCTCTTCATTCAAATAAACATCATCAAGGTTACGCTTCATATCAGAAGATGATTGTTTCAAGTCACCCACATAATCCTTTGAAACAGGTGTGGTGTTATCCCCAGTGTAAGAATCAGCATCCTTAAAGAAATAAACAAATTATAACTAAGACAACTATTAAAGTTATATATAAGTTTATTTTTAAAGTTATACCTTCAAACATTCACCACCAGAAGTTTGGAACTCAGACTGACTCATACCAAAAGAATCAGAAACATCAAGCTGTGAAAACATGAAAAGCAAACAACAAATAGTTCAACATATTTTAATCGGTTTTCAAAGTGCAACTATATATTAATAAAACAATCACTTACTTGGTCAATTTTAATTTTTTTGTTCAGCTTATCCAAGATGTCATCATCAGTCGTAACAAATGATATTCCATAATTCTCAACAGCATTGACAATATTAAAGTCAGTTACTTTAATCATGAAAGCACACTTTAGGTTAACCAACGATTCAAATTCAACTGGATATTCTCTTGGAAAATCATTTGTCTTCAATAACTATATTAAAAAAAATATAATGTGTCATCACAATAAATGTATAAAATTTAATTTATATAAATATAAAGTATAACTAAATATAACCTCGTCCTGAATTTCTATAAGTTCCTTTGCAGTTTTCCCAACAAACTTCAACGCCTCATGGTCAAATAATGTAAGCGTCACAGTACCGGTTGAATCTTGAACGCGAACCGGTATTTTAAACCTTAAAAACCGGTATTTAAATAATTAACAAACATATGTGAATAGATAATATAGACGATCTACGTTGTTGTTGTTGTATGAACAATAATTAGAAGTATGACTAACAAACACTTTACCTGGACAACGGGAAAACTTCTTTTTCATTACAATCCTTGTTAGAACATTGAAACAACTTCTCATCTCTAACATCACTTGTTCCATCATCCTTATCATAGGTTTCAAACTTTTGCTCAACTTTGGACTTGCAATAGTTACAGCCATCATAATACCACATCTTGTCTGAAACGATTGCTACAATAGTTCCAACAACAACAACTTTCTTTGGCTGTTTAATATAATAAAAGAAAAAAATTCATTAAAATGTTGTTAAAATAAAAAATATAAAACATGAAATGTTAAGGAAAACCTCTAAGATTGATGCAAGATAAGCAATTGGTAAAAAAACATCATTCTTTAAAAATTCATCTTCGACAGAACACATCATATATGACCCAGCATGGCTACTTGACTCAGTTGAAGCAGCAAGTTTTGCAAGATACCTAAAAAACATTTTGAATAAACATAAATGTTTAATTAAAAATAAATACAAACAATACGTAAAGTTGATAAAATTTAAAAAATATGTTTAAATAATAACACTTACTTTTGCTTGAACGATAGCATGTCATCAAAATTGTCGTTAATGAAAAGTCGTGAACCATCAAAGTTATTAGAAAATCCCCATTTGCCTATTGTTAGGTAAAAATAATTTAAACAATAAAAAAATAGATACGAAGTAACAACATCTATTGACATTTGTTTGGTATAAAATGCACTATGAGTTAAATACCTTTGTATGTCTTAACAGCACCAAAATGGACAACAACGACAACATGTGCTTCACGCTTTTCACTAACCATGTAAGAATACATGTCCTTAGCGTAATCATCCCAAAGAGTTAAATCGATCTGAACATCTCTACAATAGAATATAAGAAAAAAATATAAGTTTAAAAACATTTTGTAAATTTTAAAGCATAAAATGGAAAAAAAATTAAACACAATTTATAAAATGTATTACTCAAGATCTTGAAGCTTAAGATTAAGGCGATTCCCTTTACTACCATCCTTTTTGTTAGGGGCTGTTTGGCTAAGCTTATTTTAGTGACTTATTTAGTTATTGACTTTTTGAAAAGTTAAAAGGTGTTTGGGTTAGCTTATTATGTGAGAGGAATAAGTAAATAAGTCACTCCATTATGACTTATTTGCTTTTCAAATAAGCAAATAAGTTATAAGTAGCCCAAAATAAGCTTAGCCAAACAGCCCCTTAGTCTCCTCGATGTTATAACAAACACCAACATAACCAATGAAATCTACCAAAAATATAAAATACATGTCAGCATATATAAGAACATAAAAAAATCTATAAAATCAGGAAACAAATATTATGGTATATAAAGATTGTAAATAAAAACTAAACATACCTACTGTCGTACCCTCTTTAATTTTCTGGGAAAGAACATCATTAAACTGAACAAAATTGAAAACGTACTGCGGACCTTCCCATATATTGCACTTTTCCACAAACGTATGATAATAAAAAGATAGCTTCTGATTGTTAGGAACAATCTTGAAAGATGCAGTGTTGGCAGCAAGAGATGGCCGTTTAATGATAAGGCATTCATCAACATTAAGATGCCTCTCAAACTTTGAAAATAGCTTATGCAAGCAAGAAGCTTGAATCTTGGTACCCTGTGTGTAAACACAGAATAACATGCAAAGGGTATGTAAAATTGCAATCAAACTGAGCATAATTAACACAGAAAAGATTAAATCATTAATTTACCATTTCATCCATCAGTATCATATATATACGATATGTTTCTCTTTCATTATCTCTCATCTTCTTCCTCCACAAACTAACAATTTTAACCTTGATAGTGTAGTTTGTGCTAAGAGCATCGATATCGTTCAGCAAGGTGATCTGACCTTCGTTTTCCATTATAGCTAAGAAGAAATCAAATAAATGAATGGACTGTTGCAAAAATATTAGTTGGGCTTAAAAAGAAAACAAATGATCTATTTATATGAAATTAATAAAGTTAATATTTTTAGTAATATATTATCAATAATTCTAATCAAAATAAACATCCTTTTTAAAATAAACTAAATAAGGAAACGGTATAATTTATAATTATATAAAACGAATTAACATAAATTCAAATTTGTAAAAAACGGAAACTGTACATATTAAGTATATAACTTCGAGTTCACATTACGAATTTAAAAATTATTTAGAAATATTAAGGTAAAATTTTATATTTGTAGCATATTTTCCATAATTGACAACCTTTACTAAAATATAAATAAAAGATTTTTTTACATTTTTATGAATAATGAGTCTCCATAATTATAAGTTTGAAATTGCAAAGTAAGGACGAAATTTTATGATTAATCACTTGCAAATTAAGAACGAAATTTTGAAATTGCAACATACTAAGTGATAGTTGACTTTCTATAATTAAAATGAATATAAAATGGGTTATTTATGTTAAATCTTATATAAAAACCTTATAATGAAACATGTCAAAACTATAATGAAAGGTTTAAAAATGACAATCATAGTGTTATCTATCTATTCTATATGTAGTACTAAATGTTCATAATACTATCTTATAATAATAACAACACTATACTCTCTGTACATAAATGAAAAAGATAAAAGAAAGAATGGGATCCAGATTATTTTAAATAATGTTAAATGCTTAATTAATTAACATAACATAGTGTTTGATATACTTTTTTGAAGAAATTTGTAACATCATTAGCATCAGTTAACGATTTATAAAATTTAAGAAATAACTACTTAACACATAAATTAAACTTTCAACACATGAAAAATGAGTGGTTAAAATCAAAGTTAACATATGAAAAAATATAATAACTTGAAATTAAAAACCATATCGAATGTCAAAAACCAAAAAAACCATATAAAAAGTTAATATCTAACATATGAAAGGCAAAAAACATGCCCTAAATGTCATATAACTAATGACTACGCCTAACGTAAGGTACAACTCGTTCAACAATCAACACCTGTTCATTTTCATCAAAAGAATAGTCAACCGTGTCACGGACCTTAATTCTAGCAGCTTTCATGAACTTCTTCCAACTGGTTAACGCGTATCGCCAACCTCCGCCGCTTTTTTTCACGTCTAGTACCGTTGGTAAATTGCTTTGGTGGATCCAGATGCATAAGCCTAACAGTGATATCTTTTAAACCTTCATCAAGTCTAGCCATCCGTGAAACAGGATCAGGAATCATCTGTATTGTTGTAAAAATAAAATTAATAATAAATATGAAACTAAAAGAACAATGTTTATTAAGTAACAAAAAATTGTAAAACTTGTTTTTCAGAGGTTTGTAAAATGATATTAAAACTTACAAAATAACGTTCACCAGCCATACGAGTAAAACGACAAACACCACCATGTATTTGTTCATCAACTTCATTTTCAGCATCGATAGGTGCAACTTCAACCTGCAAATTAGATATACAACATGTATTACATTAACATATATAAAATATATAATTAAGTAACAAAATTTAAGTTACCTCATCGACATCCACATCAGGAAAATAAATTTCAACGCCATTTTTTTCCAAAAATTTTTAAATGGAAAAAATTACCAAAACCTTTTGTAAATAACAAAATACAACCAGCCTTCAACTGTAACTGACAAACAATTACGTCAATACCAACGGTAAAACCAACTTTACCGTCAGACGTTTCAATGGCAACTTTAAACGTTTTGTTGTCTATAATTACAGTAGAAATTACATCATTTGAGGAATAATCATAAACTTTTGGCAGGATACATTCAGGAATGACCTGTGGGAATGATAAAAAAGAAAAAAAAATTAGTCTTAGTATAAGTAAAGTAATACATCAATACAATAGGAAAAAAATTAGAATTTATCTTACATAAAAATGAGATGATGGAGGGAGCAGATACGTCCAAAAAGAGCCACGACTAACCCCATCAACGAAAGATGTTAATTTAAACGTAGTAGAATCTACAGGATTAAATACTACCAAACAGCCTTTGGTTAGTCGCAAATGTTCTACAACTTTGGACCAACCATGGAAGAAGAATAACTTTCCTTTACAAGCGCTTAAAGAAACATTAAATAATCGGTCATCTTCAGTGTGTATCATAACATTTGTAGGGCATTTATCAACACCCCATAGTTTGCACGCAGCATCATCTGGAATGGACTAATAAAACAAACAAATGCAAAATGAATTATAATTATAGTGAAAAGATATAAACGATACAATAATAATAAACTGTATTTAATAATAAGAAAAAAAAATCTATGTAATAATTTATCATTTACCAGAATAAGTTCGTCTTCATTAGCCTTAAGAACCATGGTCCTTTGAAACTGATTTAAAAATGACGATGTTAATAAAGTGTAACATGTTAAGGTTAGTGTGAGAAAAAAAACAAATAAATGAAAAAAATCACAGATTGTACAAATGAAATGTTACATAAAGTCACAAAACGAACAAAAAAATACCTTGATGAACTTTCAGCCATATAAAAAACCTACAAAAACACGTTACATAAACAAACCATGAAATGATGAATTATTAAAATAAATATAAATAACAACAAAAAAAAAAACAAAGTGAACGACATGTTATAATAACATTCAATATGTAACAAACATCATAATAAGTATCTTTTATTCCAAAATCTAGAACAAATGGAGGCAACCGATGATATAAAAATTATGAAACATCATAATAAAAAATCTTGTAACCAAATGATTTACACTGAAAATTAACAACATTTAAAAAACCTACAAATATACAATCATATTATCCTATGGTCAAATACAGATAAAGTGACCTCAAAAATTGATAAATTACATAAACATGTGAAAGAAAAACAAAATCATAAGAATTTCCATGACAATCAGAATCAGGGTTTGTATAACATAAACTTAAACAATACATAAGAGTGAAAAAATCATATAAACATAATCATACCAAATAAAATAATAAAATTCATAAAAAAACTATATTCAATTACAATCGGATTCGGGGTTTCCTATAAACATCACATTCTGCATCAAAATAGGTTATAGGGTTTTGCATAAACATCATTTTATATAACAAAACCATATTCTTAAAACCACTAAATCAACCTATTTTACAATACCAAGAGAATTTATGCTTTTGAATGACATTCACAAAGTTATTAACAATCACAATCAAATAAAAGTTATTTTACATCATTTCAAATAAAACTTAAGACGGATATTCATAACAATCAGATGTAGGGTTTCGTATAAAGTTGATAGAATAAATAAACATTAGAAATAAAAAATATTCTGCATCAACATCGGTTTTAAGGTTTTGCATAAACAACATATTCTTTAACAAAACCATAATCTTAAAACACAAAAATGAACATATTTTTCAATCCCAATCGGATTTAGAGTTAAATAAACATAAACATAGTTTACACACATTAAATAAAAGGAAGAACACATGAATAATGATTAAAGAATGAATATAACAAAAACAACTTACAGGTTTATAGAGCGATATGTCAAATTCAGATATCGATTCAAGAAAAAGTAAATGTAGATGAAGACGGTGAAGAATGTAAAACCATCTATATATGTAAATCCACTGAAGAAATACATTGTTATATGGAAACCGATGGTATTCTTGGAAGAAGATTGGAGAGGAGTTGAAGAGTTGATTGGAACCATAACTGCAAAGGAAAGTAATTTTTTTTTAAAATATAACCGCAACCTAATTATAGAAACAATGTATAATTACAGAAACAGAATTAGAATTTCAAATTCATAAATTAAGCTTAAAAACATTACTCTGTTTATAGAAAAAAAAAACATTTTTAAAAATAAATTAAAGATATCTTTAAAGCAAATTTTAAAAAATGATAACTGAATAATAAAGTTATAATATTTTCAAAACACTGTTAATTTAATAAGAATAAGGCATAAGGCAGACTATATATCTCAAAAAACAAACAATATCAATTAAATTCAATTAAATATATTATCAATTAAAAAAACGATATATCATAAAACATTCATAATATAGTATTACTTAAAAAAAAGTGAACAGAAAACATAAAATTATATATGATAAAGTTAAAAAATATTAAAAAAAGTATAAGATTTAACTAACCTTTGTTGCTTGACGAATGATGGGATTCCGATTGTTATGACGGAGTTAGGGATTGACATGAAAAAAAATCAAGCAAAATCAGTAACAGCGATAAATATGGTCGGATCTACAGAAATCAAGAAAAATCAAAAAACTTGATTTTGTTTCAAACAAAAACCTCTGGTATAGATTTTGGTTTATAAAAAAAGTAAACATGTTGAATCGGTTAGATAAAAGATGAATACTAAACAACAAAGTAAAAAAACATACCTGCAAGATTTATGGTCGGATCTACAGAAATCAGACCAAATAAAAAGTTAATAGAAGTACAAACGAATAACATAAAATCAAACTCCGATCTTCATTCAGAACATATAATAACAAATATTTAGCTTCAATTTAGTGTATTTACCTTTGATGTTGACCTAATTTTTGAAAACTTGTTGAGAAGATAACCGATTGTAGAACAAAAGGAAGAAAGAAGAGGGTAAAGTTGAGGTAGGTATGAATGAGAGAAAAGAAAATGAAGTAGGTTTTAAATGATCCGAATGTTTTTTATAAGGTGTATTCGGAAACATAAAACCCGACCCAAAATATTTCGGATCCCGCTTGTTTTTCCTTGGAATCGTGATTGTAGAACGAAATTGTGAGTTCCCTCCTAAACTAAATTGCCACATCAGCCAAGATGGCCAAATACAAATGCCACCTAGCCCAAATCCATCTCATTTATATATATATATATATATATAGGGGACCGCTAGAATGAAAACCACCTCGAGTTATGAGAACCTCGAGAACTACTTGATCCGGGGCGAGGTGGACAAATTTTTTTTTCAAAAACGTAGATGCATGCATTATAAACACATTCGTAAAAAAATGTCGTGTGTGTAGTTTTTTACACCACAAAGTTGTGGTGTAAAAAACTACACACACGGCATTTTTTTTAATTTTTTTTACGAATGTGTTTATAATACATGCATCTACGTTTTTGAAAAAAAAAAATTGGTCCACCTCGCCCCGTACGGTGTGGTTCTTGCGGTTCTCATAACTCGAGGTGGTTCTCATTCTAGCGGTCCCCTATATATATATATATATATGGGACCGTTAAAATGAAAACCACATCCAGTTGTAAGAACCGCGGGAACCACTTTGTGGCCATTAGATTTTCAAAATTGATGGATGAGATTAAAAGTAGTTAAAACTAATATTAAATTCTTTTTGTCTTATTATGTCTTTAGTATTTTAATCTAAAAGGGTATTTAAGTAATTTTGTTTTTTTTTTTGTCTTATTAATTTTATTGTTTTTAATTACATTTTTGTCCTATTGCATTAATTGTTTTTTTCTAAATCATATTTTTTTATATTAAACAACATTTTTGAAATCAGATTTTTTGATAAAAAAAATTTACGCGCGCTTTTTTACGACCTGTTTTTTACGCGCGTTTTTTTACGACCCATTTTACGCTCCGTTTTTTCACGCTGTTTTTGCGACCGGGTTTTTAAGTGCCATTTTTTATGCCCGGTTTTGCGCACCGTTTTTTGACGCACCGTTTTTTACGTCACGTTTTTACAAGACGTTTTTACGCCCCATTTTTTACGTCCCGATTTTACGCGCCGTTTTAGAGTCCCGTTTTTACCCGCCGTTTACACGGCCCGTTTTACGCGCCGTTTTTTTTCGCCCCGTTTTTTTCACGCCGTTTTTGCGATCGGGTTTTTACGTGCGGCTTTTTATTCCCGGTTTTACGCACCGTTTTTTAGCACGCCGTGTTTTACGTCCCGTTTTTACGCCCGACTTTTTCACGCATCGTTTTTAACGTGTCGTTTTTGCACGCCGTTTTTTACGCTCGACTTTTTCAAGCGTTACTTTTTAACGCGCCATTTTTTGTCCCGTTATAAAGTGGCGTTTCTTACGTCCCGTTTTTTCGCGCCGTTTTTATCCCCCGTATTTACGCCCTTGTTTAGGCGCCGTTTTTTCAGAAGGTTTTTTACGTTTTACAATTTACGTAAAAAAAGTTTTTCGTTTTACGCGCCGGTTTTTTGTGCGCCGATTTTACGCCCCGTCTATGCCCAATTTTTTTTACACCCCTTTAGCCCTGTTTTTTACGCGCCGTTTTTTACGTTCCGTATTTTACGACCGTTTTTTTTTTTCAAAAAAAAAATTTACGGTTTACGGGATAAAAATTTTAACCTCAAATTTTTACGTTTTGAGTTTTAAGTTTTACGTTTTACGTTTTACGTATTACGTTTTAAGTTTTAAAGTTTTAGGTTTTACGTTTTATGTTTTACGTATTGCGTTTTACCTTTTACGTTTTACATTTTACATTAAAAAGTTTACGTTTTACGTTAAAAAGTTTAGGTTTTACGATTTACGTTAAAAAGTTTACGTTTTACGTTAAAAATTTACGTTTTACGTTTTATGTTAAAAAGTTTACGTTTTACGTTAGAAAGTTTACGGTTTTAACTTTTTTCTTTTTACAAAAACTTTTTACGAAAGTTTACGTTTTACGTCTCAGATAGATTGAACTTATCATCAAAAACACAAATCAATCACCGAGTCAACACGTTGACTGTATTGACCATGTTGAACTTATCATAAAAAACACAAATCAATCTAGTTGACTATCGTTTACTGTATTGACCATAGCTGACCCGAACATCGAACCGAGTCGAGCCTCCTGTTGACTAACATTGACCCTAACCTAAGCCGAGTCTTCCGTTGACTAGCGTTGACCCGAAGCTGAGACTGGATCAAACCAAACCAAACCCAAAGCTGGGCCGAATGTGAACCCGAAACAAAGTGAGAACCGTGTGACCCATATATGTATGTATATTTTCAGCATCATCAATCCACCAATTCACATACTTGGCTACAAAATACTAAATCAACCATCAGAATTTTCAGCATAATCCTTCGAATTCACATCAATTTTGATATACAAACACACCTTAGTTGACTTCCAAATAACACGTCTTCCCCAATTCAACACCAAAAGTAAAATAATCACTAAAACTAAACTAGCAGGATCCTCATGCCTAATGTTTAAACTATGCATACGTTACATACACATATAGATACACACGTATGTACATTTTCACCATCACCATTCCACTAATCTCCATTCATAATACCTATAAATACAAAATTCTTAATCAACTATCATATCCTCCAACCAAATCCTTGAAATTTGCATCAAATTTTGGTATACAAACACACCTTAGTTGACTCCGACCGCCGGGAAAAGCAAGACCGAGACTCTGAACATCATCACCATCATCATCATCGGACTTCAAAAAAAAAGGAACTTACACGGGCTGCCGGAGCTTCGAGCCACCTCCGCCGCTGCTCCGATCGGCGAACCAACGCCGCCGTCCATCGATGTATCCCCCCCTCCGAATTGTCTCTCTATATCTCTCTCTCTCTCTCTCTCTCGAATCGGGTGGGTGTGCTTGTCTCCGTCATCACTATCACCGGCCCACCACGGCAGGGTGGCCCGCTGTCTCGTCTCTTGGGTTGTCGCCGGCAGTCTTCAGGTGTCACAGGAGGAACCCGGTCGCCGGCTGTCCCGTCTCTTGGGTTGTCGCCGGCTGTCTTCCGGTGGGGTTTGTACCCACCACTGATCAATGATCTTTTTTGTTGCTGGATTTGGGTATGAGACTGAGAGTTGAGGGAAGATGATGATAATAGAGAGTTGATGAGAGAGATGTTTTATTTTCAAATAAAGAGAAGTCTGCAACTTTAATCAGAAAAACAGAGGAGAGAGAAAAGGATTTGACATTTGGGAGTAAATGACCAATATACCCTTTAAGGTGGCATAATCTGATTGGTTAAGAGTGGTTCTCGCAGTTCTTACAACTAGAGGTGGTTTTTATTTTAGCGGCTCCCTATATATATATATATATAGAGGCCGGTTAACGTACAATACCTCTTATCCTACATTATGTACGCGATGCCCTCAGCCGTACGATCTTCAATCGATCAAACGCGGGCGAAACTAATTTGAATGATTAAATTAATCATTTTAATATATCTAAATCATATCAGGGAGGTTAAAAACGTCATTGCGAGGTCATAAATCTCTGTAATTGACCGATGATAGTTCAAAATCAAACCCTAAATCAAATTCAAAAACCTGAAATTCTTCTTCCCCAACCTCCCTTCGTTCCTTTTGGTGCGATATCGATAATAAGAACTACTAATTTGGGAGTTGTAAGGGTCAAACGGAAGAAGACTGACAATGATCGACCAGCAATCGAAGAAGATGAACAGTAACACACACACAGATTATACACATGCGATTTCATCAAATTACCACATGCGAAATTGTTACAAAAAAACAACATGCTATTTCATCAAAATTATCACATGCGAAATTGGTACAAAAAAACAACATGCGAATTCATCAGAAATTATCACATGCGAAATTGTTATAAAAAAAACAACATGCTATTTCATCAAAATTATCACATGCGAAATTGGTACAAAAAAACAACATGCAAATTCATCAAAAATTATCACATGCGAAATTGTTACAAAAAACCAACATGCGATTTCAATGCGCGATAAAAGATCCGACGGCTGAGATTGGCCCGTACGTAATGTACGATAAGGGCATTTGTACAGTACTCTTTACCTATATATATATATATCTAAAAATCTAAATAATATAATATATAATCTGATTTTTATTATGATAAATTAGTGATTTTTTTAGGAGGGAATTTCAAAATTGAATGGGGAGTTGTTTTTGTGCATTTAATGCACATGAGATATCATCATATCTCCATCTCGATAAGGCTATGATGAGTTCAAAGTTATGAGTAAATATTGTTGAATATGTCATCTTGGCTTGGTAGGGTTGAAGGATGGTAGATCTTTATCTGCAACCTCCCTTACAGCCATGGTGCTTTCACTATTTTGTAAACTCTGAGCCTGGAAATTTACGGAGATCTTGCTGTCTTCTACTATCGTCTTCAACATACAGAGTTGAAGAGTCAGATCTACGAAGAGGTAATATTGGGTATCTGTAGTATTCATACCGATTTATAGCTGGGGGTACATGATGGTCGCCGGTGAATAAAATTAGGGCTCTAAGGATGTGACTAAGTCTTGCTATTTTATGTGATTTAGGCCAGTAGAGATTCAATGGACAGGGGATATTTGCCTAATATGGTAGAATTCAAAAGATCATGGTTGTAAGGTAAGTTGTTTCTTGAATAATAGATGCCTTTGATATATGAAAGATTATATGAATTGGTTACGTTTTATGTTTTGTAGTTTAGTCTGCGAATTTGGTTGAATCATCGTTGCCATTGATACGGAGTGGCCGAGAAGATGTTAAGGTTGAAGTAACTGTCTCCTACAGATCAGGGCGGTTACTCTCAATTCTCGATTGTTGTTCACTCAGAAAGATAAGGTACTTTTACCATCCGTGAAGATGTTCTTGGTCTGTTTGTTCTTAGTCGTGATTGGTAATTTCAAGAATTTGTAGTTTGATAAAGGTTTCATCTTTTTTGGTTAGTTTTAGTTGTGGTTATGATTTTTGTTTTGTTGTTTAGTGGGCATGGAAGCTTCTCCATAGTCGAAACTTAACAATGTAGTTTGTCATTTACTTCATTATTCAATTATTGTACCTTATTATGGATGGTATGCTTTGTTGTTACTGATTTTGTTTCAGTTGTTTTTAATGAATTTGTAGTGTTTGATTTGTTTTTTTAATTATTTTGGTTGGCTGATACAGGAGAATCACCCATAGAACTCACCACCAGAACCATCGGGTATGTTTAATAACGATCGATGACTACCACGGGCAAGTCTGGATGATGTTTATAGATTCAATGATGTTTGTTTGTTTTTCATTCAGTTTACTTTTCTCTTAATCATGTTTTGATGATAATAGCAATTTGATGATTACGATGACGGTTAGTTTGATAAGCAGCAAACCGGTGTACACATGTGGAGGCTGCGGTGCAATACTTCAAGGTTGGTAGCATATAACTAACTACTTGCTTTTTGTTTTTTAGTATTTGATTTGGCCGATGCCCCATGTTCAAGGATGCCTTATGTTTCAGACTATACGAAGATTGCCTCTTGGTTATCATAAGGTTAAATTTTAAATTAATATGGTCTCATTCGTTAATAAGCTTATAATTATACTTAAGCAACTATGAAGAGCCAATATCTAATCATCAATGCACCTAATGACAGCAAACCATAAACAAAGCAAGAAGATTGGAGGCGTTCTGTTCTTTTTTTATTACATATAAAGTATAGGTGGAAATTCTGACCCGTATCTTTATAGAAGGTCAATTAAGGTAATATTTAATCTATAAAATGTGATATGTTGCGAGGATACATCTGTTATCAATCTCAGGTATGGATTTTCCGTTGTTAATTTCGTGTCAACATAAATCTGATTCTTATCACTAAAGATATTCTAGAAATGCTAGGGCTTTTATAGTTATCTGTTTATTTATTTTTTTGCAGTAGGCTTTGTATGTTTTGTTGGATTTGTTAGCCAATGGAATCATGTTACCCTAATGTCGACATCAGATCATCCGGAAACCATCATCGAGCCATCACATTCTTTCCGTTTACATCCCAGGTAACGGGTTTCCTTAATTCATCTCGACACTTAGGTTGTTATGTATGGTTTTTTGCTGTGGTTTTGATGAATTAAGGTAGGTTAGGTATTGAGACCAAGAAATTGTCAATTTCAGGTAGGTTAGGTATTGAGACCAAGAAATTCAGCGCCACTTGCAGTTATGGTTTTAAGGTCAGTCAATTATTGGCTTGAAACAGAGATAGAGGACCTTTGTTTCTGAATGTATTGTAGCTTCACTTATGACTTATGGCTGATGTTGTTGTCATGGTAGGAGAGAGAGAGTGGATTTGTTGTCTAAAATGGGTTTTTATTTTTTTGTTTCGATACTGGATACAAGAAAAATTGATTGAAATCGAGACTGAAGCAGACAATCTTCTACTTGCAAGGCACGAGGTAACTAAGTTTCCATCACTTCAAGTGAATATTTTCTCATATTTTAAAACTGATGGAAAAATTGCAACAAACTTCAAGTGTTACACTGAGGTACATCATCATCTTTCTCATTTCTTGCATCACTGAGAAGTTTATCTGCCATCTCGGTCTCATTTGACATTGCTTGCAGAGTGAGGAAGTTATTGATCACACATTAAGTCTGTTTTTGGAACTTGCATCTAGGTTAGTTTGATTTTATTCAGACATTTATGATGATTTTGGGTAGGAAGTTGTTTTATTCTTTTTTCTTATAGGTATAGCTTCATTTGTTTAGAAACTTTATAAACCATTTCTATAGGGTCATCTGCTGACCTCATATTAGAGTTTGTGGTTATTTTATGTGTTGAAAATTTGTGCAATGTTTTAAGATTGATCAACTGTTTTTCAGGTTGTGTGATTGTTACGTTTCTGATACTCTTTATCTGATGTTCTGCGAAGAGACACTATCCCCTTCCAAGTGATAACAGAAGTACGAAAAAGCCCCTACATACTTTTCGTCCTTTTAATGTTGCACACCGTGGTTCAAATGGAGAACTCCCAGAGGAAACTGCTCCTGCTTACTTGGTACATTTATTAAACAATTTCTTTCCTCCTAAGAGAAGTTGACTTTTCTTCGGTTTAGTGTTGATTGTTTCTATCCTAAGAAATATTATATTGTGTAATGTTAGTCATTAGTTTTCCTGCATGACCAAAAAGGTCAACATTGTGAAGATAATTTATGAAGTTAAAGCAATCTCATTTAACACTTAAAAGTCAGCATTTGAGCATTGTGAATTAACCGAATGTGATTAAAGAAATTGGTAAAAAAACATTATTCTGTCAGCTGATGTGAATTCATAAGTATAATGCGAATGTGAATTCATTAAATAATTTCACATCATATTTTACATATAATTTTATATGGTTTCATTAAGTATAATGCGAATGTGAATTCATTAAATAATTTCACATCATATTTTACATATAAACGTAGACAAAAACTTTTATCATTATACTTATAAAATTAACACATATTGTCTTTAACATTGTTTTATAAAGATATGTAACTAAACACAAACAATTTAAATTATATATTATAATCTGTTTTTTAGTATTTGATTTCGATCGTTATTAAACCTACCTGTGTGTTCACACGGGTCTTACTACTAGTCTTATGTAATGGAATAATTAGAATGCGAGTTTGGTCGGTCACGTGGCATGGCAGAAAAAACATAAGTTTGAACCATTACGCCTTCTTATTTGTATTCAAGGTTACAATGGTTGTGAATCACTATTATGGTGTCGACACTTGGTATACTAATAAAAAATTATTATTACTTTTATAAAAAGAAAATGTAATATTTAAAAATCGGTATTTAGTTAGTTATTAAAGAATGAAAATATAATTCACTATTTGGTCACTTAACACTTTTTCAATTTATTAAATAAATTAATAACCTTCTTTTGATTATTGTTAAAATAGGCTAATTTGTGAGTCAATTTTTTGTAAGATTTCCCAATGAATCATGTGTAATGAAATAATTTAATTGTGAGTTTTACAGGCAAAAAAAAAAAGTTTAAACCAATGTTACAGTGGTTGGTAATCACCTTTAAGATGTTCTACAAATAATAAATTTGCTTTTAAAAAAAAGTTTAAACCAATGTTACAGTGGTTCAAGTCCCACATACACCAAAAAATAAAATGAATTTGCCGTTAAAAAAGAATAATAATAACAAAACCTTTACTTTTTCATTCAAAAAATAATTTACTTTGAAACATTAATTAGGTTTGACTAAACTTACATTCTAATTGACCTGTAATATTTGATTTCTAGTCAAACATAATTAATGCAATAGAGTATGGTGCAAATGGAAATTTACATTCTAATTATTTACCTCCATGTTCCCAAATCGCAATGATACTCAAGAAGTCAAGGTCGGTTAACGTTAATAGGTTTTTTTTTTTTGTGAAATTATACAAATTCAAATTTAAATAGCCCTCACTTTGTATTTCTCTTAGGGCCTTCAAAAACGTTTAGAGAACCCTTCTGCTAATACGATGCACATCTTATTCAAACCAGGAAATTATTTTATAATTACTCTCATACTGGTTACCCGCTCTAATGTATTGCTTTTATTTGATGATAAAACTTAATGCATAAAATCATATAACATAGATGCATGTAATATTACTCAAATAGAATAAAATACATAGTACTTAAAGTCATTTGTCATTAATTACACATTTTAAGTATTATAAATAGCATTTCAAGCAATACACAAATCAAAAGAATCCAAACACAACTATGACTATGAAGGTTACTCTCTTCATATGCTTCATCGTAACATTCACCTTCCCTTGCTCATCCAAAACCACCAACAACACTACCCCTGGCAGCATAAACTGGTGGTGTACTCAAACCCCAAACTACCAAACATGCATACACTACGTTGCCAAGAGTAACACCTCTTCCGCGCCCATATCTATAAACCAGTTCCTAGACATAATCGTAAACGCAACCATAGACGAAGCACGCGTGGTTCTGAAACGCGCCAAAGAGATCGAGGCCACTTACACAAAGGATCCAGAAAAAAGCTTATGGAATAGTTGTGTTTTCAACTTTGACGGGATCGTGTACAGACTTAACATCGTCCTTAACCACACCAACCAACCTAGCCCATTTGACATCAACAATTTGTTAAATAATTGTATGATCTTTGTCGACATGTGCGAAAAAGAGTTCGATATTGTCGAATACCCAACCTCCTGCTGACGTTGGCTGGATCTTCGGTGACGTCAAGAGCCTTTTATCCTTGTTTGCTACAAAAGAACAAACCGTTAGCCTCGCCACGGGGGACCCCGGGAGGGGGATCCGTGACCAAGCTCCGGCGTGAGAGTAAGTAAACTTGCCGGAAACGAGAGAAGCTTCTTCCGATGAGTATAATCACCGGAAGGTTTCCCCTTTGGTGTGAATCATATTATTGTGCGTATGTAATAAATGTAAGTGAATGTTGGTCGGAAGTTAATGTGGGGAGAGTAAATGAGGATGCAATCAATGAGAGAAAGCCGGAGATGATACCTGCCTTTGTTCTTCTTGCTTATTCTTATATAACAGCTTGATCTTATCATACTAGATATTTTTCTCATATGATCCAACGGCTCCTAGAGGTTATCGGGGGGTGCAGACACGTGTCTGACCCCCAGCTTTGAGATGTCTTCCTCAATTAATGTTTCTGCCGGAGAAGTACAGCGTTTTCAGGTGAGATCCTTTTCCTATCGTTCATTAAATGAGACTTGTACTACCCCTTAGTTGTTTTCCCGCTCACAACAAAAGAGAAGGAAACTTAGTGGGCAAGGTGACCTCTTCTGATGGGCTTTTTTGTATTAATTGGGCTTCTCACAGATAGTCCAGAGCGGGTAAAGTGGGCCCACCCACTGGCCCGTCGTCAAGTCATCTTTAGTCCCTGGTTCTGAGACCCGAGGCTCATGATCCAGGGCTGAGCCATAACTGTTCAAAGAGTGGTTTTTTCTAGTGGGTCCCTTTGGGATCGGTTGTAATGAACCATCCCCACTAATGATTACGTCGCCGGTTTTATTATAGCGGGAGCTAGTCCCTAGGCAACACGTGTTCCTTATTTTGAATTTTGAAGAGACAACCGACGCGACGGTTACCTGCATGTCAGTCGCATCTCTTTAAATACCCCATTCCCCTTTTCCGATTTCTCACTCAAACATCTTTGAATCCCTTTTTCTTTCTCTGTGATACTTCTTCTTCTCCGATCATGAGTCGTTGTGGACGTTCATCCATAAGATCTGTATTGACGGCAAAGGACTTGAAATCCTTTGTTAAAACATATAACATCCCCGAGCGGTTTTCTCCTTCGTTGCCGGGACCTGACGAGTCAGCAGAATGCACACCGGAAAGAATCCCCATTTATACCCTGGCCTTCTCTTCCTGTGGAGTACGGTACCCTCTTTCCTCTTTCAAGGTCTCTTTACTTCGTCACTTTGGTGTCCATTTCTCCCAGATTCACCCTTTAGGGTTTATGCGAGTGGTCCACTTTGAATTAGCTTGTGCGGCAGTCTCAGGGGAGCCTTCTGTCCCCTTGTTCTGTATGTTCTATAGACTAATTTCGGACGGAGATTGGTTTACCTTTGCAAAACGGCCGAACGGTGTTTCGAGACCTTGCTATAGTTTCATGCCTACCTCCACTTATCCAAAAGATTGGAAAAGCAGATTTATCTTTGTTTCAGCCGCTATGTTGCCGGATTCTCCTTTGCCAAGGGATCTTGATGCTGCTATCGAGGACACCATTCCCACCCTGTCTGCAGCCGAGACTGTTCAGTGGAAAAAGATGTGTGACAACCCAACGAGGGCGTTTACTTTCTCCGAAGGGACACTTGCTATGGGGGGGGGGCTGAGTCCCTCTTATCCAGTCCGTCCAAGGGCTTTTTTCGGCAAGAAAGGTACCTTTTTGTTCTTGGTTTGCCTCTTACATTCATTCTTCCTTTACATCTTTGAAAATTTCGTAGTCATCTTTTGTGCCTTCTTTTTGTGCAGAGATAACTTTGTGGAGACTTCTTCAGGGTGATTCCAAGGATGTAAAGTATGTGGTTGATAATGAGGTTGATCCCAGGCTGAATGTGGGAGTGCAGATTACCGGGGGATCCGTCCAGGCAGGAGGTTCTGTTACCCTAGGTGGTGATGAGGAGAGCCCTTCCGGGGAGGAGGAAAGTTCTCCTGATTTTCCTCCTGTTCATCCTTCTGGCCAAAGTGACGACGAAGATGTGGAGATAAGGTTGGTTCGTAAGAGGAGGTCTGCTAGCCCCCAACCGGATCCTGTACCTCGTAGCATCCGTCAGAGGCTTCGCAGTGCCAGTGGCCAGAAGCTTCCCCCTCCCTCTAGAGCCGTTTCTGATCTTCCTCCTGCTGGGGTCAAGGGCTCCTTGTCTAAGCATTTGAAATCCTCAAGCTTAGTGAGTGCTCCTTTGTTGGTAAGTTTCCTTTTCTCCTGTTTTTTCTTTGTCTTTCTGTGTAGTTTCTGATTGCTCCTTTTCTTATTTCTTAGGGGAGCTCCTTGGAGCCTATAGAAATACCTACTGGTCCCTCTCCTTCCCGTATCCGGGACAAGGCCTCTGAGGTGGGAGTGGCTCGCTTTTCCTCGGCTTTCGAACTTTCTCCTCCACATGCAACTGGGACTAGCAAGCCCATTACTCTTGAAGGCCCTGTTCATCGATCCCCTCTTGCCCCTTTATTTGCCGACGCCCTTCCTTTTACTTATGCCCCTAAGTGGAAGGTAACTGATTCTTCCGTTATAGGGACTCCTGAAGCTGCTAGGGACTTTCTGAACCATGTTGTTCCTCCCTCACATAAATTTGTAAACTCTGCCCTGAGGGATGATCTCTTTGAAGATCAATACAGTATGTCTCTATGTGAAAGCTTTTTTAGGGGTGCTGGGATGCTTCAAAGGGTTGATGATCTGAGGAAGGCGAACGAAGGGCTTAAGGCTGAGCTTAAGGCTTCCCAGTCGGCTGTTGCTGGGCTTAGGAGCCGGGTGGTTGATGCTGAGAGGAGGTTACAGGAGGAGAAGGTGCGTAGTCTTCTCCCCCCCCCCCCCTCCTTTTTTTTTATATATATTCACTGATTCTTTGTTTAGGGAGCTGGGGCTATGCTTGAGAGGAAGGAACGAGCTTGGGAGCGGGAAATGGCATCGTTGGTTGAGGAGAAGGAGGAGCTTGCTGCTGAGCTGAGGCATTTGAAGGAGGTTGGCTCCGTTTCCCAGGAGCAGCTTAATACCATTTACGCAGATTATGGAGTAACTTCTGATGATAATTAACGATTAGCGGGGGAGAAGCATTGGCTAATTACTGAAGGTTTTGGGGCCTTTCTTGCTGCTGTTGCTCAGTCGGAGGATTTTAAGAGTGGTTTGGAGCAGGTGTATAGGGCCTACAGGGATGTTGGGTACCAGTCGGGATTGAAGGATGGCTACAAATACTCCGCTCAAGGCTTGGATAGGAAGGAAACTCCTCTGTATGACTCCAAGGTTAAGAAGAAGCTGTCCAAGCTGAATGAGGAGTTTGGGCACAAGACCCCAGCTATTCTTGCCAAAATCCTGGAGCATCCCCTGATCTCTATTGATGAATTGAAGACCCTGTTCTCCTCTGCCGGTCCCTCGTCTCCGCCATCTCTTTCCGGGGGTGATCCCCAATGAATTCCAAACATTTGATACACTTCGATATGGTTGTACTAACTTTAACTTACTCTAGGATACTTGTGTGTTTTGCTTGACTGTCGTGGGTGGTCCTTTGTGTTGGGGACCACTTTGACCTTTAACCATATGGCTCATAGTTATGTATGGCCTTTTTGTTTTGTAGCCTGTTTCTTGCTTGTTTTGCTTTTGCAGGGGTTTTTTCCGGAGGCTAGTTTAGTGATTTCCTGGGATTTTTAGGCTGTTTTAGCAAGGAGCTATGTTTTTTGTTTTACCTTGCTGTGTTTGCAATCTTTGTATATTGCTAATTTTTGCCCAAGTTGTTAAGGCTTTTCTTTGTATATGTATTTCGTAGCAAATAAAGCAGGCTCCCTTTCGTAGTTTTGTATATGCGGGTGTGTTTGCATTATTTGTTTTTGTTGTTTGCTTCGTTAAACTGTGATTGTCTGTTCGAGGCCAATCGGTGGACAAGTTTATAACGTGGTGCTATGTTTTTAACTTGTTTTTGTCCGTTTTAGGTTAGCTAGACCTTTACTAGCCCCACGGCCAGGCTTTTGGACATGCTTTGAATGCCTTATACACGTGTGTTTTTTCGCTCTAGTTTTAGATTTAATGGTGTCCTTAGGCACGTCTGCCCAGGTGTAACTGTCCATTGTTTTCTCAAAATGGGACGTTTTCGTCCGTCTTTCATTTAATCCCTTGGGGCTTGTATCTCCCATCATAGATTGTTTACAAAAGGTCCATCCTTTTAGGGGGAGGTCCCCGTACATATAGTCATCTATTACAAAAGTGGCTCTTGGCCGTTTTTCTTGGGGGTACACCCCTTACATGTAATATTTCCTGAGTTGCATGAGGTTCCAGGTCCTAGGAACCTCCTTGCCTTCTAATGTTTCCAACTTGCAAGTCCCTTTTCCGTTCGCCCATGTGACTCTGTAGGGTCCTTCCCAGTTGGGTCCTAACTTCCCGGTATTTTCTTACAGACTAGCCTCGTTGGCCCTGAGAACCAGGTCCCCTGGGACGATGTTGAGCTTCTTCATCCTGGCGTTGTAATAGCTTCCCAGGAGCTTCTTGTATTGGGCCTCCTTAACTGCTGCTATTTCCCTTCTTTCTTCCAACAAATTTAGGTTCATCCTGAGGTCCTGCTCATTCTCTTCATCCCGGAGCTTCATCCGAGCAGTTGGAGATCCGATCTCTGCGGGGATGACAGCTTCCGTCCCATAAGTAAGGCTGAACGGGGTCTCCCCGTTGCAACTTTTGGGGGTGGTTCTGTATGCCCATAACACAAATGGAAGCTCTTCCAGCCAGCCTTTCTGTTTTCTCCCCAGCCTACCCTTCATTCCTTTGATGACGCTTTGGTTGGCTCTTTCCACCAATCCGTTACTCTGGGCGTAGGTGACAGAAGTAAACACTTGCTGGATCCGCATCTGTTCGCACCATGGTTTGAAGGGCCTTCCAGCAAACTGAACCCCGTTGTCACTTACTAACTCCCTCGGAACCCCATATCTGCATATGATGTTATCCAGCACGAACCTTCTCATTTGGTCTCCAGTAATCTTTGCCAAGGGCTTCGCTTCAATCCACTTAGTAAAATAATCAATGGCTACCACCACGTATTTGACCCCTCCCGGACCCTCAGGGAAGGGTCCAATTATGTCAATGGCCCATTTCTGGAACGGCCACGACGTCGAAACTGGTACCATGGGGTGTTTGTGCTGGTGGGTCATTGGTGCATGCACTTGGCAGTTGTCACACTTCTTGATTTCCTCGGATGCCATTTCGTACATCCGCGGCCAGTAAAACCCTGCATTCATCGCCCTTCTCACTATTGTTCTTGGTCCCGAGTGCATTCCGCAAATCCCTTCATGCATTTCCTTAATCACATATTCGGCTTCTTCCATGTCAACACATTTCAGGGACGGACCCAGATATGATCTCCGGTATAGCTCTCCTTCGACCAGTTCGTACTGTAGGGCCTTGACCCTTATTTTCCGGGCCGCCCATTCCCCCTCGGGCAGGATTCCGTCCTGGAGAAATCTGACTATCGGAGTCATCCATGTTTCCTGGGGGCTTTCAATCGTGGCCACTTCCACAGTGTTGAGGGAGGAGGATGTCAGGACCTCTACTTTAACTTCCTTCGCTAGATGATCGAATGCTACCGAGGCTAACTTGCTAAGCGCATCAGATTTCCTGTTCCTTCCCCCGGGGATGTACTCCAGCTTGAAAGTTTTGAACGCCTTAGCTGTCTCCTTAACTTTCTCCACGTATCGAGCCATGATGTTATCCTTAGCCTCATATTCTCCTTGGTATTGTTTTACTACTAGCTGTGAATCAGTGCTGGCTTCTATGTGCTTTGCCTTCATTTTTTGTGCCAGTCTCATCCCTGCCAGGAGGGCCTCATATTCTGCGGTATTGTTTGTGTTCTCAAAATCCAGCCTTACGGCATATGTCAGCTCAACCCCCTCGGGACTTATCAGTGTGATTCCAGCTCCATTTCCTTCTTCACTGGATGCTCCATCAGTGAGCAACTTCCACATCGCCTTATCTTCCTTCTCTTTTTCTTCTTTCTCCAAGGCTTCCCATTTTAACAGTTCCTTCTCTTCGTCCTCCGGGACTTCTGCTAAGAAGTCGGCTAGTATTTGTCCCTTCATGGCTGTCCTGGGCTTAAACTCCAGGGAGTGTTCTCCTAGCTCCACAGCCCATTTGGCTAACCGTCTGGACAGTTCTGGCCTCCTGAGTACCTTCTGGAGGGGTTGATCGGTCATTAGGGTAATCTTGTGTTCATGGAAATACCTCCTGAGTCTTCGGGATGCGAAGACGAGAGCTAATGTGAGCTTTTCCAGGGGCATGTATCGTTCTTCGGGCCCTTTAAGCGTCCTGCTGATGAAATATATGGGGATCTGTTTCCCCTCCCGCTCTACCATCATGACCGCACTTATGGTCGTTTTTGAGGCGGATAGATATAGGAGCAGTGGATCCCCGGGTACTGGGGTAGCTAGCGTCGGGAGCTGACAGATGTATGCTTTCATCTCTTGGAAGGCTGTTTCAGCCTCCGTTGTCCATTTAAACTTGCTTGTTTGAAGGCAGTCTTTCAACACTTTCATAAAGGGGAGAGTCTTGTCAGCCACCTTTGATAAAAAACGGTTTAACGCTATTAGCCTTCCGTTTAGTTGCTGAATGTCCTTTAGGGACCTAGGGGATCGCATCTCAGCCACCGCCTGGGTTTTCTCCGGGTTTGCCTTGATCCCGCCCTTGGTGACCACTACCCCCAGGAAATTCCCCTCCTCTACTCCGAAACAGCACTTCCCAGGGTTTAACTTCATGTTTACGTCCTGCATAGTGTGGAGAGTCTCAGCTACATCGTTTATCAAGGCCGTCTCCATTAAGCTTTTGATGACAATATCGTCGACGTACACCTCTAAGTTCCTTCCTCGTTGCTCCCTAAACAGACTGTTCATAAACCTCTGGTATGTGGCCCCAGCGTTCTTGAGGCCGAAGGGCATCTTGGTGTAGCAGAATGTCCCTTCGTCTGTGATGAAGGCGGTTTTCTCCTCGTCTTCTATTGACATTTGAATTTGGTGGTACCCTTTGTAGGCGTCCAGGAAGCACTTCAGGGGGTATTGAGACAAGGAGTCCACTTGGGTGTCAATCTCCGGAAGAGGATAACAGTCCTTGGGACATGCTTTGTTGAGGTCTTGGAAATCGATGCACATCCTCCATCCTCCGTCTTTTTTCTGAACCATTACAGGGTTGGCAACCCAGGACGGGTATTTGACTTCCCTGACTATCCCCGCTCTAAGCAGCTTCCGAGTTTCCTCGCAAGCAGCCCTTCTTTTATTGGGTCCCATACTCCGCTTCTTTTGTTTTACTGGCTTTGCCCATGTAAATGTGTTAAGTCGGTGCTCCGTTAGGCTCCTTGGGACCCCCGTCATGTCCCCATGTTGGAATGCAAACACCTCTATGTTATGGAGGAGCAACTCCTTCAGGGCACTCTTGCATTTGTCACTCAAGTGACTCCCCACCTTGACTGTCTGTTCTGGGAATCTATCACAGAGAACCCACTCTTCTACCTTCTTTCCCTGGGACTTCCCTGGCTCTTCTTCTTTGGATACGGAGGAAACTACCTCGTAGGCGGACTTAACCCATGCGAGACCTTTTGGCGTTTGGAATACCAAAGCTCCGTGGGGGGTAGAGGCCTGTGCCTGTAGGTCACCAATTCCGGGTCTTCCCAAGATTGCATTGTACTTAGAGGGTGCCCTGACTACCGTAAAGGTTAGATCTATTGTCCGGACCCGGTCCCCCACGCCAACTGTGAATGGGAGCCTGATTTTTCCCAGGGGATGTGACACACTGTTGTTGAATCCTACCAATGGGATTGAATCTTCTTCCAACCTATCCCTTATGTCCCTGTCGAACCTAAGGAAGCAGTGTTCGTATATTACTTCAATGCCTGACCCTCCGTCCACATGTATCCTGGACACCTTGTGTCCGGCTATCACAGCTGAGATGTTCAGCGGAAGTCGTTGCACCTCGCTTTCTTCTAAATATGGCATGAGGATGGGAGCTTTCATGCAGTTTGGGGAGCCTAGGATTCTGGCCTTTACACTTCGGGTGGTATCAAACTCATTTCTCCTTCTAATCATATCAACATCTGCCCTCCCCGGCTCCCGTGCATCTCTTCCCTTGCGGTCCCCTCCCCCTTCCTTGATTTCCTTGACCAAATGGGCCAGTCTCCCCGTTTTCACCGCAGCCTCTATTTCTCTTTTGAGGTACATACAGTCATCGGTTTTGTGCCCAAAACCTTTGTGGAATTCACAGTATTCGTTTGGTTGTGCTTTTGGTCCCGGTTTTATGGGGGGGGCCTTGGGAAGGAATTCTTTACCCTCTCCGTGGCTAGTATCTCACTTGGGGTCTTAATGAGAGGGGTGAAGCTGTCGGGGTAAGGGGGGACCTCTTCCTCGGGGTCTGTAGGGAGAGTATGAGGGCCTTGCCCTATCATGTAACATTCTATCAAAAGAAGGTTTCCGGGAATAGGGTGTACCTTTGTCAAGGGGTCTTGCAGCCGGGGCAATCCTCCGAGGTGTGACGTCCGTTTCCTTTGCTTTACTGACCGTGTCCTTTCCCCGGACAAAGGCCCGGACTCTGTCCATAAGATTGTCAAAGGAGAATGGAAACTCCTCCCCCAGCTTTTCACATAGTTGTGCGTGTTTCAGCCCATTTATGAAACCACTAATCTTCATGACTTCTGGGACGTCCTTGATGTTCATACTCTCTTTAACAAACCTCTCCATGTATTGGTCTATTCGCTCGTTATCTCTTTGCCTGATGTGAAGGATTTCGTTTGGATTTTTGACCACCTTCCTCTGTTGGCCAAAGTTCCTGAGGAATTTCTCACTCAGCTCTTCATAGCTGTCTATGCTCCCTGGGGGCAGACTGTCGAACCAAAGCCGGGCTCCCTCCGTTAGGGTTTGTACAAACATGTGACACCATACCGGCATTGGCCATCTTCCTAGTTGCCCTGCTCCTCTGAAGGCATGCAGGTGATCTTCCGGGTCCCTCGTTCCATCATATCGATCAAAACCCGGTGGTAGTTTCGTCTTGGGAGGCATAGGTGCTTCTGAGATTCTTCTTGTGAATTTTGAAACTTCAGCCAAATCCCGCGGTAAGTATGGTTGGTCCAAACCGCTGTTATCAGAGTTGTCTTTCCCTTTTTCCTTCCCCTTGGGTTTCTGGCCTGTGATCAGGTCCTCCCTCTCTTCAGAGGACATCTGCCTTAGGGCAGACATAAATGTTTCTAGCTGGTCGCCACTGTTGTTCTTGTTCTGAAGGTTTGTCCCTTCATGGCTGGAAGGTGTGTCAAAAGAGAGTCTGGCTCTGAGGCTGTCGAGTCTTTCCTGTCTCTTTAGGTCTTCAAGACATTTGGTTAGCCTTTCCCTGTGCATGGCCACAAAATCGGGAGTGATATGTTCCGTTTCCCTCAGATTTCCTCCCTGATTCTCATCATCTTCTTCATGAGTGATGTCCTCTACAGTGACTTTATCCAAGTCGTTTTGTGCCGTCTCAGTGACACGTGAGTCATGTGGGGTTGCCATGTTGTTTTTAGCAGGATAAGCTGTTCTCTGGACGTCGAGTGTTTGTGTGGGAACACCGGGCAGGCTGATGTCCCACGGATGGCGCCAATGTCGAATACCCAACCTCCTGCTGACGTTGGCTGGATCTTCGGTGACGTCAAGAGCCTTTTATCCTTGTTTGCTACAAAAGAACAAACCGTTAGCCTCGCCACGGGGGACCCCGGGAGGGGGATCCGTGACCAAGCTCCGGCGTGAGAGTAAGTAAACTTGCCGGAAACGAGAGAAGCTTCTTTCGATGAGTATAATCACCGGAAGGTTTCCCCTTTGGTGTGAATCATATTATTGTGCGTATGTAATAAATGGAAGTGAATGTTGGTCGGAAGTTAATGTGGGGAGAGTAAATGAGGATGCAATCAATGAGAGAAAGCCGGAGATGATACCTGCCTTTGTTCTTCTTGCTTATTCTTATATAACAGCTTGATCTTATCATACTAGATATTTTTCTCATATGATCCAACGGCTCCTAGAGGTTATCGGGGGGTGCAGACACGTGTCTGACCCCCAGCTTTGAGATGTTTTCCTCAATTAATGTTTCTGCCGGAGAAGTACAGTGTTTTCAGGCGAGATCCTTTTCCTATCGTTCATTAAATGAGACTTGTACTACCCCTTAGTTGTTTTCCCGCTCACAACAAAAGAGAAGGAAACTTAGTGGGCAAGGTGACCTCTTCTGATGGGCTTTTTTGTATTAATTGGGCTTCTCACAGATAGTCCAGAGCGGGTAAAGTGGGCCCACCCACTGGCCCGTCGTCAGATATGATGAACATCACCACAAACAAGTTAACCAAAATAACCACCAATTTAACACCACTACTAGACAACTCTTTGGTTATTAGTAATGATATGATTGGTTATCATCCTCGTGTGTTGAATGTGTAACTAGGGCTGTAAACGAACCGAACGAACACGAACTAGACCTTGTTCGTGTTCGTTTGTTAAAAAATATATGTGTTCGCGAACCGTTCACGAACACTTATCGAACGGGATTTTATGTTTGTGTTCGTTTGTTAAGGAAATGAACTTGTTCGTGTTCGTTTGTGTTTGTTTGTTAATTTTAGGCAACGAACGTTGGCGAACACAAATGAGCACAAACTAATGTTCATGAACACAAATGGAAATAAACGAACACAAACAATCGTTCATGAACAGAATATATAATACACTAACACTTATTAAATATTTAATTTGTCAGAATTTTGATATATTTAAATAAATATAAAAGCTAAAAATATTAATGAACTATCAAACACAAGCGAACACGTTATCGAACGTTCACGAACATAAACGAACGAACGCGACCTCTGTTCATGTTTGTTCATTTAACTAAACGAACGAAATTTTCTTGTTCGTGTTCGTTTGTTTAATAAACGAACGAACACAAACGAACTTCCCGCCGAACGGTTCACGAACTGTTCGCCGAACGTTTGGTTCGTTTACAGCCCTATGTGTAACCACCGTGAAATTTCGGTGTTATGTTTTATTTTACAATTTCACTTTAGGTGTATTCCCATTCTATTAAATAAAACAAGTTGTTATTTTATCCTTGTCTATTCTACATGGTCCATCAAATAAGCATTTCCAATTAAAAAAATTATAGGACACAAAATATTTAACTAAATAATTAATTAAAATTTCTATTTTGAAATACCTGAATTATTAATGATCCTAAATCATTTATAATACTTATCAAATATTCTAATTATTATCATTATTATATTTCTTTACAAAATATATTTAATAAAAAACTAATTCCAAAAGTCTCACATAATTTTATTCAAGATATCAAGTTTATAAAAGTTGATTTATAAACTATAAACATATTTAAAACAAACAAATTTATATAAGTTATAAAAAAAGTGTTATTATAAAACTACAAGGGCTAATGTAAATGTTTTTACGTGTTAAAAGAGTTGGATGCATGGATGTTATTTTAGTTTCATAGTAAACTAGTGTTGTCAAATTGGCGCGTTGCGCCTAGGGCGATCGGTATCAATTTGTTTCGTAATGGTAAGTGGAAACCTTGCACTACGCGGTGGTATAGGCACTCACAAACACGATTCAGACACGGTAAATGCTTGGTGAATTGCGTGCATTGGCGAAGCTTCCCCCCCCCCCCCCTCCCCCAATTTTTTCCGAAAAATTTTCTATACGAAATTACTATTCATAACACTACGCATCGAAAAGTTCGAGGGGTCGGGCGCCCCCTCGGACTAAGCCTAAGCTGCGCCCCTGATTGCGTGTTGTCGCATTGGTACTCATTGAATGCACAGTTTTTACTAATTGTTGAAGTGAAATGAGTATGGTATTTTTGCAAGCTGAAATGTTTCATTGATTACTGGTTCTAGTTGAATATCCACCTAACTGTGAAGCTATAAATAACCCTCATATGTGTCGATTTTCATAAGTAAAGTATTATAAAAAAAATAGATTGCAAGCATCGTTCTTTCTTTTTTTTGATTAGATAAGTGTGTTTTGATGGTAGTACTGTCTTATTGAAGTTTGAATTATTTCTATGACTAATATGTTAGATGGAGCCAAACAGCAAAAACAGACTTGCATACAATTCAAGTGGACTTTAACGAAAGGATTAAATTTGGAAGATGACTCAAAATTATTAAAAATTAATATTAAAAGGGACAATGTCACCAACAAACTGAAATTTTTGTAATTTATAGATTAGGGATGAGCTACGTACTAAACCGGTACCAAGAGTATCAGTCCCGAGAAACAGGAAAAATGGGTACCAATACCGAAAGATAGGCTATGATTCCGGTACCATACCGAACCGGTCCCGAAATATGGGTACCGGCACCGGAAATTGGTACCCGGTACCAAAAATTGTTTCTCAACAGGAAAGGATTTTAATACTACTTAACGACGACGTTAAGTAGTATCATTTCTAGTTGAAAAACAATTAAATCTAGCTAACTCTTGGATGTACATTTTTAAACAAATTAAAATGCATGCAATGGAACTGTGGAGTGTGGATTCCTTGAAACATTCCTGGTAGAAGTTGTGTCACACCCCTTTCTGCGGCGGAAGCACGAGGTGTGATCATGAAAGGTTCTCATTGCATACGAAGAGTAAACATGCTACATGCTCGTAAAATAACATCAAATACCATAATTTGAAAACATACGTTAGCGTTTACATCGCTAAGTCGCATAAAGCATTGTCTTAAAAGTTTACAACTTTATTTAAAGATAAACATAAGCGACATCCACGAGCATGAGTAAGACCACGCGCACATCCATCCTAGTTACCTGAAATACATGTGAGTTTTGGAAAAACGTCAACATAAAGTTGGTGTGAATTCATGCAGTTTTGTATTTCACGTTTGTATACTTTGTATAAAAACATAGTTGTGAATGAATCAAGTTTTTCTCGAGTACTCCACGTACTTCAAGTTATATATCAATCCTCTTGAGTACCCCACGTACTTCAAGTTATATATCAATCCTCTTGAGTACCCCACGTACTTCAAGTTATATATCAATTTTAGTATGGTATGAATTTTATGTAAATACAGTATTTCTGTAATTATCAGATTGTTAATGGGTTGCAAAGCCATTAACATGTGGCACGACATAGGAAGTCACCAAACCTAAGGCATTTAATTGGTATATTCTGAGACACAAAAGCACTCCTCGGTTCTCGCCCCGACCGGGAGTGTGGCTGCCAGGCACCCGTTAGATCTAACCTTTTGTTCTGCGGTCTAAGTATGTACACGATTAATGGTGCTTCTGTACCCTATTCGTGACACTATTTCTCATAACGCATCCTACTTGGTTCTCGTTCTCACCAAGCGCGTTTCTTGTTATTATTTCTCATAGCGCCTCATACTTGGTTCTCGTTCTCACCAAGTGCGCTTTTCATATTCTTATATTTCATCACACTTGGTTCTCGTTCTCACCAAGTGTACTTCTTGTATTCTTATATTTCGTCACACTTGGTTCTCGTTCTCACCAAGTGTACTTCTTGTATTTTTATATTTCGTCACACTTGGTTCTCGTTCTCACCAAGTGTACTTCTTGTATTTATATCATACCAATTATAAATTTTGTACATTTGTACATGTATTTCACCCCCGAAGTTATAAAAACTGAAAACAGTTAAAGAGAAAAGGGGGAGCATGAACTCACAACTTTGCGTTCCTAGCGTCGTAAACTCCACCGGATTTGCTTAATTAACGTCGTAACCTATACGCGTTTTCTTAACGTTAGTCACTAGACTTGCGTCGCACAAGTACAGTCACTCTCTTTTGTGTACATTTTCTTGTGTTAAAAATATTCTTATATTTTTAACTACGTATCTTACTTATATTATTTTCTCTAAAATAAATATAAGTCTTTTGTGTTTTGCACTTTGCACCCGAATTGTGTATCTTGTATGTTGTATGTGTATTTTTATATTTCTACTCTTCATGAGTAATTAGTGTATTTTTTTAAGTCTTAATACACTAGCACGTATAACACATACTATATACACTTAACACACAAGTTGGTAAATAATATATATTTTTCTCTCAAAAATATATACTTATTATCCATTTTTATTCTTGAAGAAATCACCATTTCTTATCATCAAAAATTAGGGAAACCTTAGTAATACTTTTAAACACATTTTTAGGGAATAAGTTTCTCAAAACTTATATTTTTCTAAGTGTCAAAATTTATAAAAATTTTGACAGAGTTTCCCCTAAAAATGGAGGTTTCCCACGTTTTCAAAACGTGTGTTTATTTTCTTTTAAATCATTATCAATCATCAACAACAATTACCAACAATCATCATCAACAATAATCACTAATTTCCCCACTTCATGAACTTGGATATTTACCAAGATTGTGTAGTACCTTACTAGCACATTTAGTAAGTCTTGTTATCTTTAAAAATAAGTTTAATTTCTTAAAAACTTTATTTTTAAAGAGTATGAAGTTTTACAACTTCTAGTCGGTTTTTACGAAAATTATTTCTTTGTTAAAACCCTTGTTACACAAGTATCCATACACTTGTTTGTTCACAAAAACCACTTTTGTTTGTGTAAGACCCGGTTTAGAACATGTGATTTCTTTAAAGTGTGGTTCTTCAAAAATACCACTTGCAGATACGTAGATCCGCTAGTTTTAAACACCAATGTACAGGTTAAATTACTTTTACACAAGTAAAATATTTTACACAAGTTCATGTCTCTAGTGTGGTAGAGTTTCGCCTTTTAACCCTTGTAGTAACCAAAAACGAGCTTATGTGAAGATCCATGATCTTACAAAGTCGGGTTAAACGATGATCCGAGCTACCACATCATAGATCGGGTCTCAAAAATCTCATAGTCCAAATACTACAACTTTTACACAACACATGTGTTATTAACCACCATTTTAGTATTTTTACTAGACTTTAAAGCTTCAAAATGTAAGTTAACGATATTTAACCGACAATATTCCTTTTAACCACCTTAGATAAGCTTAAAAACAAGTTTTAAGTGTTATACCTCTAGCTCAAGGCTAGGGAAGATCTTTGATGAAAAACGCGTGGATAAAAGCTAACGGTGGAGGTCCTTCGCGTTCCGAGTGCACAAGAGCTCCTAATACGCGATCCTTGATGTATGTATGATGTTGAAATGATGAGATCAAGAGCCGAAAGTGGGAGTGTGAATGAGGGGTGTTCGGCCGAGAGTATAGGGAGCAAGAGGGAGAGTGATTTTGGTGTTTGATTGTGATAACTACTCATGTGTAACACTTGCATTATATAGACAAATGGTAAGAGTTTTATCCCAAGGATAATGTGTCTCCAAGATGCTTAGCAACTAAGATTTGCCAAATCACTAGTACAAGGGGGGTGTCCCCCTAGATATGGGGCCGGTTATGAGAAAGGGGGGGGGGGGGTTCGATCCAAACTAGATTAGTTAGGTGATTAGTTTAGGTTAAATAGGTAAGTTAAGTGTTAAACTCCGTTAGTAATGTATAGCGTGTTATGACGGGTGTTAGGGTAATCAGGGACCCTAACTGGCTCAGAAATTTATAGATAGTGAAAATAATAATATTTTCATATCCCGGGTATAGTCCGGTTGTTCGGTTACATACCGATTCGTTAAAGTGCTAAATTACACCTTTTAGTGTCTAATAAGTGTCTTTTTGTAACACTATCGGTTCCCAACACTTAGGGAAATATTCTGGGTAATAAAACGACATTTCTGCATAATATTTATATGTTCAAATGCTGAATTATTGCTGATTTGTATAAATTCTGCACTTAACGTGCGTTTCGGGTGCTTTTTAGTGCATAATTTTGCTTTCGCAATGTCCATAAATTAAACCCTTACACATACTCTAGGGTTTTAATGTACTTTTGTTGTTGGACCTACACCTAGGCCTCAATTCTGATGTCTAACTGCTTTCTGCAGTTCTGTTGACACATTGTGTCTTACCGGTGAGTTTACTATTATTCTGACGCAACGCTCTCGTTTATGCATAAAGCAATATTTTTGTAGTATACAACGTGCATGAATTCACTTGTTTAATCATGTGTTCAGACATTGCTGACACTTAAACTCATAATTGCAGTCATTAAGCAATAATTATAGTGTACGGAAATTACCGGTTTGTGCCAGTTGTCACAGTCTCCCCCCGTTAAAAGAATTTCGTCCCGAAATTTAGACTGAACTAACTCTCGCTGGAGTCTTCTTGAATAGGTGGGGATACTTTTTCTTGAACTGGTCTTCACGTTCCCATGTGTACTCGGGTCCGTGCTTAGAGCTCCAACGTACTTTGACAAGTTTCACACTGCTCCTCCTGGTCTTGTTGACTTTCCAGTCAGTAACCTCAACGGGTTGTTCTGTAAATCGGAGGGCTTCATCAATATGCACTTCATCCAACGGGATGGTCACGTTTTCTTGCGTTGGACTCTTCTTCAGGTTGGATACATGAAACGTATCATGTACTCCATTAAGTTCTGCCGGTAACTCCAACTTGTATGCCACGGTACCAATTCTTCTCAATATTCTGAATGGTCCGATGTATCGTGGATTCAACTTTCCACGCTTTCCAAATCTGACTACGCCCTTCCATGGTGAGACTTTTAACAACACTTTGTCTCCCACCTTGAAATCTACCGATTTTCTATTTGGATCCGCGTAGCTCTTTTGTCGCTCTCGAGCCGCCTTAATGCGCTCTCGGATCTGTGCAATCTTATCGGTTGTCTCTTGTACAAGTTCAGGACCAACCATACGTTTATCTCCAGCGTCTGCCCAACATAAGGGCGATCGGCATTTGCGGCCATACAGAGCTTCGAACGGCGCGGCTTTTATGCTTGTATGATAGCTGTTATTGTAGGAAAACTCAACTAAAGGTAGATGAGTATCCCAGCTGCCGCCTAGATCCATGACACATGCGCGAAGCATATCTTCTAATGTTTATATAGTCCGTTCGCTCTGGCCGTCTGTTTGCGGATGGAATGCCGTGCTCAGATCTAACTGAGATCCAAAGGCTTCCTGAAATGATTGCCAGATTCTTGAGACAAAGCGTCCATCTCTGTCTGAAATGATTGAGATTGGCACTCCATGACGTGCCACAATTTCTCTTAAGTATATCTCAGCAAGCTTTCCAGTGCTGTCTTTTTCTCGGATCGGTAGGAAGTGCGCAGACTTCGTCAATCGATCAACTATTACCCATATCATATCGTGCCCTCTCGGGGTCCTGGGTAATTTCGTTATGAAGTCCATCGAGATTTGTTCCCACTTCCATACGGGAATCTCTGGTTGTTGTAGTAGGCCGGACGGTTTCTGATATTCGGCCTTAACCTTCGCACAGGTTAGGCATTTTCCAACATAGACAGCAACGTCGCTTTTGAGTCTCGGCCACCAATAGTACTCTTTCAAGTCTTGGTACATCTTGTCCGATCCTGGATGGATCGAATATCTCGATTTGTGGGCTTCATTAAGGATGACTTCTCGTATGCCACCATAGAGTGGAACCCAAATACGCTTCTTGAAGTATAAGGCTCCCTCTTCGTTTGGCACCATGTATTTCAATGCACCCCGGAGGTATTCAGCTTTACGGTTCTCTTCTTTAAGAGCTTCCTGTTGTGCATCCCGAATGCGTGCAGTGAGGTTCGTTCGAATCGTCATTTCCAATGCTCGGACCCTTAGGGTCTTAACCCTTTCTTTTCGGCTCAACGCGTCTGCTACAACGTTCGCCTTTCCAGGATGGTACTTAATCTCACAGTCATAATCATTCAGCAGCTCGACCCAACGTCGCTGGCGCATATTCAATTCTTTCTGATCAAATATGTGTTGTAAGCTTTTGTGATCTGTGAAGATTGTACATCGAGTACCATATAAATAATGTCGCCAAATCTTCAAGGCGAATACCACTGCACCCAGCTCCAGGTCGTGAGTGGTATAATTTCTCTCGTGAACCTTCAGTTGTCTTGAAGCATAAGCGATGACTTTTTGGCGTTGCATGAGCACGCAACCCAAGCCTTGTCGTGAGGCGTCGCAGTATACCACGAAGTCTTCAGTGCCTTCGGGTAATGATAGTATCGGTGCGTCGCATAGCTTGCTCTTAAGTAACTGGAAGGCTTCTTCTTGTTTGTGACCCCAGTCGTACTTCTTGTCTTTCTGAGTCAGGGTCGTTAGCGGTTGAGCTATCTTCGAGAAATTCTCAATGAATCGCCGATAGTAGCCCGCTAAGCCCAAAAATTGACGAACTTCAGTTGGGGTCTTGGGAGCTTCCCAATTCTTTATTGCTTCAATCTTGGACGGGTCTACATGAATGCCCTTCTCATTCACCACGTGACCAAGAAATTGTACTTCGCGAATCCAGAATTCGCATTTCGAGAACTTTGCATAAAGTTTCTCTTTCTTCAGTAGCTCCAAGATGGTTCTGAGATGTTGCTCGTGCTCTTCTTTCGTTCGCGAGTAAATCAGGATATCATCGATAAATACAATCACGAATTTATCGAGATATGGTTTGCATACGCGGTTCATTAGATCCATAAAGACCGCTGGTGCATTCGTCAGCCCAAACGGCATCACCAGGAATTCGTAGTGCCCATATCGCGTTCTGAATGCAGTCTTTGGTACGCTTTCCTCTTGGATTTTCAGCTGATGATATCCAGATCGAAGGTCGATCTTGGAATAGTAGCTTGATCCTTGCAGTTGATCAAATAAGTCATCAATCCTCGGTAGTGGATACCGATTCTTGATAGTGAGCTTGTTTAGTTCCCTGTAATCGATACACATCCGCAGTGTTCCATCCTTCTTTTTCACGAATAATACTGGAGCTCCCCAGGGTGAGAAGCTTGGCCTTATAAATCCCTTATCCAACAACTCCTGGAGTTGTGTAGATAATTCTTGCATCTCGGATGGCGCAAGTCGATAGGGTGCCTTGGCTACAGGAGCAGCTCCTGGAACCAAGTCTATACGGAATTCGACTTGTCGTTGCGGGGGTAGTCCTGGCAGATCTTCAGGGAACACATCAGGAAATTCCTTCACCACAGGAATGTCTTCGAGTTTCGGCTCCTCAGCCTTCTTGTCTATAACGTGTGCTAGGAAAGCAACACATCCTTTCCTTAAGCACTTTTGTGCCTTCATACAACTGATGATTCGTAGAGGCGCGTCTCGTTTTTCTCCATGAACGATGAGAGTTTCACCATTCGCTAAAGGGATGCGAATGATTTTCTCATGACAAATAACTTCAGCTTTGTTCTTGGACAACCAGTCCATTCCGACTACTACATCGAAGCTACCCAATTGAATAGGTAAGAGGTCGATGCTAAAATTTCGTTCGCCAAGTTCTAGTGTGCAGCCTCTGACAACTTCGCCCGATTCAACAAGTTTACCTTTGGCTAGTTCTATGGAATAAGGAATTTCTAATCTACTAGATTCTATTCCGAGTATGCGTTTAAATTCCACAGACATGAAGCTATAATCGGCGCCAGTGTCGAATAATATGGATGCAAAGTGATTGTTAATGAGAAACGTACCGGTGACCACGTTAGGGTCCTCGCGTGCGTCTCTTGCTCCAATCACAAATGCTCGAGCCGGAGCGTTGTTTCTCTCTGGGCAGTTCTTCATAAAATGATCATTGCTTCCACACTTGAAGCATCCTTGGTTCTGCCCTTTCCCGTTGCCATTCATATTACCAGCACCGTTTCCATTTCGGTTCTTTCCTTTTCCCCAACAGTCTTCGGTTTGATGAGCCAATTTACCACATTTGTCGCACCTTGGAATGCGACAAGCTCCATCATGATGATACTTACATTTTTGGCATCTAGGCATGGAGCCTTGGTATGCTTTGGTTGCATGGGTTTTCATCTCCTGAGGCGGATTAGTGTCGCGCTTCTTGTTGAAACCTTTGTTGTTGCGAGTTGCTTGGTTCAGGTTTGCATGTTTTCTCTTTTTGTCACCGGACGACTCAGCATGTGTCTCGGTCTTCTCTATCGGGTTCAGTGATAGCTTCTTCATACGAACACAATCTTCAGTAAGGCTGACAGCCAGAGTTACAGCCTCGGTGATTGTTTGTGGTTTGGCCGACGTCACCATGCCACGAAACTCTGAGGCCAGTCCCCAAATGTAGCGTTCCACACGCTTAAATTCAGGAGTCACCATGTAGGGAAGCACTCTGGACAGGTCGTGGAACCTTCGAGTGTAACCATTGATGTCAGCACCTTCCATAGTTAAGTGCCAGAACTCTGTTTCCAGTCTTTGGAGTTCTGCACGAGAGCAGTACTTCTCTCTCATCCTTTCCTTCAGTTCCTCCCAAGTGAGGCCATAAGCGGCGTCATCACCCAAGGTTTGGGCTTGCAGGTTCCACCAAGTCAGAGCTTCATCGACGAATAACCCAGTAGCAAAAGTGACTTGTTGATCCGCGGTACACTTGCTCATGCGGAAAGTAGCTTCAGTCTTCTCCGTCCAGCGCACAAATGCTACTGCACCTCCTGTGCCGTCATAGTTCATCGGCTTGCAGTCGAGGAACTGCTTGAAAGTGCAGCCTTGAGCTGCGTTGCCTCCAGACGAATCTCCATTCCCATTACGCCTAGCGTTGCTTGGTCCTCCACTGTCTTGAGTTCGGTTCGCCTCGTACTGGGCGATAGCAGCGGAGATCCTTTCCTCCAGTAGAGCGTCCAGCTCTTCAGCAGTTCTTGGCAGTGGGGGAGGAGGAGGTAGATCGTCATTGCGAGCATTCACAGCTTTCCTGGGTGCCATGTTCTGACAGAACATAACACAGCAGGGTTAGGCATTTGTTTGATATCGTCATACTAGGCCGTAGTAGTATATATATACACAGGCATATACCACATAAGTGACGTCAAACAATTGTTACTCTAGCAGAGTATTTAGTAGGCTTGCACTGAGGGAATCTATACGTGACAAGACTTGCTGTGATTTCTGTGCACTGAATTCCATAATTATGTATGCATCCATAATTACGTAACTCCTTGCACAGTCCGCACAGTTCGTTTCATCCTCGCATTTCTTCCTTCAGGTAGGCCATTGCTTTCAGGTAAAGTCACATATACTTGTGACATTCCACTTCTAGTACATGCTAATTATCACACATAATTGCAAGTAGTTTCTAGCCAAGGACAAGTGCTACTCAAGTGCACTCTAAGTCTCGTAGTGTCTTTTCTAGACTCATGTAGACAGTTTCAGGTAGTGGATGTCGCGGGACGTTTTATGCAATGAAAACTCTTTGAAAATTGTTTTCGTGAATGGATCCTAGAGATTGTAGACTAGACTCGAGAAGGAATCCTGGTTCACTACAATCGCAGCTCTGATACCAATCTGTCACACCCCTTTCTGCGGCGGAAGCACGAGGTGTGATCATGAAAGGTTCTCATTGCATACGAAGAGTAAACATGCTACATGCTCGTAAAATAACATCAAATACCATAATTTGAAAACATACGTTAGCGTTTACATCGCTAAGTCGCATAAAGCATTGTCTTAAAAGTTTACAACTTTATTTAAAGATAAACATAAGCGACATCCACGAGCATGAGTAAGACCACGCGCACATCCATCCTAGTTACCTGAAATACATGTGAGTTTTGGAAAAACGTCAACATAAAGTTGGTGTGAATTCATGCAGTTTTGTATTTCACGTTTGTATACTTTGTATAAAAACATAGTTGTGAATGAATCAAGTTTTTCTCGAGTACTCCACGTACTTCAAGTTATATATCAATCCTCTTGAGTACCCCACGTACTTCAAGTTATATATCAATTTTAGTATGGTATGAATTTTATGTAAATACAGTATTTCTGTAATTATCAGATTGTTAATGGGTTGCAAAGCCATTAACATGTGGCACGACATAGGAAGTCACCAAACCTAAGGCATTTAATTGGTATATTCTGAGACACAAAAGCACTCCTCGGTTCTCGCCCCGACCGGGAGTGTGGCTGCCAGGCACCCGTTAGATCTAACCTTTTGTTCTGCGGTCTAAGTATGTACACGATTAATGGTGCTTCTGTACCCTATTCGTGACACTATTTCTCATAACGCATCCTACTTGGTTCTCGTTCTCACCAAGCGCGTTTCTTGTTATTATTTCTCATAGCGCCTCATACTTGGTTCTCGTTCTCACCAAGTGCGCTTTTCATATTCTTATATTTCATCACACTTGGTTCTCGTTCTCACCAAGTGTACTTCTTGTATTCTTATATTTCGTCACACTTGGTTCTCGTTCTCACCAAGTGTACTTCTTGTATTTTTATATTTCGTCACACTTGGTTCTCGTTCTCACCAAGTGTACTTCTTGTATTTATATCATACCAATTATAAATTTTGTACATTTGTACATGTATTTCACCCCCGAAGTTATAAAAACTGAAAACAGTTAAAGAGAAAAGGGGGAGCATGAACTCACAACTTTGCGTTCCTAGCGTCGTAAACTCCACCGGATTTGCTTAATTAACGTCGTAACCTATACGCGTTTTCTTAACGTTAGTCACTAGACTTGCGTCGCACAAGTACAGTCACTCTCTTTTGTGTACATTTTCTTGTGTTAAAAATATTCTTATATTTTTAACTACGTATCTTACTTATATTATTTTCTCTAAAATAAATATAAGTCTTTTGTGTTTTGCACTTTGCACCCGAATTGTGTATCTTGTATGTTGTATGTGTATTTTTATATTTCTACTCTTCATGAGTAATTAGTGTATTTTTTTAAGTCTTAATACACTAGCACGTATAACACATACTATATACACTTAACACACAAGTTGGTAAATAATATATATTTTTCTCTCAAAAATATATACTTATTATCCATTTTTATTCTTGAAGAAATCACCATTTCTTATCATCAAAAATTAGGGAAACCTTAGTAATACTTTTAAACACATTTTTAGGGAATAAGTTTCTCAAAACTTATATTTTTCTAAGTGTCAAAATTTATAAAAATTTTGACAGAGTTTCCCCTAAAAATGGAGGTTTCCCACGTTTTCAAAACGTGTGTTTATTTTCTTTTAAATCATTATCAATCATCAACAACAATTACCAACAATCATCATCAACAATAATCACTAATTTCCCCACTTCATGAACTTGGATATTTACCAAGATTGTGTAGTACCTTACTAGCACATTTAGTAAGTCTTGTTATCTTTAAAAATAAGTTTAATTTCTTAAAAACTTTATTTTTAAAGAGTATGAAGTTTTACAACTTCTAGTCGGTTTTTACGAAAATTATTTCTTTGTTAAAACCCTTGTTACACAAGTATCCATACACTTGTTTGTTCACAAAAACCACTTTTGTTTGTGTAAGACCCGGTTTAGAACATGTGATTTCTTTAAAGTGTGGTTCTTCAAAAATACCACTTGCAGATACGTAGATCCGCTAGTTTTAAACACCAATGTACAGGTTAAATTACTTTTACACAAGTAAAATATTTTACACAAGTTCATGTCTCTAGTGTGGTAGAGTTTCGCCTTTTAACCCTTGTAGTAACCAAAAACGAGCTTATGTGAAGATCCATGATCTTACAAAGTCGGGTTAAACGATGATCCGAGCTACCACATCATAGATCGGGTCTCAAAAATCTCATAGTCCAAATACTACAACTTTTACACAACACATGTGTTATTAACCACCATTTTAGTATTTTTACTAGACTTTAAAGCTTCAAAATGTAAGTTAACGATATTTAACCGACAATATTCCTTTTAACCACCTTAGATAAGCTTAAAAACAAGTTTTAAGTGTTATACCTCTAGCTCAAGGCTAGGGAAGATCTTTGATGAAAAACGCGTGGATAAAAGCTAACGGTGGAGGTCCTTCGCGTTCCGAGTGCACAAGAGCTCCTAATACGCGATCCTTGATGTATGTATGATGTTGAAATGATGAGATCAAGAGCCGAAAGTGGGAGTGTGAATGAGGGGTGTTCGGCCGAGAGTATAGGGAGCAAGAGGGAGAGTGATTTTGGTGTTTGATTGTGATAACTACTCATGTGTAACACTTGCATTATATAGACAAATGGTAAGAGTTTTATCCCAAGGATAATGTGTCTCCAAGATGCTTAGCAACTAAGATTTGCCAAATCACTAGTACAAGGGGGGGTGTCCCCCTAGATATGGGGCCGGTTATGAGAAAGGGGGGGGGGGGTTCGATCCAAACTAGATTAGTTAGGTGATTAGTTTAGGTTAAATAGGTAAGTTAAGTGTTAAACTCCGTTAGTAATGTATAGCGTGTTATGACGGGTGTTAGGGTAATCAGGGACCCTAACTGGCTCAGAAATTTATAGATAGTGAAAATAATAATATTTTCATATCCCGGGTATAGTCCGGTTGTTCGGTTACATACCGATTCGTTAAAGTGCTAAATTACACCTTTTAGTGTCTAATAAGTGTCTTTTTGTAACACTATCGGTTCCCAACACTTAGGGAAATATTCTGGGTAATAAAACGACATTTCTGCATAATATTTATATGTTCAAATGCTGAATTATTGCTGATTTGTATAAATTCTGCACTTAACGTGCGTTTCGGGTGCTTTTTAGTGCATAATTTTGCTTTCGCAATGTCCATAAATTAAACCCTTACACATACTCTAGGGTTTTAATGTACTTTTGTTGTTGGACCTACACCTAGGCCTCAATTCTGATGTCTAACTGCTTTCTGCAGTTCTGTTGACACATTGTGTCTTACCGGTGAGTTTACTATTATTCTGACGCAACGCTCTCGTTTATGCATAAAGCAATATTTTTGTAGTATACAACGTGCATGAATTCACTTGTTTAATCATGTGTTCAGACATTGCTGACACTTAAACTCATAATTGCAGTCATTAAGCAATAATTATGGTGTACGGAAATTACCGGTTTGTGCCAGTTGTCACAAGTTGTACATCAGTATACAGTTTGTTTTAAAGCATTCCATGAACACACTACGATATTTGTAAATAATTCTTACTGTTACTATTACTACTCTTTATAATTATATTACTATGTGTATGAAAAAAATTTGACAGTTTTAACTCACTACCCATCTGTCTGGTGTTTAGAACTCGAACCCAAACCCCCCTAAGCCATATTCGCAGCCTCCCTGTGTGAGAATGTTTGCAACTGCATCTTTTTCGCAGGGTAGTTTCTTTCTTCAGCAGATGCGAGTGAGACCCTTGTTCAGCCACTTTCCCATCATCAATCACTGCCATTACATGAGCCTTTCGTATAGTTGATACTTTTTGTGCTACAACAATCGTCGTTTTCCCTGAGCAGACGCGCTCGAGAGCCCCTTGAATGCATTTCTCTGGCTCTGCATCTAGTACACTTGTAACTTCATCTAGTAGCATCATCTCAGCTTTTCTTAAAAACGACCTCACGATGGCCACTCCCTGCTTTTGACCACCGGAAATAGGCAGGATGTGGCGTGATTTGGGAGCTGCACATGGAAGAATGTGATTGCAAACGTCGCCTCTGTCAACCAATGAAAACACCCCTGACACTATTCATAGCATGGGTTTTTTAATATAAGCAAATAGTGGATATTCCCTGTGCTTAGCGGCAGGTGTCGGCTCACACACATGTATATAAACAAATGGTCTATATATATAATTATATATATGGTAAAAACACCAAATAAAATCATATTCACCCAAATTTAATTAAAACTTCAAATACAACTTCCTTGTTTAAACATTTTCTATTCAGTATCAATATAAACATAAAAATAGAATAAAACCATTATACCTGGTTAGCAAATCTTGGGCGCAAAACTGAAGCCACCACACTTCCCCAAACTCAGCCATCATATAAAACAAACAAAAATTCCCAAATTCTAATAATCCCAAGCAGTCCAAGACACTGAGATCGAAGAAAAGCAAGAAGCTTGTCAACAAAACCATTGACAAAACTACATTACTATATTATACCATTTCATTTGTCCTTTATATTAAGTTTATGATAAAAGAAATGACTGATAAGTGATGGAATTGAACTGAACAAATCAGTACAAATGTAATTAAGTGATCAAGTAACCTTGGAGATGAGATGCTCAACTTCTTCCTGAGTGTAGAATTCCAGAATTGTTATCTTTTCGGTGTGTCCATATTTTTTATCGTTTCCATCGTCATATCTAACTTGTCGTCTTGCCGCCAGCATATAATGTTTCAAAATGACTAAACTTATGTTCTCTATAGGCTTCCTAGATATCGTTAAAGAATATGTGTCGAGAACATTCAAAATCATTAAATCTAACAGATAATTAAAACACTTGTAAATAATCATCCTCATAGCCAAAGCAAAAATATAAACATTATACCTCCAAAGCCATCTCAATTTCAACTCCACTTCTGGCAACATCCACAACAATTATAGGAAGCACAGTTGCAGCCATGTTTAGAAAGTGAATCATCCTCACTCAACTTTCACCCTACAAATATTCCATCAAACATTCACTATTGAATACTCAAATCACACAATCAACAAAAAAATGATAAGAACGATGATCACCACCTCACTTCATTGCGACATTATCAATTATGAAACACAAAATTGCAAGTGAACAACTTATTAACGCAAATATCTGTAAACATTATAAAAAAAAATCAATACTACAAGATCATTCAAGATAACACCTTTATTAACAAAACCAAATACATTAATTACCAGAATAGGCTTCTTGTATCGCCTGAAACTTATTCTTTGCTTCTTCCACATGTTTAAGATTCCCAATGTAGAAAAACAATATGGGTTCCATCTCTAAAACCAAACGATAAAAAAAAAACTTTTGAATATGGTATCAAACTCTAAAAGAAACAACTCATTTTAGATCAATATTGGTTACCAGTGAAAGCTTCTTGTAAGCATTCTTGAGCTCTACATCAGTGCAACCCTTTTTCCAACCACAACCAATGGTAAGCATCAGGCGCACCTGTAATCGGAGTGAAGAACACTGAAATTGGAACCGATATAACAAAGAATGAAGCATGCAAATGGGTTCGGACCTTACCGGAATCTGGTATGATTTGGTCAGAATGCTAACCGTCGTCAAGGCCATCGTCTACACTGCCTCTCTCTCTCTCAAACGCTCAGCCATTGTAACGTTAGCTGGGGTCGCTGACTCGCCGGAATCGGGTGGTGCCGCCAAAGATGGCGGTGGTCAGCCACCACTCCAGCACGACATCTGCATATCTCTGTCACCCCTCTCTCTAGGGTTTGTATTATGTGCAGAATGAAGAATGAAGGGTAGATGGGTGATTTGGGATTTTAAGCGGGGGTGTGCAAATGGATTTGTGACCGCTACGAAAGAACACCGTCGTGAATTGTTGGTGTTTCCGTCGCCGGAACCAAAGCTGTTCGCCGGAACCCTAGAACCTCCGGCCGTCAAGTTTGCTTTCAGCGACGATCCACATCGACCGGAGACCATAACTGGTTCCTCCACCACCGCCGCGCCTCTCTCTATCTTACTCTACCTCCGTCGCGTTTCCGTCGTGAATTGTTGGTGTTTCCGTCGCCGGAACCAAAGCTGTTCGCCGGAACCCTAGAACCTCCGGCCGTCAAGTTTGCTTTCAGCGACGATCCACATCGACCGGAGACCATAACTGGTTCCTCCACCACCGCCGCGCCTCTCTCTATCTTACTCTACCTCCGTCGCGTTCTCTTTCTCACCGTCGCACACTCTCTCTCTCTCTTTCTACCACCAGAAGGAAGCGGTGGATTTATTTGTGGTTAAAAAAACTAAGGAAAAACCTTAAATAGGCCTGAAGTTTACTGTTCATTCAGTTTAGAATTTATCATATAGTAATTAAATAATACATTTTTAAAGTATAAGGTTTATTATAATAATTATTATTTTAATTGAAAGTTAAATGTAAAAAGTACTCTTAATATGAAAATCAAAGTATATTGGTGAAAGATGATAAATTAGATGAAAAAAATGTTTTTAAATGGTGGATGCATTTCTTATTTGATTGCTGACTTGACCCGTATATAGGTTTATGCCTTTATCGAGTATGTTCTAGTGATAAAAAAAACTTCTTTATTTAAATATGAATGAGTTAATTTTCATTGGCCGAATTCCTTTGCATTTTGAAGCAGAAATTCTATGGGTATCGACATGACATGGTATTGGCAATTAGTATAATAATAATATCATAAAGAGAAACAAATATTATCATTGTTTAGAAAACATTACATAAGACCTAATCTTTTAAAAACCATTATAAAGCTAAATAATAAAAGAAACACAATATAAATAACTATTTTTGTCAACCATACACTTTTTCAGTTTATTAGATAAATAAATTATTTTCTTTTTTTATAGTACTCAAAAGAAACTAATTTGAGAAACAGTTATACTTTAAAATTTTACAATGAATCTTCTGTAATGGAATAATTAGAATGCGAGTTTGGTCGGTCACATGGCATGGTAGAAAAAACATAAGTTTGAACCATTAAGCCTTCTTATTTGTATTCAAGGTTACAATGGTTGTGAATCACTGTTATGGTGTTGACACTTGGTATACTAATCAAAAGAGAATAAAAAATTATAATTACTTTTATAAAACGAAAAAAGTAATTTTAAAAATCAGTATTTAGTTAGTTATTAAAAGAACGAAAATATAATTAATTATTTGGTAACTTAACACTTTTTCAATTTATTAAATAAATTAATAATCTTCTTTTGATTATTATTAAAATAGGCTAATTTGTGAGTCAATTTTTATGTAAGATTTCCCAATGAATAATGTGTAATGAAATAATTTAATTGTGAGTTTTACAGGCAAAAAAAAAAAAAAGTTTAAACCGAACGATTAAATGAATCACTAACCACCTTAAACAAAACACACAATCACTAACGCATTTTTACACGATCGCTGAAAAGATTACACAAATAAGCAAATTTCCCAACAATATGTCTTAATCGCTAATGAGTGTAAACAAATGTCTTAATCGCTAAACCTCACAAACATTTGAACTTAATCGTTTAAACTAGAGGTGTGCATGGGTCGGTTTGGGTCGGTTTTGACCAAAAACCATAACCATAACCGCGATGTCGGTTATTGGATAACCACAATCATAACTGATCGGTTATGGTGGTTATGGTTATTCGGTTTTGATGGTTATAGCGGGTCGGTTATGGGTGGTTAACCGTGTATTTAGCTTAGCTAAAAATAACTTAATTTTTTTAACATGGAATCAATTGTTATTGCATATTTGTATATATTAGTATATTACATAGTATTAAAAAATACATATAATCTATAAGATTAATACTAATTATTATCGAATATTCAACTAAGGTGATATGATACATTTCATAAATTGAAATAAACATTCAACCAAAACCACAAAATGATATGAAAACCCATAAGTACTAAAAATATTTCGTCAAAAACATCAAATATTAAAAATAGGGTTATTGGATTTTATCACCCTTAAATATTGTCCATTGGCCGCTGCCACCCCCGACTATCACTTTGACTCCCGCCACCCCCAACTTAACACTTAGTGTGTTCTGTCACCAAATCACTAACTTTTAATCATGTTAATATACTTTTGGGGTGTCCTAAGATCCCTAAAACCTTCCCAAGATCCCTATGATACCCCAAAACGTGTAGTAACAGGATCAAAAGTTAGTGATCAGTTAACGACGTGGTGACAGAATACACTAAGTGTTAAGTTGGGGGTGACGGGCGTCAAAGTGATAGTTGGGGGTGGCAGCGGCCAATAGCCAATAGTTGTGGGTGATAAAATCTAATAACCCTTAAAAATATGGTGAAAAGTCCTAAATCCTATAAAGATTTATTACATGTCGGTTCGGTTCGGTTATGGTGGGTATGGAAAAAATGATAACCATAACCGACCCGATACTTTCGGTTTTTTAAAAAAACATTAACCAACCCACCGGTTTTTTATTTGGTTCGGGTTTTTTAGGTTCGGTTTTGTCGGTTAATTCGGTTATGGTTCGGTTAATTCGGTTTTTTGCACACCCCTAGTTTAAACCTATAGACGATTAGACCTAATTGCTAACAACACTTAAACGATTAAGCATAATCCCGGACCAAATCCCAAACAAATGACTCAATCGCCGAAGGCTCAAAACAATTAAGAACCGAAAGAACTCAGGTGATTGTTACAACCTTTTCCAGTTACGAGAACTTTATTAAATGAGGGCAAATTAGGTATTATTGCAAAGAGCACTTGTACCCTATGTTTGGAAAGTTGTAAAAAACGTCTTAGATGGTGTGTGGGATTACTTATCAACTTCTCCTTTTCCTTTTCTCACTTTTGGAAAAGTCCACCCCCTTTTATAAAAGTTATAAATCAATAAGAGCTTGCAAATGGAATCCCAAACACCTCCTTAAAGTTGAATTGAAATTAGTATCTTCTACATCTTAAGAAGATACTTTATATAGTAACAGAGATAGAAAATTGTATATACATCTAATAACGTATAGGAAAACTTGATCTTATTTTCATTATAAAATAAAGAGTTAAATGTCATTTTAGTCCCTGTGGTTTTGGTCATTTTGCCAGTTTAGTCCAAAGGTTTCATTTTTAACATGTGGGTCCAAAAAGGTTTCACAGTTGCCATTTTAGTCCACTGGGTTAACTTCATCCATTTTTTCTGTTAACGAGAAGGCCAATTTGGTCATTTTGTATGTAATTCTGTTAACTAAAAGGGCAATTCAGCCATATAAAATGACCGAATTGGCCTTCTCGTTAACAGAAAAAATGGATGAAGTTAACCCAGTGGACTAAAATGGCAACTGTGAAACCTTTTTGAACCCACATGTTAAAAATGAAACCTTTGGACTAAACTGGCAAAATGACCCAAACCATAGGGACTAAAATGGCATTTAACTCTAAAATAAATAAAGGTATTTTTTATGTGAAACAATATAATACTATATGATTTACATAACATATATTATCATAAATGTGTTCGAGATCTGTATTACATATATATAAAAGAGACATTAAACTAGTATATTCAGCGATCTCTTTAGCTGCAAGAATCGAACAAACAAAAAGCATTAGAGTTGGTTAATGGCCCGTGTTTGACACGGATATCTTAAAACAACTTTTATCCTCTCACAAACACGATCCCATGTTACAACAATCGAAATAGTAGTCTTGACTGCCAGAGATAGACTTGCAAGTCTAAGGTAGCATCGGGTTTTCTTCGTTTTACATAGTTTGTGGAATAAAATGATGTGTGAAGAGCATGCCAACAAATTAACAAGATTACACAATCATTTAGTTTCGTGAAAGGGAATGTATTAGTGAGAGTTATGTTTATTTGTTGAATCTCTAACACTAGTTTTGATCACTTCCATTATGTATGTCTTGTCTTGTCTTGTCTTGTCTTGTCTTGTCTGGTTTCCATATATTAAAAAAACTAGTTTAAGTGTCGTGTGTTACACGGGTTATATAAAGAAAATACATCTTACAAATTTATTGATAGTTATCATGTATTGAGTGATGAGCTTGAGGAAAGTTCACCAATGATACTTTTTGCTGATAAAGAAAATGCGGAATAATCGTCATGTGGGACCGTTGCTTCCAAGTCTAAGAGTTGACCAGTCCGAATATAACATATTTACTTGCTCAATTTTCAATACTAGATCAATTTTTATAACTTTGAATGATGTTTTAAGGAGCAACAACCTTCAAAAGCTTGCTCAAGTACATCCTCCATTCTCTTGGCATGTAGTATCTCAAAATGTCAAAATAATCTAAATACCATTGTGTTTGACTTGAGTAGTCAAACTGTACCCGTATTGAGTTTATAATAGACACATTGACTTTTTAACACATCATAATGCTATGTAGGGCTGTAAACGAACCGAATGAACACGAACAAGGCCTTGTTCGTGTTCGTTCGTTAAGGAAATAAATGTGTTCACGAACGGTTCATGAACACTTACCGAACGAGATTTTATGTTCGTGTTCGTTCATTAAAGAAATGAGAGTGTTCGCGAACGGTTCACGAACACAAATAAATTTGACGAATGCGACGAAGGATAAAGATAGATTGCCCAGAGAGTAGCACTCGAACTTCAATCCCTTCTTGTGGAACGGAGGTCGATCGTATTCGCCGATGTAAATAATGAGAAATGAAAGGGAAATGATGCATAAACAAGGTAAAAGTGGGTTTCCTAGTTTAATTGTTAGGGTAATAAAATAAATAAAAGTTTAATAATATAAAAATTACAAATAAAATATAAGAAAGTACAAATATCTTCAATTAAAACACAAACATACGAACATAAACGAACGCAAATCAACGAATGTTCATGTAAGACCCTCGTTCGTACATGACAAAAATCGCAGCGGAAATAAGAACCATAAAATTTCTTTCATTATAAATACCTCAACTTATTTAAAATTCAACTTTAACATAGATCTTTCTCATAAATCCATCATCCTCTTATTTACTAATTAAAAACACAGCTTATGTTTACTACAATATGTACATCAACGTTTACGTACAATCTCTCTTGTGACTTGATCCTCGATCTCTTTACCTTGATGATCCTCATGGCTTGTACTACCTGCTCTCATCAAATAAAAATTTACAACATTAGTACGTATCATAAACATATAAGATTCATTTATGTTTATTTTTCGTCCCATCAACTCTTTACATCCCGACTTTCCGTCTGATCATACGATCCGTGGTGAGACTTCTTTGATATTTCTGCATATTACTTCATTCACCAAGCACGCTATTATTATCGTTAGTACTCGTTTTCATTGAGTGCATGCGTACGTACTTTCACACAAACTTATACATATACTTACGATCACACATAACAGCTAATCTATACATACGTACCTACATACATACACTTAGAGTTATAAAACATACATACGTACATTATCCACATATATACTCTTAGACTTACAAACCATACATACGTATATACCTACATACATGCTTACATATATACTTACAATCACCTATTTCAACATACCCATCGCATACTTGCCTACTCATATACTTCTTCATCTATCCTCGTGTACTTGATCCCACACTATAAACTTACATACGGTCGCGCATACATAATTACATAACTTCTACATACGTGTACAGATACATACAATCATACATACTTGCTTACTCATATACTTATTCATCTATCCTCGTGTACTTGATCCCACACTATAAACTTACATACGGTCGCGCATACATAATTACATAACTTCTACATACGTGTACAGATACATACAAACATACATACTTGCTTATCTACATAGGTGCATACCTATATGCTCATGAGAAGCTTTACGAATCATCGGGTCGAAAAAACGATACACCGGGATGCGTTACGGACCATTTGGAAGTGCAAAACTAAGAAAATCGGAGAAGTGGACTAGACAGCCCGTGGGCGACGGGGTGGGTACCGTTCGGCGACGCCCTCTTAAAACACCCGTCGGCCAAATTGTCCCGTATCCAGTTAAATAGGTCGTCGGCCAAATAAGTGATTTTGGGAGCCCGTCGGCGACGGGGTGGTAACCCGTCGGCGACGCCCTCTAGAAACGTCACTTTTCTGCAGTTTCGTTTCGTCGTCCGTACGCACTAAAACGCGCATAACTTTTGAACCGTTTACCCGTTTAACCTCCCGTTTCTTCCTACATGCTTGTAAATTCACATTCTATCATACAAACTTAAAATCCCACATCCGGATTAATGAAATTCTTATCTTACGCCCTATCGACTTATTATCACATTCTAATTATTTGATCCGTTATGGGTATTTGCGCATTAATTGGTTTATGACATACCAAGACCATACTCTTCGCTTCCATACTTGTTCAAAACATTATACTCATCAAATAACTTGTTCCTAAACTACTTGTTAAGATCGTTTGCCCAAAATACCCATCAAGGGCATTTTGGTCAACTTTAAATCTCATCCTTTACGACATAAGACTACGACACATATTTGACCTCAACCATCATGTTTAGTTAATTAAAACACCATATCACCTATCCGAACATAAGAAGTGATTACAGAAATCACTTACCTTATACGTCCGTGCTCGTATCCGATTCCTTGCCTCATCTTGACCCGTTAACACCTCCTACTTGAGTCCGTCACGACGTGATTCCTATACTTTCATTTCATCGAAACCACGCTCTTATTAGCATACTCATTTGTACATGTAACAATCATATCATTCGCATAATTCACACTTAACTTTCCTTAGTCATTTCTAACAAGCATTAAAACATCTAATCAACTTCATATCCTTTCCAACACACGTAATTCATCGGGTAATCAAAATTAACACATATTAACATAACATGTATCAAACGACTTCCTATAATCCTGCTTTTACAATAACGAGTCAAATCATGTTTCTTATACTTGTTGACTTCCAAAAGTCAACTATTAACCATATGTAACTATCGACTTATCAACATATGCCCGTAACATCATAATCGACTATACGGACGACATTATATATATTTTATCATACACTTGATGTATGTACTACCTTTTAAGCATAACGTACAACTTATTCATGCATAAAACTTCCAAACTCATACATAACCCCTCAAAACCTACTACTAATCATCATATATCATTCCAAATGAACATAAAACATAAAACATAACATCATCATATTCCTCCTAATTCATCTAACAAGAATTCATCATACCCACATAATACATCATTCTTTCAACAAAAATTGGACATAGGTGATGAGTCTAGTCATCTTCATCACCATAACTAGTGGGTTTATCATCTAAACATCAAATTAGCACAAACCATTCATAATTCATGTTCTATATGTTGATTATAACACATACTCATGCTCAATTCCACTTAAACTCATGGATTAGAACATAACCCGCTTTACACATGATCTTAAATCTTAGATTTAAGACATACCTTATGATCCCCTCGTGAAGGTAATCGTTAACCCGTGTTCCTTCTTGAATTTGAGCTTCGATTCACCCTTTAATTTGGTGATTTAGTGGAACTAGGGTTTGGAGCTCTTGAGAGCTCCTGAAGCTTCAAGAACACACACGTATATGTGTGTTTGTGTGTGTATTGACCTTTTAATTAGTAGTCAACTTTCATTTGTTCCACTTTAGCCCCTCGGGTTTACCTTTAAAACATAACTGACACTACCCTCCTCATTTAATACTTTTGACCATACCCTTAACTAGGTTAAATAGCCTAGTTATTTATTTCATGACGTGTCACATAAGAACATACGACAAATATTAACATTCAGATTTTTGGGGCGTTACAGTTCATGAACATGTTCACGTTCACGAACACCTTACCGAACGTTCACGAACACAATCGAACGAACGAGACCTCTGTTCATGTTCGTTCATTTAACTAATCGAACGAAATTTCTTGTTCATGTTCGTTGGTTTATTAAACGATCGAACATAAACGAACTTCCCGCCGAACGGTTCACGAACTGTTCGCTGAACGTTCGGTTCGTTTACAGCCCTAATGCTATGTTTTGACCCAAGAAATCAAACTATTGACATATTGAATCTTTAATAAAATGTCAGACTTTTCAAAAACATCACTGCACTATAATTTACCTCATAAGTCAAGTTATCTTTATATCAAGTGTGTAATAGAGTAATTTAAGTGATTTAAATCGTCTAGCTATACTTATATAACAATTTGTTTGACCCAAGTCAATAAGAAAATTAAAGTATATATTTTTTATGAAGAAAAATCAAAATATACATGGATAGTATCTACCTCCAGACTCCAGGCATCAATGAAAATGTGATTAAAGTAACTGGATAAAGAAGAAGAAGATTCATTCTTTAATCAAAGCATAAACAAATACATCATTAATTAATAAGTACAATTATTTAATAATTGATTAGTATACGAAGATAAAACTACACCAATTATAACAATAGAAACAGATAATAAGAATATAGGAAGTGACTAACATGCTTCTATGATTTACTCACAATCAAATCGAGCCAATTGCAAGCAGCATACGTGTTCTTGATATCTTGTAAAGGATGTGTTTGTTTGATATATGACAATAAAATGGAGTATGAAAATGTAGAGGGTTTAAATACGTTATGTTATATTAGAGGGAAAAAAGTTTCCTTTAGTATAAAAATATTTCAATTTTAAAATCACCTCAATTATCATAGTTACCAAAGATATTTTTTTTAATTTCTGGTATGTTATAAATCACTAGTAATCAAATCTTAGATAATTTTGATAGTTGATTTTATTACATTCGGAATTAGATATTGGTCAAAAAAATTTATGTATCGATTGATTATTTAATCGTTTTTTTGAAACTTTATTTTATTCATATTCGAAATTAGATATTTAGTTGTATGCTCCATTATGATTATAATGATTTTAAAATTAATAATTTTATAATTATTAAATACATAATAAACAAAGAATATTTAATTTGTAACACATCGAGAACAAAATTAATTAATATTAATAACAATTATAAAGTATAAAAAATATAGATTTATAACCTATAATTCTATTATTTCTATTTAAATAATCAATATGAGATATATATATATATATAAACACGTATTCATAATATATATTTTTAGTTATTAGTCATGTAGGCTTTATAAGTATAAACATCTATACTATACTAGTGGAAATGTCCGCGCGTTGCAGCGGGTATTTATATTTCTAAATAAAAGTTGGTCTTAACTAAGAACGAACTTCTGGTTCAAATCCCATATCAAGCATCTGATATGCTTCATTAAGCACGTATAAAAAAATAAACTTAAGAAGTGTGTTTTTCAATGGAATATATACCCTCGTTAGTAATTTACACACATTTTAGAAAGGGTGTACCTATTTGCACACTTCTTTCACTATTTGCACACTAAAAAGTTGATTTTTGTCTTATATGCACACTCTGTAGTGTCGAGCTGTGGCCAAAACGGTGCGTTTTGGTCCGGTCAACCAGACAAAAACTGACGGGTGTCTGACAGGTCTGTTGACCGGACCAAAACGCCGAGCTTTGGCCGCGTTAACCAGACAAAAGACTGACACCCGGTCAGTCTTTTGTCTGGTTGACAGGACCAAAACACGGCCAAAGCTCGGCGTTTTGGTCCGGTCAACAGACCCGTCAGACACCCATCAGTCTTTGTCTGGTTAACCGGACCAAAACGCCGCGTTTTAGCCACAGCTCGACACTGCAGGGGTGTGCATATAAAACAAAAAACACATTTTTAGGTGACTATCTGCATACTTGGTGTGTAGATAGTTTGACCCTTTAGAAATTGCATCTGCTTCCTTATCACGAAAGAGACCTCCTATAGCTAGCAGCCTAGCACACGCCCATTTCTATTAATTCCTTCAACACCCTATGAAACACAAGTTACAACCACATAACCTACCCAGAAAACGAAGATTATAAGGCTACAGGCTACTCGGTGTGGAGGAGGCAATTCCTTGGAGGATGCCCATCCACATCATCGCCATGTCAACATCCAAGGAGGATGCCCTCCAAGGATAGACCAAGGGAAATAGAGAATGGGCCTCCCCCACTTATTTAAATTTTTTTTCTTAAAAATTCAAGAATAAATCTCATACAATAAATTCTCCATTCTCTCATTCCATAAACCCTGGTTTCTTTCCACATTCTTTTCTTTCCGGTGTCTGCATCCATGGGAGCTGCCGTGGTGAAGGACCCTACCCTACACCTCAAAACGTTTACCGGATTCCGGAACAACACCACCCCCTACTCTTCCACTTATTCCCTTTTGTTAGACAAACACATCAATCCCTTCACTTCTTCCACTTCTCCTGCTTCAATTAGGACTGTTTCCACACAGTAATAAATCAATCGGATCTTTATTGTATGAGATTTATACATATGTAAAGCCATACTTTCATCATCTTAATTTACAAAAGTACATTTAAAAGTGATGAGGTGGAGGGCCGACTGCAATGTCTAGGAGAAGAAGGAGAGAACGATGACGTCCCTGTGGAAACGGTGTTGGGGACCGACAACGGGGCTAGACGGGCCAGGGCCGTCCCCGTACCAAGTAACCTAATGCATAGCAGCAACTAAATACCTTAAAGATCTCCACTAAAGGGCACTTCTCCACCTGCAAATAGCACAAACATGTGACAATTTAAGAATGTTGATAAAATCATATTTAAATATTTTTTACCATGATACCATTTCTTCAAGAACAAAAAGTACACCACCAACAAAAACAATATAAGAAAAAATAAAAACACATATACCAGATTCATAATTTAAAAAAAAAGTTCATTTTGGCTTTTGGGAGTGAACCCTAGGCTTTAAATTCAAATATGATACAAAATTCGTTTTGTTTTTTTCACTAAATTTTTCATATTCCTTAGTCATTCTAACACTTTTTTCCTGCACAAGCAATAATTCTTGTAGATTTTCAAGATAAAGAAACTATAATTAGCTTAAGGGGAACGAGTCAAATAGGTTAAAAGCTTGTAATATTAGAAATTACTGTCAGTTTTTAAATCAAAATTTGCATAACTTCTTTATAAAAAAACTTTTTAATAGCCAAAAGAAAAGCGCATGCATGTCAACCCAACTTACGCCACTTTCTACCCATGCTTGTATCAACCCACCCAACTTGTCTTGTAACTAAGACTATGAAAGAGTGAGAGACACTTCCATCTATGCATACCTTCTTTCAGTTGTTCATATATTTCATGTGAAATATATACGCCATTCTTTTCCCTAGCTGCTCAAAGATCTGCTTAAATGTAAGATTATACATATTTTAATGCGGGTCATGTGGGTTGGGTTGACCCAAAACACTTTTTTTTCACACAAAATGTAATATTAAACATATTTTAATGCTGGTCATGGGGGTTGGGTTGACCTAAAACACTTTTTTCACACAAAAACACACTTTGGATCGCTTTTGACCTGTTCTAACCATTTGATGTGTCTCACTTCTGGCTAACCATGTTTTCTAGTTTACCATTTTAAACATGTTGATTATATAAAATGTAAATGCGCCAGAATTGCCACCTCAACAAATAAGTATGCATGATTCTCAATTTAATGTTATTTTTTCCTCAGGTACCTGGACTATGCACTGCCACTTAGACGTACACATCGGCTGAGGTCTGGCTACATTGTTCGTTGTGGTGGATGGACCTGAGGCAATTCAAAACTGGAGCAACTACCACCGGATTTACCTGTATGTTGATATTGATATCAATCGTCATCAAATTAAAGGTTAAAATAGATCGCATTATTGTCGTCTATAATTATAACTTTCAATTTTGCTCTTATAAAAATATTGTACTTCATAATCAGACGTACATAGACAGACCATCCAAATAACATGTTAAAGAAAAATTAGCACGTTTTGAAATTGATTACATAGACAAACCATCAAAATAACATGTTATAAAAACTAAAGATGCAGTAAAAGAAGGTTTTGCGAAATCGTTAACTATAGCTACGAAGGAGATTGTAATAAATGAGTAAAAGAGGAACTATTTGATCCAAACTTCTAAAAGTTCATCATTCATTTTCTTCCTTCATCTTCTGAGATCTGGTTACTGTTGAACCATCCATCAGCATGTCTACTTACCTCGCCTATAAATCAAACTGAAACATTTTGTGATTCAAACTTATCTCATCACATGTAAACTTATGAGAACATACAAAAGTTATAATTATTTATTCTTGCAGTTGTTTAAAAACATAATATGAAGCACCATAACTATGGAGGTTTGCCCACAACTAAGAACCAACCACAATTTTAAACCAAAAAAAGGTCATACATGTAACAATAATCATGTCGAAATTAAATTTGACCAATTCAATCACACCCATTGCATAACATGTTTCACATAATTTATTTTTAGTACCAATTTGCTAAGACAATTAATATAGAAAGTAACAATAGAATATTGTAGTTAAAAAAAATATCGTAATTGAATTGAAAGCGGAGTCATACATGAGAATAGAGATACATCAACCCAGAAACAATATCGTGCAAATACCTCCCTAAAACATTTTGACCCATGCCACCTGGTAATCCAGCACCTTCAATGACCCATTTTCCTTCCACATATTCTAGAACTAAAAAAAATCTAATAATCAACGAAAAGAAAAAGAAAATGAAAACACTAATGCAAAGGGTAGAGACCATACCCATGCAGAAATGATCCGTGTTTGGGTCATTAATAACCTCAATCAGATTTACTATATTTGGATGACTTGACATTTTGATAATTAATACTTGATGAGCATCCATTAACCAATAGAGTTATATCGTTATCAAGATTCACCTCATACAAAGCCACTATGCGTATGTGTGCGTGTGAGATGACCATTATTTAACTATCAGTAACTATTAATTGCCCTTTTTAAGAACACGAACTCTAGCAAATAGTAAGTTCTAAAGATCATTTGTTTTTTACATCATTTACCTTGAAAATTTAAGAGCTTAAAAATTATCACCACTTAGGACATTTATAATATTAATGTAAATACAAAATTAAAAAAAATCATTTTAAAATAAAGATGCAACTACAATTAAGAAGCGGAAATTCACCTCTGGTGCAAGATAGCAGCCATGACAAAATATCTATCTCTTATATTAAAGCAAACTAGCTTTGACCAATTGACCATGATGTGGCATAGGTCTTGATGCAGAGAATTAAGATTTGAGCGGCAAATCTTTTTCCTCATTTCTAAGCCATTTTGTTAAAGCGTTGTTATGTTCTTCAATAAGGAAACTCCAATCAATTATCAATCAGTTGAAATCTTCTCCAATACGTTTCAATCAATCCTTAAAACCCTAAAAGCTAAATCACTGCCGTTATCAATTTTTGCGATTTCATCTGTTGATTTAATCTTCCATCATCTCTAAAAATTTAATCTTCGGCCTTATTTTCTTTTGTATGCCGATCTAAAATGCGATGGTGCCGGAGGATTTTCATCGAAAATTATTACACGGCGAGTCCGACGATGATAATTATGAGGTTTCCGAAGGTGAGATCTGTGGAGTTTAAAGGGGAAACTGAATTATGCAGACTGTAAAGAGCAGTAGGCATTTGAAAATCAAGTATTCCACCCAATTCACAAGAAGCTATGTAAGGCTACTCAAAACCCTAACACTCTCTGCACTGATTCATCTGTTTTGGTTGATTGATTATCAGTTTATGATTCTCGGTATGTTTCTTCAACTCCTAAGTTTTTTTTTCAAAGTTTTTTTTTTTGAGTTTCAAAACCTATATCATTTGTTCTTTGTTTAATCTGTTTTTAATCGATTTTAAAAGGTATGGCTTAATAACAAGGAAGATGATGGTGGCGGGGTATTGTTTACAAGCGTTTGAAGTCTTCAATTCATATAAGTTTTAGATATGGCAGGTGCATGAATTGTGTTAGTAGGTATAATTATAACTTTATTGTGTTACTGCTTGCTAAATTAGGGTTATGATTATGATTATTGATGTTAGACCTTGTAGATTGGTGTGTTTTGAATACGAAATTGATATGAATGTTTTGGAATGTTAAACAATTTGAATAACCGCAATTACATTTTGTTTAATTAGTTTATGTTACTCAGGAAACTTATGATATCCTATATATCTGTTGATTTACAATAGCATTCTTTAGAAGCTATGTATGTTGAAGAAGTGTAACTGTCAAATGTACATAAATGTTTAACTAGATATTAGTTATAATGTATTTGTGACTAACGAGTTAACGTTAACCCATGCGTTGCGGCGGATTGTTGATTATGAATGTCTTTATTATCACTATGTGAGATGTGCAAATTCTTTAATTTTTGCAAAACATTATTTTCATTTTGCTTTATTCTCATTCTATAATAACGCTAAATAATTTTATATTCAAGAAAATCATGCAATATTTGATAAAGAGGCCACTATACACATACAATCAATTTTTGCTCGTCCGCATAAACAAAAATCAATTGAGGAATCATTTGTCCTTTGTAATTTTGTAATTGCACACATTGGTGGATCTTAAGTTAGTTTTCGGTAATATTAGAGAGTAGGGTAGACTCTCAAAATCTAATATTTCATGCTAAAAGTAAAATAATTTCACAAATTTTCGGCAGTAAAATTTATACGAAGCTAAAAAAAGAAAGGGTCGGCTATATTCAACGTTGAAGATACTATTTGATCATAATCACATTTTGGTTATATTCAAGGCATATAAAACATTAAATTATTCTTCAGTTAAAATCAATATCATTCAAATTTTGTTGTGAGCAGCGATTCCATGGCACCATTCAAAGAAATTTAGTCATGCTTGATTCTCACATGTTTGACCATATGCATCGAAGTGTATACTATTATGAATCTATGATGGCATGCATCAAGACTTCAATCGTGAATACGAAATCATGAAGGGCACATCTTTTAACGAACTTGAAATTGTATTTGTAAAATCAATCGCTAAAACCTAATATCCCTTCCTCTTCTGATAAACATTACAAACCATCTCCCCTAATTACCCCCAACCAAATACTCTACAACAAACTAAACCCTAAATCCTAGTGGCAGAATAGAAAATAAAATTTCATTCTTGTCCAATTAATTTTACGCTGTATTCAAACACACCTTCTCTGCCCACGAACCGCACTACACCATCAATCAGATATAAAAAAATCCCAAAATTAAAATTCTCAAAATATTGTTCATAACCCTAGTGTTTCTTGAAAATCACTTTCTTGATCCCAAAAAATCCATCTTTTCCACAGACGCACTCTTCCCGTTAAAAAAAAACACTCTTATAAATCACTTCAAAGATTGTTCATATCCCTTGTGTTAATTCCTTACGATCACAAAATCCACTCTTCTCGTTAAAAAACCATGTTTTTTTAAAGCCACAAAAGATCTTCAAAGATTATCCAAAACCCTTGAGTTGATTCCTTCACAAACCACTTTCTTGATCCCAAAAATTAATATTTCCGATAAAAAAAATCTTCTTTTTCAAAAACCTACAATGATTATCAACAACCCCTGCGTTAATTGCTTATAAAAACGGTTTCTTGATCTCAAAATCAAATCTTTACGGTTAAAATGCACGTCTCGCCGGTAAAATCATTACCGATAAGATCTTTAGCGGTCGGCTACCGTTTCAACCCACTGATATAGAACTGGTTAATCTTTATCTACGGTTGAAGATCAACGGTTTCGATAAAGAAGTGCGTTATATTTGTGAAGTAGATGTTTGCAATTAGAAGCCTTAGAACTTACCCAGATTCATTTTTTTATTTCTTAATTTTTTTTACCCTTTTTTATCATACCCATATTCATAATATTGATAATTTAGGATAACATAAACAGAAGATCTAGTAAATGAACTAAAAAAGGAAGAAAATTCCGTCTAGATTTATCGGTGATTGAGTCAATAGACGATAAATGGTTTTTTTTTCTACCCATAAAATAGAATACATCAGAACGGGCAGCAATTTAACGGGGCAATAGTTTCTCGGTATTGGAAGGCTACTGGAAAAGATCAGACGATCAAGACAAATAGGGGGAGTAGTGTGATTGGGAAGAAGACCCTTGTGTTCTATGCGGGTAGGACGATCAAAACATGGTAATCGCAATTGAAGAAGAAAATAACGACAATCATGAAAACACATACGCATGCATCGATTGTAAAGTACACATGTTCAAGTATAAAAACAACGATGAACATGGTAATCGCCATTTAAAGAAGGAAAAATGAAAATCTTGGATGAATATATTATTAAATTGATTGAACATAACTTAGATTTTTACCTTAGATATCGAATTTGGTGAGTTGGTGATGTAAGGATGTCCAAAGAATCTTGCGATTTGGTATCGACAAAAGCGGTAAAACACGAATCTGGTTATTTAGAATTTAGAAATGTATTGAGATTATTTAACGAATTAATGGTGTGTCGATTGGCATGAAGCGTCGTTTGAAAACGTAATTTATTTAATTTTTTGATAGGTATGAAATGTAATAAGAAATATTGAAATTATTTGACCATGAAATTAATATTAATTAATTTGTTGTGTGGATGTGGGAAAAAATAATATTAAGTGGAGTAGTGCGTAATTTTTTTGTGTGGATGTTTTGGTTGTAATATTTTAAAATAAGGTAGGGTAAATGGTGTGGGTAATAGTCAAGAGATGTGTTTTGTGAAAACATAAACGGTGTGTTTTGTAAAGACACGAAGATTCCTTTACCCCGTGTCTTTAGTTATTTTTGTAATGAATAAAATGTTGTAGGTAAAATGAATAAAATGAAAGGGTGTGAGTAAAATAAATTAAAGGGTGTGACTTTTAAACTAATGGAACATAACCCAAGTTGCTAAATGTATAAGGATATAATTTGTTTGTACAACAGAGTACTGCAGTGAATATTATAGTAGGATCTCACGTCTGGGTTGACGATCCGAACAAAGCATGGATTGATGGGCAGGTAATAAAGATTACTGGCCAAGAAGCTGAGATCGAGACTCCTGAGCTGAAAAAGGTTGGTAGTTTATATTTTATTTTAATTATATTATTTTCATGTTTATATCAACAACTAACAACTGATTGTATACATTTTTGTTATGGTTTACTTTCAGGTAGTTGCTAAGTTATCAAATGTATATCCAATGGACACAGAAGCTCCAGCTGGTGGTGTTTATCACATGACAAAACTATCATATTTGCATGAGCCAGGAGTCCTGCAGAACTTAAGAATTAGATACGAACTCAATGAAATTTACGTAGGCTACCTACCTACCTTCTTATATTGAAACATATAATTATTTTGTTTAATCCTCACATGTTTCAAAACCATTGCAAACTTACACCGGAAACATTCTAATTGCAATAAACCCGTTCCAAAAGTAACCTCTTATGTACGATGGTCACATGAAGGAAGAATATAAGGGAGCATCGTTTGGAGAACTAAGTCCGCATGTATTTGCAGTAGCTAATGCGTTTTACAGGTCTCTGTCATTTATTGAGTGACCTAACAATTATTTTGCATTTTTTCAACATATAATTATGTCTTTAATGAAACTAGGGCTATGATTAAGGAGGGTAAAAGTAATTCCATTCTGGTCAGTGGTGAAAGTGGAACAGGTAAAATGGAGACAACCAAAATGCTTATGCAGTATTTAGCATATTTGGGTGGTCGGAATTCGGAAAGCTACTGAAGGACGCACAGTTGAACCACAAGCTCTAGAAATATGATACATGACGTATAGTTCTATATTAAAACTACTTAATTATTCTGTAATTTGGAGCTTGCCATAAATATACTCACATAAATATATACCTGACAGAGAACTAACCCAACTGAATGCATGCACCATTCACTAAGGTTAATCAGTTTTTACATGCTCACTTACTCCTTCGTATTCAATAACCTTCCATTTTTTTTCTATTTTATTTGTTTATTTTATAGGATCCATCAGTTATGACGGAAGATATGCATGAAGAAAGACTCTATGCAGTTGAAGTCTTGGGGTATTAAGTATATTGAGTATTGGTGGTTTTTTAAACTATTCACTTTTATTAGAATTTTTTTTACCTGTTAATGGTTACTAGGTTTTCCCAAAATTAGGTCCAACTGTAAGATTTTCATTTTCTTTTACAGCTCAGGAAATTGATGCTTTAGATGTTAAGAAGAAACTCATGATTTGTTTTTGCTTCATGTCTCAATGTTACAACAAAACGGAGTCAGATTTCTTGCTTCTTCACCAATTAAAGGATGAACCCTCAATACAATTTGGTTAGTTGTTTTTTTTTTTTCGAGATTAGAACAATACTGTTATGTAAGCTTTTTTTATAATGATTACGATTTGAGATTGCTATTAAAACACTATTACTTAAAATTGGAAATTTATTGATTCACTAAACTTTCTATTTTGAAAATTTTGTTGCAGAATATGTCATGTTCTTCATAATAGGAGGACGACTGTAACCTCTTCTTCATATCGATTAGTTTTGTTCTGAACAATCACGTCCAGAGCTTCCATTAGTTTTGTTATGAAAATCGAGTTCAGTTTGCATTTTGTTTGATAATTTGCTAATCTTATTTTGGAATTTGTTGACAGAGATCAGGTGGGTTATTTTATTTTGCTGGGGCAGAGAAGAAAGATTTGAACGATTTGGCGCCTGATGTTTGGTCTTTGACTGGTATTTATGACAGGTTTGCCACTAATTTGTGCCTAATTTGTTGTTTTCTTGATTCAGTGGTGTTATGCTCATGAAGAATCTTGGGTTTTTATGGTATATTATTAGGTTTTTTTCTTGCACAACAGTTAGTTACATGATTTATAGCAATTGCAGGTGCTATTCTTATGAAGGATCTTCTTCATTTTCTAGATACACATGCTGCACATCTACAACTTCATGCATTATATCATCCAGGTTGGATTATTTTTCTCTAATTTATTACACCGAAATTACTTTTTCGGTCAACCATATTTATTGTTATACTCTTTTGCTGAAAGAAGGAATCGAACCCATTAATGTTGATTAGTATTTAAAACAAACAACATGGTTATTTTTTAAAAATTTATTGTTACATAGGTGTAGAGTGATTGTTACTGATTATTTGATATGTTGATTCGCACACTTTTCCCTTTAACTACCAAAGTGATAGGGTCGCTTTTGACTTATATTTTCATTAACCACGATTGTGAATACATTTATTGTCCCTTGCAAGCGGATTACAAGTGGTTTACATACACCGACCATTTAGCAAGTCAGTTGTGTATAACCAGGTATGAGGTTACCTAACTATGGCTCTGCATCTTTCTTTATAGACTACACCTGATAAAGAACCGTGTATCTTATCTTGGGTAAATGGGGTGGTTCGCTTGACTTTTCAATGGGTTTAGCAGCCTACCTCCAGCTCAGAAGTGGCTGAATTGGAAAGACTATCGGAAGATATCATAAATTACTCCTTCAGCATGGGCGAGGATAAGTGGAAATGGTTACTGGATGCTTCGGGTCAATTCTCGGTACGGAGCTTTAGGAGATGCATGGATGGGCTTTATTTTTAGGGTCTTGGTAACAAATTCGTATGGAATAAATGGGTTTCGCTTAAAATAAACTTTTTGTCCTAGAGGTCTCTAGATCGGGTCGCCACGATAATCAAATTTGCCCGAAGAAATGTGTGGTGCAAGACTTCAAGGTTATATGAACAAGTCGTTTTTGCCAGTTTACTTTAATTTTTTTGCTATATATTTTATTAATAATTAATAATTCGATTTTGTTTAGGCAGCCTTGCACCAATCCTGACTGCTTATATTTGCATGAGTTCGGATCACAAGAGGATAGCTTCACCAAAGATGAAATAATCTCTGAATATACAAGGTATTCAGCTTATAGAACATAGTATTTGACCATTCTGCGTAAAATGATACGTTAATGATACATAATATAAGCAAAGATCCAAAGTAATAATTGCTTCACAAGGCACCTGATTAATGGACTTGAAGCATCTTTTGATCCAGAACTCAAAACTAGCATGAGTTTTACTGATAAAGGAGGTCCAGTAGATCTCAGTACAGTGGTCACTTTTAACATGTAAGGAAAACAGAAGATAAGTGACAATCTAGAACCGTCAACCTAAAACGAAATATATTTTAACAATCATAAGAACATGATGTAAGATGAAATGTATAACCAACACACCTTAATTTTGTTTTGGCTGAGAGTCCAGGTGTATGTTTTGTGTACTTTTGTCTACTATGGTATTGAACAATGATATAACTCCATGTTTACTTCGTAATTGATTCTTGATATTGTATTGGGCTATTGGCATGAATTTTGATCAAATTTGCTGGTTTCACTTTTAGTCTTTCGGAAAACATGTATTAACATGCAGCATTTCGTAACATGGTACTAACGAGATTTGATTTTTTGAGATGGTTGGATATCCAAAAAATCAACTTTGTAAGTTATGTTTATTATTCTTATTTATAGGTAAGCCGTTTTCTGATTGACTTAGATAATAGTAGGAACACGGTGCAAGATAAAAGGAGCCACACACTTGATTGCTATATTGAAAAGCATAAAACTGGTACAGCCTTTTGTCAGTGACTACGAATCACTTACCGATATAGGGAACTTTTAAGAGTTTATTTTTTCGTATCCAAAATCACATAGTATGTTTACTTATTGAAATGAAAAAAAAGATTAACAATTGTGATGATTTCAAGTATGATTGTGATAATAATCTATATAAACATTTGGTGATACTTGGTCTAGAATGGAATTGCCATATTAGGATAAGTTATCTAACCTCAAACATAGGGTTAAATTGGTCTCTAGATAGTAGATACGTTTGGCCTTTTTTGTTAGTTGAAACCATATGATGATTTATTGGCCCTTAATTAACTTAACTATTGGTTTTAAAGGGGTAGAGTACAGGAAGTTACTGGTGCTACAAATGAATTGCAACGGCGTTCAGGGAATATTTTACCACCTGCAGCAGATGATTACTCTAATAACAGCACATCTTCATGGGGAAAACCGTTAGTAAAACTACTACAAATGTAAGATACTTCATGTTGACTTTTTTTCACACTTTGCTTATATGTTACTTGACTTTCTTTAAGGGCTTCTATTGATTTTTTGGCCTCTCATTGATCCCAATAGTCAAGGACATTTGTTCTAATCTATCTTCATATTCTAGATAGCTTAATAACAACGATTATATTTTTGTTAGGGTGTCGTCTGTTGTTACATTAATAAAATCGATGATACTTGACGTTAATGACACTTTTGTTCAACAGTATTCTTTAAACAGTAAAGGGTCCCCACCAAATTAATTTCATACCTATTTATTGTCCCCTAATTATGGCTTTTGTTAGGTAGGATAGATTGTGAGGCCACCCGTGTAACACACGGGTACTTAGACTAGTAAAAATTAATAAGAAATAAAAAATTCATTGTATACAACTACACAACAAAAAAAATTAAAGAATGAATCATAAAATCATGTGATATTGTGATAATAATGAATTTATTAATTAATACGGATAATAAGCAAACCTGAAAAGCGAGCCAATTCTGCTCAACGAGGCTTAAGAAAGGCCGTGTACTCAGTCAATCATGAAGGTTTTTGAAGAAGTATTGCCTCAACAAATAAGCAACTTTATCAGTCTCAAGCCAAAACTGCAAGATACTTTGTTCTTAAAAATAAAATACTTTACTAACAAAACAACAGAACAAAAAGAAAAACACATGCTGAGATTCCAACGTTCAACAGTCATAATCTGAGACCTAAAGCAGAAGTTTGCAAACAAATTCTAGGTGTACCTTCTTATGTTGAATCTCAGCAAAAGATGCATCTTGGTTGTCCTCGACCCTTTAAGACGACAACACATATGAGCATTTTGTCCAAGATGGCGAGATCAAAGCGGGCCGATCGCTTGCACATTTCCTCTTCCCACCACTAAGTTCAAAATTCAAAATGAGGTGCCACTGCTAAAGCATGATTGTGTTTCTTTGAAAAGTATAAGTTAATACATTTCAATATTTCTTCGTGCCTTCTTTGCAAAGATTTTTTGTCACGCACTTTTCACACAAAAAATATTATCCATTAATATAAATGAATCAGTTAATGTGTCACGAAAATGTTTAACAAAATATACTTGACAACAGAGCAACAGAATACGAAAGATTATACGATCTGAAAATTAAACTACGTAATATCCATACATACGAGTCATAGCAAAAGTGAAACTCCGATTAGCTCATTTCCCCAATGGCTTTTTTCATTACCTGCGAGATCTCATGGTGCACACTCTTCTTGACACCGAGCTCTTCGACTTTATTCTTCATGTTGTATACACAATCCTCTAATGCATTGAAGGCCTCCGCTTTCTTCTTGTACTCTTGGTCCTGCTGTAGGCTCATTGTTCATACGGATCACGTTCAATCCAGCAATAGTACCAGCATCCTTGGTAGCTTGACGTTGTGAATGGTTGAAATAAGCAGGAACAGTTATCACAGCGTTTTTCACAACTTTTCCAAGATACGCCTCGGCTGTTTCTTTCATCTTGCCAAGAATCATTGAAGAAATATCTTCAGCCAAAAACTCCTTCCATTGACCTTTGAAACTGACGACAATCTTTGGTGTGTCGGACGGCCCTTGTGTGACCTTAAAAGGCCACAACTTGATGTCTTCCTGCACTTTGAAATCACTGAATCTTCTTCCAATCAACCTCTTAGAATCTGGAAATCAAATACTACTAATATCATCATAGTTAGCAGCGCAAGTGATACTAACAACTGATATATAATAACCTAAACCCTAACCCTAAAACCCTATACATGAGCCATTGTGTCTTTTGTTTAGTTAATGATTCAAAGTCTTCAAAAACTTCATTAACTACAATTTTCTAAATCTTCAGGTCGATTATGCTTCCAAACGGCCACACATGAGTACGTTGTTCCCAGATCAATTCCGATCGCCGGCGCGTCGTCTCCACTTCCGGCCATAATACTCTAATGAAAAACTGTAAAGTGTGATCCGCTTTTGATGGTGACTTCTACTGATTCGTTAAGTTGAAATATCAGAGCATCCTTCAACGGAAACCCGTAGTCTTCGTGAACAGAGCAAAAAAATGTGGAACCTGATAGGCTTCAATTGCCCTAGGCTGTCGCTTGAGTGCTATCTCCGTGTATCTCCCATAACCCTCATCTCCTGAGCTGTAAAATGCTGTTATGTTTCCATTGAAAGGACGAATTGAACGCAGACGATTCATTTACAGGAGATGTTAGGGTTTTCTAGAATTTTGAAATCTCCCGATTGCCCCTCTAGTGTCTTAAAATTTTGGGGGAAATACAGATTTAACCCCTCTAAAATGGCTTATACATCTTTGTACATTGTGCTTCATAACTTGTAAGTATGGTAAAATTATAAGTTTGTCCATCAGATTTGCTTTATATAGTATTATAGATTTGTTTTTTATTTTTAATTTATTGTAACTTTTGGATGATCCGGTTAATTGGGATTGTTATTTGCTGATGAGATATTAACATATTTTTGTATGATAAGTTGTACAAATTTGAATGATAATTTTTTTCTTTGGTTCAGGAACTGGTTGAAGATGGTGGTCGTTTGGTTGTGATGGGGGATTAAAGTGTAAAACATGTTTATTTTAAGTTTTGGTTCAAAAGTTTAAGTTAATTACATAAATAGTCCCTAAGATATTAAAAAGACAAATTTACCCTCATGTGCAATGCACATGACTGGATCTAACACAAAAAATAACTAGGTTAGAGCCAAATGACCTAGGGTGTAATGATTTTACAAAAAAAAGGATTGTGACTGTAATTATTAAAGTTAAAGGTCATCCATTGCAATCTGATACAAACATAAAGGACGAAAAATGTAATTTACCCTTTTTAAATTGTATTTAGAACCTTTAAACTTCTTTACACAACTAAACTAATGTTTACTTAAAACTTGGTTACACTTATGTATGTTAAATGGGTTGATAAGTTTAATGTTATATAATCAGTAATTAAATAAGTTATGTTTTAAAAATATATATACATTGCAAAATTGAGTAAACATGTGTATTATACTAATAGAATAATATATGATGTAATTCGTTAACATATACCGTTGTCATATATATGTTTAAAAAAACAATGATGTGATCACTGTAAATTTTGTTAAATTAATTTCTAAAATATTATTTTTTTCAATTGAGCATTAACTTTGATTTCTTATCACTTACTTTTTTTATTTAACACATTGTATTTTTATTATTCATACCAACCAACCACCTTAAATATTTGAACATTTTTTAAAAGGGTAAATTACATTTCGAGTCCCTGTGTTTTAGGGGTTTTATGTCACAACCCCCGACCCCACCCTGGGAGCGGGAGCCGTGAACCAGTCAAGTGGTACCGGTGTTTATTAAATACGCTGCGAAATTTTTTTTCATCAGGATCGTAGTTAGAAAATAATTGAAGAGTTTATAAAAACACCAACTTTTAATATTAAATAAATGGGTGAAAACCCATATTCAATTCAATAGGGATACACCCAAATAAATAAAACATAATTTTCTTTTTTTATTTAGGTATTTATAGCCACTTTATTTAAGTCTTCAGTGCTCCATAGCTGGCTTCTACTATCTTTACAGCAAATTACCTGAAACGCGTTTTGAAAACATTTTATCAGTAATAAATACCGGTGAGTTCATTCCAGTTTTATAAAAATATATTGTTATACTTTACAGCGTTAAGGGTTTTTATATTGGTTTATATTTGTCACATGGTGGCAGTTCCGATGTGACGGTGGTCATATCACTCATTGACTGACTTTCGTCCAATAGTGCAGTTTTATCAAGTAATAGATATATAGTATATCTTACTATTATTTAAAGGTATATGTCACTAGGCGGTTCCCGTGATGGTGGTTAAATCACTGTTGATCATTCTTTCAACTAGTGACTGGGGTCGTATCACTGTTGATCATTCTCTCAACTAGTGACTCTGGTCATATCACTGTTAATCATTCTCTCAACTAGTGACTCTGGTCATATCACTGTTGATTATTCTCTCAGCTAGTGACTCCGAACTTAGTAGTGTCCCATTGTACAACTCGACTTTTCGAGTCGTTACTTAGATCTGTCAATTCTTGCTTAATTGACTTGTACTCTCGAGATATCGATTATCGCCAAGGGTTAATTATTTTAAACTATGTTTTCAAACGTATTTTAAACGTTTATCATAACGCATATTACAACGCTTATTCAAAATGCAGATATCACATTTAAACGCATTTTGCAACACTTACTATTCAGCACACTTTATCGCATATTACATCGCATGATTACACTCAACGCTATCGCAACGCAATCTCAACGCTAACGCAAACGCAAACTCGAAACGCAGAATTACTTTTATGCATCTATGTGATTGTGTGTTATTTGTGTGATTATTTGTTTAAATGTTATGTGGTTATCGCAACGCAACGCTTACACGCTTACTCGCAACTCGATTAAACGCAACGCAACGCTTAACACACGAAACGAAAGTCGGAAACTAACAAAACGCAACTCGGACGATCGAATGGACACTCGGTCGAATGGACATCCGACTGGATGGCCATCCGATCGACTGGCCATCCGACCCAAATACCACTCACTTGCACCGCCTTACTCACTCTCTCACACTATAAATACCCGCCTGTACACCACTGTTCACTGATGTGACAGCTCTATCCGACCAACTCGCTCCCAAGTCATTCTCAAGCACTTTTCCCTCGATTCAAGGCCATTTCGTAAGTATTTCTTCTCAAATCTCATACAATCATCATCACTACACACTTCTCCATCATCTTCTCCATCAAAATCACTGGTTTTCTTCATGAAAATCACCTGATTTGGACTCCTTGAAGGTGGTTCTCACTCAGTTGCTTATGCAAACTGTTGTGTGACATCATCTCATCAAGATTGGCCTAGATCTAAAGGATTTCCACACATTTTAACCTGAATCTCAACAAGATTCAGCACTTTTCATCCCTTTTCAAACTATTCTTCAACATTCTACACAAAACCGATGAAATCCATGCTCATTTAGACTCTCTACTCATTCTCTAGATGAGAGACGGCTTGAAAACAGATTTCCACTGGAAAGATGACCGATTTACGGGTTGAACATGAAACTTCATCAAAAGAACAGTGAGTACGATCGAATGAGGTGATTCCCATTTGATCGAATGCGTTGGACATTGGTGGGTTTCCTTGTTTGACAAGTCTTCATGCCGTCTCTGTTAAACTCAAAACTTCTACTTCGAAAATTTTACAAGGTTTTCAAACATACCAGATACCCACTCGACTGGCCATCCGATCGGATGACCATCCGATCGAATGGCTATCCGTTTGAATGGCCTGTCCCTTATCATTTCCAATACATAACAATTTTCCAAACACACACTCATCCGAATAGCCATCCGATCGAATGGCCATCCGTCCGGATGACCATCCGACTGGATGACTTGGTATTATACTTTACATTGTTTTGTTTAAATGCTACAACGAAAACTTCAAAATTTCAAAACGACTTACAACACAACCACACTCATTCGAATGGACATCCTTTCGGATGACCATCCGTCCGGATGACCGTCCGATCGAATGGGTACTCATCCGTTTGACTCACCATTCGACACTCACGCTGTTTACACGATGTTCAACGCTTACGCTACCGTTCTATGCTCAGGCTAAACTCCAACGCGCTCCCTTCAATCCAAGTTTGTGTTTACTAGCTAAACACGCACTGTGAGTATACTCGAACCCATTTTCTTTTAACACACTTTTGGGTGTTACATACGTTTGCTATCAAAACACAACAACACACAACACCATACTTTTAACGCTAACCGCTCCCGCATGTTATACGTGAACTATGAATGCTTGCTACTATGCTTAGACAATGTTACACGGTACCGCCTCTAGCAACGATAGTACTATAGTTTGGACTCAGCACCTGTCGTGGACGGGGTTGCTAGGGATCACTTTACTTTACTTCACATGTTCGCTGGACGTGTGTCCCGCATACTCAAAACGCAGTCTCGTGGTTAAGTGTGAACATAGTTTTGATAGTTACTTGCTTCGCCCGTTACGTGATACATGCTGGTTATGCGTAAACGTTTTTCGCTACTATATGCTATGCAAACTTGTGTACTCACCTTTACATTTTATGTATTGACTTTATTTTAACGTATGTGACAGGTTGATAGAATGCTATGTTTGGTGGAAATCAAGATAGGCAGTCTAGAAACTACACAAATATAAATCTAGGTTGTCAGACTTGTTTTGCTTTTGAGACACTCTATCTGTAATAATTGTTGTGGGATATTTGTTGATTGGTATGGGACAATTAACCATTTAAATATTACCATTTAATAGTTGTTATGGATTCTCTTGAGCAATCTGATTCGCCTAGTGCCGCGCCCCGATGTTTCAGCCATCGGTTGGGGTGTGACACCCATGACATTACTTTGTCAAATATATTTTCTATGGCACAAAACCAATTAGCCCATAAAATGAATTACATCATTTTCTGTCAAATTAATAGCTATAACTTTATCAAATATAATATATTAATCAAATAATTGTGATATTATTATTTAATATATAAACGTGACTAAGATTAAAAATATAATCTTAGTATAGTAGAATATATTATATTTGACATATTTTATTGTGGTATACATTTATTGACTAAACATTATTTTATAATGTTAATAGTAATTTAGGTTTAATAAATATATTTTCTTTAATATATATTTTAATAAAGATTAATAAAGTTCTATTTTATATACACACCATTTTATCTCACTCATACATTAAATTTATTAATGATTTAATGTAAAATTAATGTTAGTTATAGTCTATGGCTACTGGGGCATAATCCCCCCTGATGTGTGTAAAATGCAACATATAAATTACATCAAAAGAGGCATAAAACTAACCCTTTTAGTACAAATGTTGGAAAAGGTGTGTTTTTGTCTTTCTTTTGTATTTTCAGGACCAAATGAGCTTAAACGAACAAAAGAAACAAATATGCAGCAAAAACTAACATAAATACAAAGAAAAGGAATAAACGTGACATGCCCGACCCCTCAACAGTATCCCCAATAACAAAAACAAGAAACAGAAGGCTGACCTCGACCCGTGCCCACTGGACATAGGGGCGTGGTCAGGTATCTACAGAAAGGACAAAGCTGTGGAAGCTTCTATGCACACCACGGGGGCGTGCCCAGCTCAGCACGGGGCGTGGTCAACGCTAAGATTCGCAAAATCTTGCAAAACCTTGGTAGTACGGATACGTTTCTGCCCATGGGGCCGTGCCCAGCGAACACGGGCCGTGTGGAGCCCAATGCTGACAAATGCAATAAATGGGGGAAGAGAAAGAGATGGCCACGGGGGCGTGTCCGCTGGACACGGCGCCGTGGCCGTGCTTCTGTTCAGGCTATAAATAGGGGTGCTTGGCTCACTTCAAAGGCATCCCTTGGCAAACCACCTCTCTCCCACTTTGCCACCACTCCACCACCACTACAACACCCACATCCACCACCATCATCCATCTTAGAGAGTGTGTAGCAGTCTCGGGAACCAAGATTGATAGAAAGAGTTCTTGTCAATCAAATGACATGTTTGGCTAAGTCTCTTACATCACTTGGTGAAGACAAACATTTAATGTATTACTTTTGATTTTTAATCTTTTCGCACTTTTTATTTGGTTTTGTATTAATGACTTTAATAACTAGTTTCTTATGTTGAAGGTGAAACTTCTTTATCATTTGTCCGTGGTGTCTTGGCATTACTTTACTGTCTATATAAAGTAAAAGATTTACACCATTCATATCTCTACGGTCTATATAGAGATATGTTGGCTACCTGTTCGGGGTTAAGGGAATGGTTTAGTAAGGTTCTTGCCTTGTTCAGTGTATATATCCTGCAAGGACATGGGTCAAGCTTACTAGAACCTCCTTCAATACCCACTGGTATTGGATGGCGGGGGTGCGAATGGCTTGATCCCCTCATATGTAAACTACTATTAATACATTAAACCGGCTACTTGGGATTGTATCCCTGCTGAGTCAAACCACTTAGCCGAGGGTAACGTCACCTTCTAAAGAGGGGCCTACCAATTTTCGCATTAATAACTTAATTAATTATCTTTCAATATTCCGACCCTTTGGGATTCTATCCTTGCTGACTCAAACCGCTGGATTAAGGGTAACGTCACCTTCAAAAGAGGGGCCTACTACTATAACTAAGATAATCTCTTAAAAGGTGCAAAAGTGCGGAAATCATCAATTGATACATTAAAGGCGAGTCGGATCCAAGTGATTCATCTTGTCTATCTATTTTTATTTTATTTTTATTTCTGCATTTTTAGTTTTATTTTTCATGTTTAAACCTTTTCTCAAAAAGTTTAGATTGATTAGACGTTGAGGATAAACCGGTATTAAAAGCTCTTGTGTCCTTGGACGACCTCGGTATCTTACCAACGCTATACTACGCTCACGATAGGTGCACTTGCCCAAGTGTGTGTTTAGGGTTAGTAGAATATTGTGTTTATAAATTTAAAACTTGAATAATGCGTAAAATGGGCTAAAAATATAAATAAAATCATAACACACCTTGCACACACCAAGTTTTTGGCGCCGTTGCCGGGGACACAAAGATTTTAAGAAAGTTAGGAATCAACAGCCTAATCAATTTTTTTTATTTTTTCTATTTTTTTAGGATTTTTCTAAATTTTTCAGCTTATGCAGACTTCATCACGGGCCGTGCCTGGTCGAACACGGGGCCGTGCCCAGCAACCTTACTGGCAATTTTTGTTTTCTGAGTTACAGAAGAGTGACCACGGGGCCGTGCTGAACTCCCCAGTAATTGGGATCCAGAAAACAATCACTGCAACAACGACCACGGGCCGTGGTCAGCGACCACGAGGCCGTGGTGAGACTTCTGACCATTGTTCCTTTTGTTTAATCGCATGACTTGGAACCCAGGCGCAGCACCTGAACTTTCTAAGCAGTGCATGAGCTCCAGTTCTAATAAAGACGTAAAAGAACCTCTAGACGAACCCAAACGCTTTCTAAGAAAGAGACTAAAAGCTAAAAGCAAAGAGAAAGCTTCGGGGGGACAACTTCTAATGGCGGATCAGCGTACCCTTATGGATTACCTACGACCCACGGTAGGTAATCTCGGAGCCGCTATCAATGCACCGAATGTCGATGCCAACAACTTCGAACTTCGGCCGCATTTGATTCATATGCTCCAAAATTCCGCAACCTTCCATGGCCTAGCTGATGAAGATCCACATCTACATATTACCAACTTTTTGGAAATATGTGATACTTTCCGGATCAACGGAGCATCAAACGACGCCATCCGCCTCCGAATGTTCCCATTCTCACTAAAAGACCGAGCCAAGGCTTGGCTTAACACCCTCCCAAGTGGTTCGGTAAACACCTGGGATGAACTTGCCCAAAATTTTCTATATAAATATTTTCCGCCCTCTAAAACCGCTAAATTAATGACTGAAATCAATACATACTCACAAGAAAATGGGGAATCCTTATTTGAAACTTGGGAAAGATTCAAGGAGCTATTGAGGAAGTGTCTTCATCATGGTCTTACAGTGTGGCAACAAGTATCCACTTTCTATAATAGGTTGTTGCCACACACAAGACAAACACTCGACTCTAGCTCCGGGGGACTCCTAGGTAATCGTCGCCCAAATGAAATTTATAATTAAATTGAGGAAATTGCTCAAAACAATTTTCAATGGCACACCCCCGAGGCACAAAATCTATTGCCCCGAGCGCCCATAAGGTAGATGAAAGCACTTCTTTACAAGCCCAAATTGAGGCCCTATCTTCGAAAATAAAAAAGGTAGAAATGGCAAAAACGGCCTCGGTTATGGCTTGCGAAGGGTGTGGTGGGCCACATGAAAATTGGAGTTGTATGAAAGAAATGGATAATCAAACAGAAATGGTAAACTACATTGATAATAGACCTACGCCGTCGGGTCCCCCAACGGGCACTTACAACCAAGGATGGCGTAACCACCCTAACCTTGTTTGGAGGGAACCCGACAATAGTAGTAACCAACAAAATCAAAACCAACGAACAAACAAACTTTCTATAACAACCAAGAAATGAGTCACAAAATTTCACTCAACAACAAGGGAAACGAGAAAGGCTTGAAGACACTGTTTCACGTCTTATCTCCGACATCGAAAAGAAGAACTCGGATCGATTCCAACAAATGGAATCAAACTTTAGAAATCAACAAGCTAGTATTCAAAATATCGAAAAACAACTAAATCAACTAGCTCAAAACTTCTCCGAGATACCACAAGGCGCATTACCTAGCAATACCGAGCCCAACCCAAAGGCGCAAGTGCATCTCATAACATTGAGAAATCGTACCGTAGGTCCCGAGGAGGCTCCGCTACCCCCATCCGAAAAAAATCCACCCATTCAAACCACGACCTCACCAACAACCCAAAAAGAAACAACTCCTCCGCCAAATCCCGAACCAACTAAGAACCCCTCGATACCCTACCCCGTTCGGTTACTTCGCCAAAAGACCGATGAGCAATTCACAAAATTCATAAACTTACTAAAAAAATTGCATATCAATCTTCCATTTGTGGAGGTCCTCACTCAAATGCCAAAATATTCAAAATTTATGAGAGACTTCCCCACTCACAAAAAGAAGATTGAAACATTGCAATTAATCAATTTTAGTGAAGAATGCTCTTCCATGCTACTTGTAACACCCTTGTTATTATTTTATAGGTTTTCGTACAAATAACGAAAATAAACATGTAATTACGATTAAGTATGCTTAGAAAATACGAGTAATCTAAAACTTTTACAACTTAAAAGTTTTCAACATAATATAAACAATTTCGTCGTTTAAAAGTTATGACGTAACGCCGTGCGGAAGCTTTAATCTCGAGTGTTTAATTTTATCGTGTTCGGTTCCTCATCGAGCTTGGTCTTCATCCGGGCACTCTTGGCGATCACCTATGATCAAAACCAACTTAAAAGTTAGTTTTGATAGTCAAATATTAAGTTCAAACAAGTACAGGGGTTAAAATGACAAAATTTAAAAATTTTCCGGAGTTAGGGGCGTCGCGTGACGCCAAGGGCCTAGGCGTCACGCCTAGCCCTTGTTTTCACAGACTGTTGCCTTCAGCTGTTGCTGTACATTCCCAGCTCGACCCGATTTCACGGAAACGGTCATAACTTCTTCGTTATTGATCCATTTTACCTGATTCTTTTTCCTACGCGTCCGTAATTTAATTCTCCATCTTATGAAGTTAAAATCCAACATCCAACAGAAATAAATTTTGAGACTTTCAAGCCTTCGACTCGTTACCTTTTTATCAAATTTTACCCGTTTATGCATTTTATCAAACAAACATATTTGTTTGATTCCTACATCACCTACACTTCTTCAAATAAATGTTATATACCATATTAGGTTCTAATCACAGGTTTATTACACAATTTAAACCCATTTTCGCTCGTATGCTTATTTTGACCCGTTAAGGGTATTTAAGCACTTTCGATCCTAAAATAGCTTTCGATTGCTTCTAGCATTCCATTACCACATTTCTTATCCTATAATCTCCCACCCCAACTGTATTTAAGGTAGGTTTAATGTGGTGATCAATATAAACCAAATTTTACCTCTCGAATCATTATTTTACGGCAAAAACTCAAATAGTGCCGTTTAGCTAATACAATACCTCTTTCAGCTTCTATACTTATTTTAAGTATTTACCTAGTCATAAAACTCGTTTCCAAACAACCTTTAAGAGTCGTTTGTTCCATTTAGCCTACAAGGGCGTTTTGGTCGATTTTAGTCCTTTTATGACGAAGGACTCTCTCTCAAATTATTCGACCAAAATAACACTTTTAACTACAACATAATTATGCGTACCTGGCCCGGATCAACAAGTAGACCCGATTTATACCTCGTTTTCATTATCACACCATCAATGGTGACGCAATTATCCGATTGGCTAACCGGTCCTGTTAACATAAGACTTGACAACCACATTAGTCGATATTGTCAAATGGTGTTATCATCACCATTCGACCCGTTTGGACTATATGCCCAACATTATCTATTTAATTAAAAACATCATTTTTGATTTCCAATTCATACATCCATCCCATCCCGGATTTTATATTCATACCCCTTTTTCTTTTACACTATTTTCTTACAAATTCAACCCATTTCGGCTTACGCCATGGGTATCCTTTTAACCTTGATTTACATTAGTCGACACGTGACAAATTTCCATATTTCCAATATTATCGTTATCACGTTTACAACGTATCGAATAAACGGGTATTCTACATAAGTGTGTAACTTACTCTTACCTCGCATCCACGCCACGCTTTTCTTTCCGTACTTGCTCCGTTTGACCCGCTCCCTCCTCCAAGCTTTCATCTAGCTTGTTACGCGTCAAACTATTGTCAATCATTTACAAGGCGGTTAAATTAGTCATAAAAATCACGACTATTCCACCTCACTTATTTCCTATGCCGAAGCTACTATTTGACTTCATGATTAGTTAACTTATCTAAAGTTAACTACTTTCAATCGCATGGTTTACGATATTAAGTCTAAATCAACATAGTATTTAGAACTCTTATCACTTCATATCACGCGTAATTGCCATATCATTCGAATACGCGTTTTCACTCTAAATTTCAACACTTTGGTTCTCATTTAGGCATTTTAACAAACACCTAATGTGCATAATTTTACATATTTACTAACTAGTTCATAACTAGTTATTTTCACCAAGATTTACATCAAAATCAAACCTCCATGTCTAGTGTTCATGAACTACATCAAGAACTTATATCATAACAATCAATATTCCTGAATTTAACATCCTAATTCAAGTGTTCATCACAATGACTTAAAAACCCACTTAGCACATAATAGGGTAATTACCAAATCCCTAGTTTGACAACAATTCATCAAATTTTCTACTAGGGTTTGTATCTAAATCAAGATATAATCACAATAACACTCAAAGATTCCACATTCATTCTAGAATTTTTTATTATGATTGTTCATCATAATCTCAAGGTATCACCAAATCATAAAATTCAACATACCTTGTAATCCCCATGACTTGGTGATCACGAATTTGTAATCATGCAGACGTTTTGGGTTTTGATTTGAGCTTCAATTTGAGAGATTTGTTGGATTTAGGGCTAGAGCTCCATGAGAGCTTTCTCCTGGCCATCCTCACGCACGCACACACACTTTTTTTTGTGTTGTATTATTTATTTTTTTATATAAATGTTTTAATAAAACACTTTTCTAGTTGCCCATGTTTAGTCCCTCAAGTTTTAAAGATTCATAAAAGAAACTATAACTCATAGTTTATTATTTAATTACCCATTACTAACTAGGTTAATTTTACCTAGTTAACTTAGTGGGTTCCGGGAGTTAAAACTCGTTTTATTTTAAGTCCCATTGACTCGGGCTCTTATAAACTCAATTCCTTAATTCTTTGATTTGCTTGTATTTAATTATTAGGATTTCTTATTTAAATCCAATTATTTACCGGGTTATTTTTACTGCTAACGGTACTTTACCCGTCTTTTAGTATTAACGGAGTTTGATTACCAAACCCGTTTTCGGGGTGTTACACTACTCAACAAACTCCCACAAAAGAAAATCGATCCCGAAAGTTTCACCATCCCTTGCTCCATTGGGGGATCGCCTATACGTAATGCACTAGCCGACCTTGGGGCTAGCATCAATCTCATGCCCGCGTCAATGTTTGACCGACTCGGACTAGGTAAGACTAGCCCTACAAAGATGAGCATACAACTCACTGATAGGTCTATCAAATACCCACAAGGTGTCGCCGAAAATCTGTTGGTAAAAGTTGGAGACTTTGTCTTCCCGGCCGACTTTGTCATACTCGATATAGAGGAAGACACTGAAGTACCACTCATTCTAGGAAGACCATTCCTTGCCACCGCTCAAACATTGGTAGATATGAGTTATGGGAAGTTAACATTGAGGGTCGGAGACGAAGAGATGATGTTCGGGGATGGGAAAAGAGTAGAAGACGACCCGGTCTACTACATGGATGTCATAGACTCAAGCTTGGATGACGCTCCCCGATGGTGCAACATGGGATGCAAAACATCCCACTTGGGTAACATATGACTGACTTTGGGTCTAGCCAAGCACCCTTATAAATGTGGCGCACCACGGAGGTATTCCGCGAAACTATCCGTAGTTTTAGATTAGATTAACCTTTATATTTTCTAGTTTAGCTTTACTTTTCAGGAATAAAACACACTCGAAAAGGTGGAGGTTACCAAGGGAACTTTAAGCCCACACCCCATGCACGAAAACAGAGCCTCTCGACAATTTTCCAGCATTACAACAATTTCAGCACGAGGCCGTGCTCAGCCCAACAAGCCCCGTGTGCTCACTGAACACGCCCCGTGCCCAGCCTTCTGTTTAATTATGGTACTGGCAGTCTGACCACGAGGCCGTGCCCGGACCAACACGGGGCCGTGGCCAGACGCCCAGTAACTCAAAATTTTGTTTTTAAACACCTTTTTACACATTCAATCAACCTAAAAACTTATTTTTGGGACACATTGAGGACAATGTGTAATTTAAGTGTGGGGGGGGGGGGATGCTAAAACCTTGAATCTTGCAAGTCCTAATAACAAGCCTTACACAAAACTCTATTGAAACCGCTAATCACCTCAAAAAATTTTCATTTTTTTTACTTGTCTTGGTTTAACTTGGGAATAACAAGTTCTAAAAAATGTTATATTTTTAAAAATTTACAACCGATAGCGTCGTGCTAAAAAGAACCAACGTAAGAAAATTATGAAAAGGTATGACAAATCTAATTAAAATTTGATTATATATATTTGATCACATTATAAACCCATTCCCGCAATAAGTGATTTTTGAGCCTTTATTGAGCATACAAGCATACATCTTTAAACTAAATGCTCATTTTTCATTTTTCATTTCTTGTGTGAATAGCAGCTTGGTTCTTACGACTCTAGAACTTGCCACGACGATACATTCCCGGTCCTTACCAACTTAAACCTAAGTAAGTAAATGATGGAGGCATTAGGACTAACCCATTTTTCTTTCAACACCATTATTTTTCATTTTCTTTATCACCTATCCAAAATCCCCCTAGTTAACCCCTTTGAGCCTAAACCTTTTCATTTCTAAACTCACAAAACAAACACCTTTACCCACCAAAACCATTTTTCTTTTCAACCCCTTTTATTTTAGTAAAAAGTTGGGTTTTCTTGTGACGTTTCTTTATAAAAAAATGAAAGTCTAGCAATAAACAAACAAGTTCCTCAAAGAAACTTTGTTTGAAGATGCTTAGTTTGAATAAAAGTCACAAAAACAAAAAGTTTTATGACGACCGACACTTTTTACGCTTTTAGCCATTTCTACTAACCCCTAACAAAAACCACCTACCCTTAGCCCCAAGCCTAACCCTTTCCAAAGTCCTCTTGATATTTACGAAGGTTTATAGTTAAAAAGGAGGAGGATTGATTGCTTGGCAAGCATATGGTAGAAATAAGTTCCATGCCGGTCTCGAGTGTTTCACAAAAATAAATCTTCTTCCGAGTGTTGAGTGATCTCCCGTGAGGTATGTGAACTTGTATATAAATGGAATTTTAAATAGGCATGTTATGCCCAAATAAGTAATTTCTCTTATGAAAAGTTCTAAATAAATCATAACGAATAGAATTGTAAATAGTATAAAAATAAAACCCAATAAAGAACTCGGATTTCCGACACTCAAGACAAGTCCCAAAACTTCTTTTCTACCCATTCCATTTGGGTGTGTAAGCCATATAATAAAGAGTTTTGCTTCAGTACAACCAAAGATTCAAGTGTGGGGGTATTTGATGTGTGTAAAATGCAACATATAAATTACATGAAACGAGGCATAAAACTAACTCTTTTTAGTACTAATGTTGGAAAAGGTGTGTTTTTGTCTTCCTTCTGTATTTTCAGGACCAAATGAGCTTAAACGAACAAAAGGAACAAATATGCAGCAAAAACTAACATAAATACAAAGAAAAGGAATAAATGTGACATGCCTGACCCCTCAACAGCATCCCCAAGAGAAAAAACAAGAAATAAAAGGCTGACCACGACCCGTGCCCACTCGACACGGGGGCGTGGTCAGGTATCTGCAGAAAGCACAAAGTTGTGGAAGCTTCTATGCCCACCACGGGGGCGTGCGCAGCTCAGCACGGGGCGTAGTCAACGCTAAGATTCACAGAATCTTGCAAAATCTTGGTAGTACAGATACGTTTCTGCCCACGGGGCCGTGCCCAGCGAACACGGGCCGTGTGGAGCCCAATGCTGAAAAATGCAATAAATGAGGGAAGAGAAAGAGATGGCCACGGGGGCGTGTCCGCACGGGGCCGTGGCCGGGCTTCTGTTCAGGCTATAAATAGGGGTTCTTGGATCACTTCAAAGGCATCCCTTGGCAAACCACCTCTCTCCCACTTTGCCACCACTCCACCACCACTACAACACCCACATCCACCACCATCATCCACCTTAGAGAGTGTATAGCAGTATCGGGATCCAAGACTGATAGTAAGAGTTCTTGTCAATCAAAGGCCATGTTTGGCTAAGTCTCTTACATCACTTGGTGAAGACAAGCATTTAATGTATTACTTTTGATTTTTAATCTTTTCGCACTTTTTATTTGGTTTTGTATTAATGACTTTAATAACTAGTTTCTTATGTTGAAGGTGAAACTTCTTTATCATTTGTCTGTGGTGTCTTGGCATTATTTTACTGTCTGTATAAAGTAAAAGATTTACATCATTCATATCTCTACGGTCTATATAGAGATATGTTGTCTACCTGGTCGGGGTTAAGGGAATGGTTTAGTAAGGTTCTTGCCTTGTTCAGTGTATAGATCCTGCAAGGACCTGGGTCAAGCTTACTAGGACCTCCTTCAATATCCATTGGTATTGGATGGCGGGGGTGTGAATGGCTTGATCCCCTCATATGTAAACTACTATTAATACATTAAACCGGCTACTTGGGATTGTATCCCTGCTGACTCAAACCACTTAGCCGAGGGTAACGTCACCTTCAAAAGAGGGGCCTACCACTTTTCGCATTAATAACTTAATTAATTATCTTTCAATATTCCGACCCTTTGGGATTGTATCTTTACTGACTCAAACCGCTGAGTTGAGGGTAACGTCACCTTCAAAAGAGGGGCCTACTATTATAACTAAGATAATCTCTTAAAAAGTGCAAAAGTGTGGAAATCATCAAAGGATACATTAAAGGCGAGTCGGATCCAAGTGATTCATCTTGTCTATCTGTTTTTATTTTGTTTTTATTTCTGCATTTTTAGTTTTATTTTTCATGTTTAAACCTTTTCTAAAAAATTTTAGATTGATTAGACGTTGAGGATAAACCGGTATTAAGAGCTCTTGTGTCCTTGGACGACCTCGGTATCTTACCAACGCTATACTACGCTCATGATGGGTGTGCCCAAGTGCGTGTTTAGTGTTAGTAGAATATCGTGTTTTATAAATTTAAAACTTGACTAATGGGCTAAAAATATCAATAAAATAATAACACACCTCGCACACACCACCCCCGTGCTTGTGGTCATGCTACTATTGGCTAACTTTTTGGCCAATAGTAACGAGTGACAACCAAATACTTAGTAATGGCAATGGGCCGGGTATTGGTAATCCCAGGCCCGTACCCGGTTGTAATTCTTTGTCCTATACCCGGCCCGTTACCCGTTGGGTATTTGTCGGGTAATTACCCGTCGGGTATCGGGCATACCCGCGGGTGTCAGGTATACACGTTAATTTCATAAAAATACATGTTGGGACAAATGTGTAATTTTTACTTTGATGTTTATATAATTTACTATTTTAATGACTATAACAAATGAAAATATGATTAATAACTTACATATCATACTTAGACCTAATATACCAAACTAAAACAAAAAGATTACTTAATTAAGTAATTGTATCAGTACCACCTAATTGCATAAACATCCTTGTAATAAATGGTGATAGCTTCCATATCCAATATATATGCTCAAAAATAAGTTACTTGTTCACTAAGTACCTACCAAATACATATCCACATATGACTATAGAGAAGGTAATAAGTACATGTACTATGTTTATATGTATGGAAATCTATAATATGATACTTTCGGGTATTATTCGGGTAAATGGGTCGGGTATCGGGCGGTTATCACTAAATCCTATACCCGTACCCGATTTTTTTCTTTTTTAAGCCCGTACCCGGCCCATACCCATTGGGCTTCGGGTATACCCTGCCCATATGTTTCGGGTTTCGGGTATACCCGTCGGGCTTGGGCTTTTTTGCCATCCCTACATATACTGGCAGCTATTACAGAATACAAAAATTTAATCACTGTAAGTATAGCTGATAAACATTTAGGATTTTGGAAAGAATTTTGAAATATAACTGTATCACAAAAAGGTGACAGAAAGAAGAATGACTCATAAACGATGAGAAAAGAGAATGCACTCATTTTGTAACTTTAGGGTTCAACTAGAAAGCCTCCTGGTATAATCTTGGGTATAACCCCTGAGCTATTTAATAAAATGTATAATGCACATGCGTTAAGTATAATAAACCAAATTTAACTTATCAATACTACCCGAGACAGAACCCCAACGTACTTAGTCGGGCAAAGCCTTGACATGCGTTACGGGGCCGTAGATCAATCGGACAGGGTATCGACTTAGTGATAAGGGGTTAAAACACTTAAAACGGGACAGGTCGTTATTATTATTATACATATGAATTTGAAGGCTTGATGAACAGTAACAAAAATGTTAAAATTTTCTATTATTATTATCGGAGGAAGCAATACTTGTAAAGAAAACAAATATATGGAAAGCGCCTTTGAATGACAGTTGGGGAAAGTGGGGCATCCCCACCCACACACAAACTATATGTGGGCTCTGCGCAAGTAATATTAATACATAATGTGATTAGTAATTAATTAATTAGGTAATACTAATACATAAGAGCATTCATATTCATGGCATCAAATTCTGTGTGTAGTGTTTTTAAAATATAAAAAGTATAAAAAGTGGTTGTGAGTGGAGGAGAGATAAAATGTTACTGTTCATCTGTATATTTTGGGGGACACTGTTCATCCCCTATAATTTTTAATATATTTTGAAAGTGATTGTGAGTGGAGGAGAGAGAAAAGGTAATGATAAAGGTATAAAAATATTATTTAATTGAAAAAGAGAGAGAAAATGTAGTGTCTTTTAGTGTAATTTAGGGTGAAAATATGGTGTGATGGATGTGAATGCACTAATGTGTTTTTTTTCGGAAATACTAATACATAATGTGATTTTGGTTTCCAATTATTACGAATCATCAAAATATTATATACAGCCGCATTACTTAATTAGGTAATTAACTAACATACATATACCAATAATGAAGGGACGGTATGGTAGCGATACGGTGTCATCTTATTGAAAGAAAAAATAAATAAAAATAAAAATGAATACCGGTACCCAAACTGATGTTGTTCGGTCGGGTTCGGTTTGATTCACTATGGTAGCGGCACAGTATCCATTATCAAATTTGAAACCATAAAAATGAATACAGGTAGTGATATCTAGCGATATCGGCTTTTTTTCGGTTCGGTACGGTATGTTAACGACACAATGTCAGTTTATTGAAAGCAAGAACAATAACAATAAAAATAAATATTAGTACCGATATAGATTGTTGTTTAGTCGGTTACAATTTGATTTGGTAAGATAGCAACATAGTATTTGTTTTCAATAAAATTTATATCGCAATGTTGAATAAAATAAACAAAGAACGCAAACGAAATGAACCGATATCAATCGAACAACACTGGTATCAATATCAATATTCATTTTCATTATTTTTGATTGATGTAAGATTTTCTTTTGATTATTTATAGCGAGTTCCGATACCATAATGAACCGAACTAATACCGATCAAATCCCGCCGTGAAACGCGGGGAAAATTCACTAGTTATTATGGGGTGAAAACAAAAATAAACATTAGAAAATTAGAGAGAGAGAGAGAAAGGGCGAGACTGAGAAAATTTGAGTGTGGATGATAGTGTGTTGCATGACTTTATATAGAGGTGAAAAATAAGCTTTGAAGTGGTGCCCAAGTAACGTGTAGGGAAATTTTTTGTAAGGTGGATGGTGTCAAAAATTTGAGTTGTAGATTTCTAATTTCTAAATAAATAAAAATGAACATGCATTCAAGCCATCTGGTGAAGCTAATATAGGTAGGCATAGAATCATAGGATAAGGTGGAAGACTTTCTCTTTTCTTTTCTTTTTTTTCTTTAATATATATATAAACTATGCATGTAATATGAGTTATCAAACTTTTCTTATTAATTATTATAATAATATAATTAATTGCGTTTATAACTTCTAAAATATGAAGTTTTATAAAATAATGAATATGCCATTAGAACGAGAATATTTTTATCTACATTTTGAACCAAGTTTCATTAAAAACGGATTTAGTTCAAATATAATGTATTTTTATAATTTAATTATTAAACGGTTCCTAGGCCCTTCTATGTACTTCATATTTCTAGCAGTCAACTTACCCATAATCTACCTGTTTAATAATATAAGTTTTTATATACTTTATTTTAATATAGAAAATAGAAATGTCATACATATACAAGCCAATTAATTAGTATAACATTCCAACCAATTATTTAAAATGGTTCTTAAAACTATATGGGTCGAATAATTATATTAAAAATAAAACTAGTTACTAGTGGTTAATAAATTTAAACAAACCTATAATTCTTATATGATAAAAATGGAAAGGTTACATTTTAACCACTTGAGTCCAAAATCAAAATGTTTAACGCCTTAAGTCCTTATAGCCATTTTTCTTAACCATTTGAGTCCAAATTTCTAACACTGTTAAATTTTTTGGTTAAGTATTGTTAAATGACCAAAATACTATTATAGTTAAAAAAAATAAAAAATAATTATTATTAGATTTCTCTCTCTTATATATCCCCTCAATCTTTTTCTCTCTCTCTAAACGTTCTACACCCTTCATCTCTCTCTCTCTCTCTCTCATCTTTCTTTCTCTCTCTAAACTACCTCCATCCCCTCCACCATCAACACCACACCAACCACCAGCCCCTACAACCCTTTTCCCTCGCGATCTATCCCTTACTGAACCAAAAACCCTAGCTGCCTCCGTCACGATTCCATCTCAAAATTCCCAGCAAGCAACTGAAATAATCCAAACGCCATAAGGAACAAAAACGGACCGGATAAATCAGCATGTTCATGAAGATGTGGTTTGACTCAAAATGGGTTTAGAATTGAGAGGGTTTTATGCCAGATTTGTTTGGTGTTTATGCCGAGTTCTTCGAGGAGAGGGGGTTCGTCGTCAAAGTTTGTTGAGCCGGTGCCGAAGATGTTGGTGAATTGAGGGGTGGAGAAGGAGGTGGAGGCTAGAGATGAACCGATGTCGAAGGACATGAAGAGGATGCTAGGGTTTGAGGATCTGGGTGGTTGGAATGGGCCGGTAGGAAGGCGGCGCTGTGGGGCGGTGTTGGGGTTGCCGCTGTTAGGGAAGATGACCGGCGGGACTATTGGGTTTGATCTTTCTTGAAGTCTGCCTCAAATAATAAAACATAATAACTTTCAGGAATTAGTTGGTACTTATGAACGGCAGACTTCACCGGAGCAGCAAGAAACTGCTTGTCAACTCCTCCGATTAGCTGGTGCTGATCGACGGCAGACTTCATCAGAAGTAAATATGTTTTTTTAGGGTTTCTAGTTTCAACACAAGAATTATTAGGATTATATATAATAACTAGTTGACTAACTGGATCAGTGTAATAATATAATACAGTGGCAATTTAGTCTTTTAATGAAAAACTAACAGAAAATTTAAACGTAGTAAGAAATTTGGACTCAAATGGTTAAGAAAAGTGACTATATGGAGTCAGGGCGTTAAACATTTTGATTTTGGACTCAACTGTTTAAAACCTCTAAAACACAGTGACTCAAAAAGTAATTTACCGTTTTTAAAATCACTCATAAAAACAATTATCATTCTTATTCTTTGTTTTTTTAAAAATATTTTAACCAACATAAAATTGAGCTTGGTGAAGCTTTTGAGAAACAAAATAAGCTTGTTAAAAAATTAATTAATTTTATATTAAGTTCATTTGGTTAATGATATAATAACTATTATTTGCTCCTTTTCCTTGCATAAACCTTTATTTATAAATGTAACTAGTATTAAGTACCCTCGCGTTGCGGCGGGGGCGAGCACTAATGCCACACTACTGTCAGCGACCACCGACACTGAAGTTGCGGTGTTAATGCGAAGAAATTAAACCAAAACGTAAAATATAGAATAAAATAACTAAGTTGATCTAGGACTCGCGCGTTACGATGAACACGCGTCTATTTTTTCCCTTTTGACAGGTTCATCATAATCTATATCTATATATAATATATATCATTACCACTATACAAACCATAATGCATACATTACAACAACCATTGTATCAATATGTTGCAAATTATATTTATACAAGATTTTGGCTAAATTAATTAGATTATTATAAATAATAATAATTTACAAATAAAACAACACAATTTTGAATAGATCAAACCGATTGAATATGGTAAGATAATGAAACCATTATTTGATTAGGGTACAACCACTTAAGCATAATTTACAACCATACATACATACAAAACAGATTGGATTTGGTAAGGTAATGAAACCATTATTATTTGATTAAGGTACAACCACTTAAGCACAACTTACAACCTATATTTGATTAAGGTACAACCATTTAAACACAACTTACAACCAACGATCCACACAAATGTTTCAAATTAATAGTATATAAATTAATAGTATATAAATGGCATAAGACTAAGAACCCATTGTATATATCATCCCATACTATGCTAAATACCATTTTACAACTTTCAAAGCAAACAATACAACAACTAATGCCCAAGATTGTTAAAAATTGATAGTATATAAATTTTCTTTCAAAACACTTTACAAACTATTGCCTACTAAGTTTTCTTTCAAAAAAGCTCTATAAACTATTTCATGTTACTTTTATACTCATAAAACTATATGAATTTGTTTTTTAATACAACTTTATAAACTATTTCCTATTAATTTCTCTCGACAACTAGTTTTTTTTAGTTATATTTTTTTTGTCGATTATCGTTTGCTTCTTTTATTAATGAAAAACTAGGTTATAACCCCGTGTATTACACGGGGTTGAATAAATAAATTTTAAAACTCCGTAAATATATAAATGATAAATAATATTAGTTAATTTTATTTTAAGTTTCGTAAAATCTATTTGATAACAAACTAAACAAAACGTTCAAATATAATTAATTCAAATAAATAATATTATAAATGAGAAGAAAATTAAACTAAATAATAATTATCCATAAGATATTAAACTAATAATATTTAGATGGTGTTTGGTGTTGCGTTTTCAAAATAGATTATGCGTTTTCAAAACTGCGTTTTGAAAAAGCATGTAGGTACATGCTTCTCCAAAACTGCGTTTTGGAGGCATATAATCACTTTTTCACCCAAACATTTTTTTAGATTATTTATGTTTTAGAAACGCAATAATCAAATAATCATTTCAAAACGTAATCCCAGATACCCTCTTAGTAGGAGGGTTATCTATAATATAAGATATTAAACTAAATAATATTTAGAGTTAAATGCCCGGATAGTCACTGTGGTTTGCCATTTTTTCACATTTAGTCCCTAATTTTCTAAAATTACAGCTATAGTCCCCAACTTTTCAATTTTCGTTCCCGGATAGTCCCTGTGCCTAACATCAGTTAGTTTTCTCAGTTAAGAGGGTGTGAAATGACAAAAATACCCTTTCCTTAAAAAAGGCAAACCACAGAAACTATCCGGGCATTTAATAAAAATAAATGTATGTTCTTTAGTTTAGAAGAGATTAAATAATCTAATAAATAATCTAATAATAGCAATATTAAACGTATGTTATTTAATTATTAATGAAATAGTAATTATTAGTTTAATATAGATATAGATTATCTAAAGAACATTCGTTTAATAACCCTCGTAATCTATATCTAATAAATATAGCTATTATTAGATTATTAGTTTAATCTCTAATTAATTAGAAGAGATTAAACTAAAATTATAATTATCTATAAGCAACGGCCTAATATAATGACAAGTGTCGCTAAAGTGGTTTCTTTTATTATATAGTATAGATGTTATTTTATTAGTTTTTATCTATTTTAAATGTTTAATAAGCAAAAAAAGGAGTTGTTTGTGCCCATAATGGTGGATTAAGATATAGTGGACAACTAGCAAAGATACTTAAACCGATCATCTACATAGGAGATGAAATATCAATGTTTATAGAGTAAATTACTTTTTGAGTCCTTGTGTTTTAGTGGTTTTAACCACTTGAGTCTAAAATCAAAAATTTAAAGCCCTGACTCCCTAACAACTCATTTTATAACGTTTTGAGTCCAATTTATAACACTTGTACTTTTTTATTTTGGACTCAAGTGGTTAAAATCACTAAAACACAGGGATTCAAAACGTTATAAAATGAGTGGTTAGAGATTCAGGACGTTAAAATTTTTGATTTTGTACTCAACTGGTTAAAATCACTAAACACAAGGACTTAAAAAGTAATTTAGTTATGTTTATATTTGTTGCTCAACAACAAAGATACTTCAATGCTTATCAACATGTGAGCTTCCTCTAACTTCCTAGATGCCAAAGAGACAAAGAGACTTGGTACATGATCCAGATCGACTCAACACATCATCACCGAGTCAAATACATAAACAAAGAGGATTTTAGAAACCACAAAATGAAGGTATAAGGGTGTGCAAAAAACCGAATTAACTGACAAAACCAAACAGAAAAAACCGAACCAAATGAAAAACCGGTGGGTCGGTTAATGATTTTTTTGAAAACCGAAAGTAGCGGGTCGGTTATGGTTATCATTTTTTCCATACCCACCATAACCGAACCGACATGTAATAAATCTTTATAGGATGTAGGACTTTTCACCATATTTTTAATATTTGATGTTTTTAACTGAAGATTTTTAGTACTTATGGGGTTTTCATATCATTTTGTAGTTTTGTTTGAATGTTTATTTGAATTTATTGAATGTATCATATCACTTTATTTGAATATTCGATAATAATTGGTATTAATATTATAGATTATATGTATTCTTTAATACTATGTAATATATTAATATATACAAATATGCAATAACAATTATTCCATGTTAAAAAATAAGTTATTTTTAGATAAGCTAAATACACGGTTAACCACCCATAACCGAACTGCTATAAGGCCACTGGGGTTGGTCCGTTATAAACAATTCATCACTCGTGAAACTATCACTAACACCGCCGCCACTATATTTATAACGAGTGATAGTTATAACGCGTGGATTTTATCACGCGTTGAACATTGTTGATTGTATGTGTATGACTTGTACGTTGTGTATTAATACTTGTACGTTGGAATCCCATCACTAGTGATGACCACCGCCACTAAAGAATGTTTGTGAGTGATATAATAGTGGTTGCTGACATGGCGGAATATGATTGGATGTTTGTGAGTGATGGAATTTCATCACTAGTGACCACCCCCACTCTGTGACAACTCGAAATTTAGAACCTTTCGTTGTAAGCTTAAACGTGTGGCTAGATAACTTATGTGATTAATGACAAATGAACCCTTATGTGATTGTGTGCTATTTATGTGAACTTATATGGCTATGTTCGTGATCGTATGTATGCGAGTATGTCTAGGAACCGAAACAACAAGGACTCGACTCGAGACCATGTGGTCTCGAGCAAACATCACACCACTCATGGGCCGGTTGGGCCACACATACACACCTAGCCTATTTCGAAACCCATTAGGGTGCACCACATGAAGCTAGTATATATGTTATGCACCTAGCTATCCTTGCCATTTTCTTGGACACACACACTCTCTACCCTCTCACACTAAAACCCTAAACCACAACACTACTCTCCTTCTTCTCGGATCCAACCAACCGACCACCAAAGGGATTCTCGGATTTGCTTGTTCACACCAAACAAAGCTTCATCTTTCACCACCTCACAACCGGTTAGTGAATCTATGATGTTTGTTGTTGTTTAATAAGGGTATGAATGATAGAACTTAACTAGTGTGGTGTATGCTTGATAATGTTTGTGAACCGAATGTGTATTGTGTTTTGAGTTGATAATGATGTATGATAATCGGTTGAGCATGTTTGATAGTACACATTGATGTTAAGTTAGTGTTCAAGAAATCGGTTCATAAATATCCTATGTTATGAGTTTACATTCGGTTGATAATGATTATATGTTTATGATGTTGATGTTACAAATGATATAATTTAACTAGTGTAGTGGTATGATTGATGATGTTTTGTGAATCGATTTGTGGGTAATATTGATAATCGGAACATGCTTGATTTCGGATATGTGGCATAATGAACTCATGATGTTTTGTGTTTAAATGTAGTCTAAAACACTAGTTGTTGATGTTCATACAAATCGGATTGTGTATTCTTGTGTTAAGAACCGAAAGCTTGCCAACTAGGGTGATTTGTTGATAAGTTGTTCATGATTCTTGTTAGACTTAGGTTCATATGAATGAAGATGAGTTACTTGAATATTTGAATGATGATGAACAGGATGAATGTATGAAGAATTTGATGAATATCATATGAACATGTTGAATATTTGAAATCTGATGTGTTTGATCCATTTTTAGTAAATTGCTAGACAAGAAACATGTTTAAGGATTTTGGTTGGATAGTACAAACTGCATGAAATCAGAATGTTAGTGGATAGTACACTGTTCCGAATCAGCTCCTGTCCACTCGAAACCGCTAGTTGCGACTCGAAACCATTGCATGATGAGTCGAAACCGCCCAGTTGCGACACCGGTTGCGAGTCGCAAACACCTGGTTGCGACTCGGAACCACACATGATCAGCACATAAACCTTGTGACTCGAAACCACTGTTGCGAGTCCGGTTGCGACTCGTAACCAAACCAGCACGGACCGAAACCATGATTGAGACTCAGGTTGCGAGTCGCAAACGCCTAGTTGCGACTCGGGATCATATGCGGGTACACACTGTTGGACTTGTTTAATTATGGGCTTATTTGATTGGGCCGGACTCTTGGGCCTAGTGTACAGACCTGATATATTACTGTTGAATGTGAATGTCGATGAACTGCATGCAACGTGCTAGCATACGTGTAGAACATACGTGCACTACTTGAATACGAACCTGATTGTATGATACAACTATGATAGGACGTGAGTAGCCTCAACGTTGCTTGTTTGACTTTTCAGTGTTTTCTACCGAGCAAACCAAGGTGAGTTCACACCCTCTACAAAGCATGGGATTCCCAGGGGTCGGGAATTGGGGTTAAGGAACTGGGTTCCTCGTCCTCCTTGGGTAGGACAGCAAAGGTTCAGGAATGTAATTCCTCGTCCTCACGGACAGATATCTCGTACTAGACCAAAACTCTATCACGAAGTCCCTCATTTTTATATCGACTTAATCGCCGGGCCAATGGCGAGCGGGTCATTAGTTAGATAGCGCTATTTAGGTCTGACAAACCTCACACCGTGCCGCAGAGGACGGGCGTGAACTAATGGATCTGGGGCACGTCAATGATGATAGACATTGACAGTTTCAGGGCACTTAAACATGACTACAGTCAGCAGTCGATATGGTAACGAGTCTAGTGTATACATGGGGTAGCCCCCACGGCTGAAATGCCAGATAACTACACGGGGTAGCCCCCACGGCAGGATTGCCAGAGTAATCGGGAATAAACAAGTCACGTTTTTAACTATGGGGTAACCCCCACGGCAGGATGCCAGATAAAGGAAAACTGTTTTCAAAACAACTTAAAACGAACACCCAACCGTGAACTCACTCAACTAGTTGTTGACTCGTTACTACATGCTTTGCAGGTCCTTAGGTTCTTAAGCTGGAGCTTGCATGGAGGAGGATCGTTGTGGGACACGGACGACTGTGTGCCATGTTAAACTATGAAACAATTAAACTTATGTTTTGATTAAGACTTATGCTTCCGCTTGCAACTTAACTATGTTTTGTTTGAACACCAATTGTATTGGTTAAACTTTTATATCTTTTAACTCGTATGTTCGATATGATTGGTGGCTGGATCCTGGTCAGTCACGCCTCCAAGCGGTAGTACTCCGCGGGTGGATTTTGGGGGTGTGACAGATTGGTATCAGAGCCATTGGTTATAGAGAACTTGGTTTTAATAAAAAGGGGGAAAACATTTTTGTTAAAACCAGACTATAACCTGTACAGTGCTCAACGGTCCACAACGATGCTTCACTCCACATGCAAGGCTCGACATTCTAGGTAATATGATCTGTGCATATATTGCCTACTTGCTAGATACATGGTACATTGCTTATGGTATGCTTGATTAGTATAACTACTGTTGCTTGAACACGTGTGTGCTTACTCTATCCTATCGTTGTACTTTCGCGAACCTCTCTCACTCACGTTCTTCTTGGTATGAAGATCATGTCTGGACGCGTTAACATGACACAAGCCCAGTTGACGGCTCTGATCAACGAACGAGTTGCCGCAGCACTTGCAGCTGCACACGCAGGAGGTATATCCTGCAGTCCGAACTCATTCTAGGATCTTTAGGATCCTACTCTCGTGAACCCACCTTTGTGTTAAACTCTGTCTTTTCTTTCACCTACGATAGGTCAGCATGTTCAGCCACCCGTGTGCACTTTTAAGACTTTCATGGACTGCCGACCAACTACTTTTAGCGGCACTGAAGGAGCAGTAGGTCTCCTACATTGGTTTGAGAAGCTAGAATCTGTGTTCGAAATGTGCGAATGCCCTGAGGCGCGCAGGGTGAAGTATGCTACTGGTACTCTCGAGGGTTTAGCCCTCACATGGTGGAACGCTCAGGTTCAGATGCTAGGGTTGGTTGCTGCCAACGCCACCCCTTGGGAAACTTTTAAGGAAATGATCAAAGAAGAGTACTGCAGTCGTGATGAGATTCACAAACTCGAGGTGGAGTTCTTCAACCTTAAGATGACGGGGTCCGAAATTGAAGCTTATGTGAAAAGGTCGAACGAACTGGCAATTCTATGCCCTACTATGGTGGATCCTCCCATCAAACGCATTGAACTGTTTCTTCAGGGCTTAGTGCCAGAAATCCAAAGTCATGTGACTTCAGCGAACCTCGCCACCTACCAGCAAACCGTTCAGTTGGCTCACCGTCTCACGGATCAAGCGGTGGAGCAGAACAAGTTACCAAAACGCATTGGCGCTGCAACTACTACTGGTACCTCTAGTGACAACAAACGGAAGTGGGATGGAACTTCAAGTAAGGGTTCGACTTCTGTTCAGTCCCAGTCTCAGCAGAGAAAGACTGAGGACTACAAGAGCCCTAATCAGCAATCGTCTGGTGGTGGATACAAAGGGAATCATCCCAAATGCAATCGCTGCAGCCTGCACCACAGCGGGCCATGCACCAGGGGCAACTGTCATCGGTGCAACAAGCCTGGTCATGCTGCAAAGGATTGCAGGAGCTTATACCCCGCTAATCAGAATCGTCAGCAAGCTCAACAGAACCAGCGCCAGCAACAGCAACAGGGCGATAACAAAGGGTGCTTTCAGTGTGGAGCTGAGGGCCACTTCAAGAGGGATTGTCCCCAACTGAACAGGAACCAGAACAACAACAACAACAACAACAACAACACCAATAACAACAATCAGGGGAATGGTAACAATGGGAACAACAACAACAATGGCGCCAGGGGGCGGATGTTTGTGATCGGCCAAGGTGAAGCAAGGAATGACCCCAATGTTGTGGCGGGTAAGTTCCTTCTCGACGACTTTTATGTTTCAGTTTTATTTGATTCGGGTGCCGATACTAGCTACGTGTCACTAGAAGTTAGTCGAATGCTTAAGCGTATTCCAACACCTTTGAACAACAAGCACACCGTAGAGCTAGCAAATGGTAAGAGTTTAGAAGCCACACACGTAGTCAAGGGTTGTAAACTTATTCTCGCTGACCAGACCTTCTCTATCGACCTCATTCCTATCGTCTTGGGTAGTTTCGACGTTGTCATTGGGATGGATTGGTTATCCCAACACCGAGCAGAGATTCTTTGCAACGAGAAGGTTGTCCGTATTCCAGGTCCCGGTGGTGAACCTCTCATGATTCATGGCGACAAGAGGAGTGCTGTTGAGAACGTCATTTCTCTCCTTAAGGCCCAAAAGTACTTGCGAAAGGGCCACACTGCCATTTTGGCTCTTATTACTGACACCACGGAGAAAGAGAAGAAGATAGAAGATTTCCCAGTTGTACGCGATTATCCAGAGGTATTTCCTGAGGAATTACCTGGTCTTCCGCCTCATCGCCAAGTCGAGTTTCAGATTGAACTAGCTCCTGGAGCTGCGCCCATAGCCCGTGCACCTTATCGTTTAGCTCCATCAGAGTTGAAAGAACTCTCTACGCAACTACAAGAGCTCTTGGATAAGGGTTTTATTCGTCCTAGCTCGTCGCCCTGGGGAGCTCCAGTACTATTTGTAAAGAAGAAAGACGGTACTTTCAGAATGTGCATCGACTACCGAGAACTCAACAAGGTGACGGTGAAGAATCGTTATCCTCTACCGCGTATCGACGACTTGTTCGACCAGTTGCAAGGATCGAGCTACTATTCGAAGATCGATTTGAGATCGGGTTATCACCAGCTGAGAGTCCGGGAAGAGGACGTCTCTAAAACAGCTTTCAGAACTCGATACGGGCACTATGAGTTTTTGGTCATGCCTTTTGGGATGACAAACGCACCTGCGGTTTTCATGGACTTGATGAACTGAGTGTGCAAGCCTTACCTGGACAAGTTCGTTATAGTCTTCATCGACGACATCCTGATCTATTCCAAGAGTCGGGAGGAACATGAGCAGCATCTGCGACTTATTCTGGAACTCCTCCGAACAGAACAGCTTTATGCAAAATTCTCAAAATGCGACTTCTGGCTTCGAGAAGTCCATTTCCTAGGCCACGTGGTGAACAAGGATGGGATTCATGTTGATCCGTCCAAGGTAGACTCGATTAAGAACTGGCCTGCACCTCGTACACCAAAGGAAATTCGCCAATTCTTGGGTTTGGCGGGATACTACCGGAGATTCATAAAGGATTTTTCTAAGATTGCACAGCCTCTCACCTCACTAACGCAGAAGGGCGTTGTTTATCGCTGGGGAAACGCACAGGAGTTGGCATTTCAGCACCTAAAGGATAGACTTTGTAGCGCACCTATCCTTTCCTTGCCGGAGGGCACAGACGATTTTGTGGTTTATTGTGACGCATCAATTCAAGGTCTTGGTTGCGTGTTGATGCAACGAGATAAAGTTATAGCCTATGCCTCACGTCAACTCAAGGTTCATGAAAAGAACTACACTACGCACGATTTAGAGCTGGGAGCTGTTGTTTTTGCACTTAAGTTATGGCGGCATTACCTGTATGGTACCAAGTGCGCCATCTACACTGACCACAGGAGCCTCGAGCATATCTTCAAGCAGAAGGAACTGAATATGCGGCAACGACGATGGGTCGAGTTGCTAAGTGACTACGAGTGCGCAATCAGATATCACCCAGGCAAAGCCAATGTTGTGGCTGACGCCCTCAGTCGGAAGGACACTGCGCCTAAGCGCGTGCGAGCTTTACAACTCACGATCCATTCTAGTCTTCCCTCCCAGATACGAGCAGCTCAGATAGAAGCACTGAAACCAGAAAACGTCAGGGCTGAAGCCCTACGCGGATCGAGGCAACGCTTAGAACAGAAGGAAGACGGTGCTTACTACGTAACGGGACGCGTTTGGGTCCCACTCTATGGCAACCTACGAGAGCTTGTGATGGACGAAGCACACAAGTCTCGCTACTCGGTACATCCGGGGTCGGATAAAATGTACCACGACATCAAAACTACGTATTGGTGGCCTAGCATGAAGGCCCACATAGCGACCTACGTCAGCAAGTGTTTGACTTGTGCGAGAGTCAAGTCGGAATACCAGAAACCATCAGGCCTGCTCCAACAGCCAGAGATACCTCAATGGAAATGGGAGCAAATTTCCATGGATTTTGTCACTGGCCTACCTAGATCCCAGCGCGGGAACGATACTATTTGGGTGATCGTGGATCGACTCACAAAATCTGCACACTTCTTGGCTATCAAGGAAACGGATAAGTTCTCCACTCTTGCAGAAATATACATCAAGGAAATCGTTTCGAGGCACGGGGTGCCCACCTCCATTATCTCAGATCGAGATGCGCGTTTTACATCAGAGCTGTGGCAAGCAATGCACAAATCCTTCGGCTCACGACTAGACATGAGCACAGCGTACCATCCTCAGACGGACGGGCAGTCCGAGCGCACGATTCAAACCTTAGAAGACATGCTCCGTGCATGTGTAATCGACTTTGGCAACCGCTGGGAAAAGCATCTGCCACTTGTGGAATTCTCGTACAACAACAGCTACCACACCAGCATTGGAGCTGCTCCGTTTGAGGCATTGTACGGACGTAAATGCCGGTCTCCTCTTTGCTGGGCAGAGGTGGGAGATAGTCAGATCACGGGTCCAGAATATGTGGTAGATACAACCGAGCAGATCGCTCAGATCCGAAAACGCATGACGGCCGCTCGCGAACGCCAGAAAGTTTACGCCGACATGGGCAGGAAACCACTCGAGCTCCAGGTTGGGGAGCGGGTACTACTCAAAGTTTCACCCTGGAAGGGTGTGGTTCGTTTTGGTAAACGCGGTAAACTTAACCCACGATACGTTGGACCTTTCGAGGTCATCGAGAAAATAGGCAGGGTGGCCTACAGACTAAACTTACCAGCGGAACTCGGTGCAGTTCACAACGTTTTTCACGTGTCGAATCTGAAGAAGTGTCCGTCAGATGAGACCCACGTAGTTCCTTTGAAGGAACTCACGATCGACGAGCAGTTACGATTCGTCGAGGAACCAGTCGAGATCACGGACCGGGATGTTAAGGTCCTCAAGAGCACTAGGATACCTCTCGTTCGAGTTCGTTGGAACTCACGTCGCGGCCCAGAGTTCACCTGGGAGCGCGAAGATCAGATGAAACAAAAATATCCCCAACTGTTCGGAAACAGTACACCCACTACTGAGGCCGAAGCTACGGAATTTCGGGACGAAATTCCAGATCAACGGGGGGTGGATGTGACACCCCAGGAAAACCAGGAAAACCATACAACTTAACTAGCTTCCTCAGTGAGTGCTTACCAAATTTCGGGACGAAATTTCTTTCAACTTGGGGATGATGTGACAACTCGAAATTTAGAACCTTTCGTTGTAAGCTTAAACGTGTGGCTAGATAACTTATGTGATTAATGACAAATGAACCCTTATGTGATTGTGTGCTATTTATGTGAACTTATATGGCTATGTTCGTGATCGTATGTATGCGAGTATGTCTAGGAACCGAAACAACAAGGACTCGACTCGAGACCATGTGGTCTCGAGCAAACATCACACCACTCATGGGCCGGTTGGGCCACACATACACACCTAGCCTATTTCGAAACCCATTAGGGTGCACCACATGAAGCTAGTATATATGTTATGCACCTAGCTATCCTTGCCATTTTCTTGGACACACACACTCTCTACCCTCTCACACTAAAACCCTAAACCACAACACTACTCTCCTTCTTCTCGGATCCAACCAACCGACCACCAAAGGGATTCTCGGATTTGCTTGTTCACACCAAACAAAGCTTCATCTTTCACCACCTCACAACCGGTTAGTGAATCTATGATGTTTGTTGTTGTTTAATAAGGGTATGAATGATAGAACTTAACTAGTGTGGTGTATGCTTGATAATGTTTGTGAACCGAATGTGTATTGTGTTTTGAGTTGATAATGATGTATGATAATCGGTTGAGCATGTTTGATAGTACACATTGATGTTAAGTTAGTGTTCAAGAAATCGGTTCATAAATATCCTATGTTATGAGTTTACATTCGGTTGATAATGATTATATGTTTATGATGTTGATGTTACAAATGATATAATTTAACTAGTGTAGTGGTATGATTGATGATGTTTTGTGAATCGATTTGTGGGTAATATTGATAATCGGAACATGCTTGATTTCGGATATGTGGCATAATGAACTCATGATGTTTTGTGTTTAAATGTAGTCTAAAACACTAGTTGTTGATGTTCATACAAATCGGATTGTGTATTCTTGTGTTAAGAACCGAAAGCTTGCCAACTAGGGTGATTTGTTGATAAGTTGTTCATGATTCTTGTTAGACTTAGGTTCATATGAATGAAGATGAGTTACTTGAATATTTGAATGATGATGAACAGGATGAATGTATGAAGAATTTGATGAATATCATATGAACATGTTGAATATTTGAAATCTGATGTGTTTGATCCATTTTTAGTAAATTGCTAGACAAGAAACATGTTTAAGGATTTTGGTTGGATAGTACAAACTGCATGAAATCAGAATGTTAGTGGATAGTACACTGTTCCGAATCAGCTCCTGTCCACTCGAAACCGCTAGTTGCGACTCGAAACCATTGCATGATGAGTCGAAACCGCCCAGTTGCGACACCGGTTGCGAGTCGCAAACACCTGGTTGCGACTCGGAACCACACATGATCAGCACATAAACCTTGTGACTCGAAACCACTGTTGCGAGTCCGGTTGCGACTCGTAACCAAACCAGCACGGACCGAAACCATGATTGCGACTCAGGTTGCGAGTCGCAAACGCCTAGTTGCGACTCGGGATCATATGCGGGTACACACTGTTGGACTTGTTTAATTATGGGCTTATTTGATTGGGCCGGACTCTTGGGCCTAGTGTACAGACCTGATATATTACTGTTGAATGTGAATGTCGATGAACTGCATGCAACGTGCTAGCATACGTGTAGAACATACGTGCACTACTTGAATACGAACCTGATTGTATGATACAACTATGATAGGACGTGAGTAGCCTCAACGTTGCTTGTTTGACTTTTCAGTGTTTTCTACCGAGCAAACCAAGGTGAGTTCACACCCTCTACAAAGCATGGGATTCCCAGGGGTCGGGAATTGGGGTTAAGGAACTGGGTTCCTCGTCCTCCTTGGGTAGGACAGCAAAGGTTCAGGAATGTAATTCCTCGTCCTCACGGACAGATATCTCGTACTAGACCAAAACTCTATCACGAAGTCCCTCATTTTTATATCGACTTAATCGCCGGGCCAATGGCGAGCGGGTCATTAGTTAGATAGCGCTATTTAGGTCTGACAAACCTCACACCGTGCCGCAGAGGACGGGCGTGAACTAATGGATCTGGGGCACGTCAATGATGATAGACATTGACAGTTTCAGGGCACTTAAACATGACTACAGTCAGCAGTCGATATGGTAACGAGTCTAGTGTATACATGGGGTAGCCCCCACGGCCGAAATGCCAGATAACTACACGGGGTAGCCCCCACGGCAGGATTGCCAGAGTAATCGGGAATAAACAAGTCACGTTTTTAACTATGGGGTAACCCCCACGGCAGGATGCCAGATAAAGGAAAACTGTTTTCAAAACAACTTAAAACGAACACCCAACCGTGAACTCACTCAACTAGTTGTTGACTCGTTACTACATGCTTTGCAGGTCCTTAGGTTCTTAAGCTGGAGCTTGCATGGAGGAGGATCGTTGTGGGACACGGACGACTGTGTGCCATGTTAAACTATGAAACAATTAAACTTATGTTTTGATTAAGACTTATGCTTCCGCTTGCAACTTAACTATGTTTTGTTTGAACACCAATTGTATTGGTTAAACTTTTATATCTTTTAACTCGTATGTTCGATATGATTGGTGGCTGGATCCTGGTCAGTCACGCCTCCAAGCGGTAGTACTCCGCGGGTGGATTTTGGGGGTGTGACACACTCCCCTAACCATCAAAATCAAATAACCATAACCACCATAACCGATCGGTTATGGTTATGTTATCTAATAACCGACATCGCGGTTATGGTTATGGTTTTTTATCAAAACCGATCCATACACACCCCTACAGTGACTAAGATTAAGATCTTACTTGACTTCAATAGATGATTTAAGGGCCACGGTGTGACTAGATTTCTTTCACTACACAATTATATATATTTTATATATATATTGTTGTTGAAAGACGATAAATAGTAATTTTAAATTAACAATAATATATAGTTTTTTTAATATTTTATTATTTTAATATTATAATATCTTATTATTATATTTACTTTAAACATATTTACTTTTTTATTTTTCATAATTCTTTTTTTTTTTAAATGATATTACCTTTATCAATTAATTTAATATTTCTTTAGTAACTTTCGTTCAATATTAAAAAAAACTTAAGTACGTAGTTGTGTTTTTTCCCCCCCTGAAGATTCCGATATAAGACCGTGGGGTATGGTGGGGCGTGGGTTGGGGGCATGGTGCGACACGTGAAGTATGGGGCACCAAAGACCAAAAACCAATTTTAAAGGGGTATGGTGGGGCGTGGCTGGGGTGGCGTGGCCATGGGCGGACCTACGTTACGAGGAACGGGGTCCCCGGACCCCAATCTTTTTTTAAAAAGTAGTAGAAACGGTATATAAAATTGTCTATGGACCCCATAAAATAATTTAGTTGGACCCCATAACAATGAAAGTGAGCCTAGTGTAGTGGTAAAACCCGTTGTTTACACACATAAGGTCATGGGTTCGATACCTGTTTCTTTGTTTTTTTGTGTTTTTTTTTTTTGGACCCCATTCTCCAAAAATCCTAGGTCCGCCACTGGGCGTGGCCAAGCCACATCATAATGAGGTTCCGCCATGGCTAGTGCTCTTGGCCAATGAGGTTCCGCCATGTCATGTGGGTAGCCCCGCCCAACGCCCGGGCTGAATCACACGCCAAACGGGCCACGCCGAAACCCACTCCCACCCGGGGTGGTGACTTGGGCGTTTGTACCCAACCCATGCCCCAACCCCCGCCCCATACCCCATAGTCTAAGTATTGTTAAAATGAAGTTGTATTCAAACTAGATCATTTATTTGGTATCGTTTTACGGTACGATGATAAACTAACTCAATTCTACTGTTTGGCTTTCGAAACAACATGCTTCATTTTATTGATATCGTTTTACGGTATGATGATAAACTAAACCAATTATCATTTATTTAACATTATCATTTGATTTGTTACGCGGTAAAGCGCGACACAAATAAAAGCTAGGTGTTATTATTTGTTCGAATATGTAGTTAGTCCATGTCAATAGTTTTTTTTTTTTTTTTGAAAGTTTACTATTATCCACACAGACCAACCCTTAAAACCAAGGGCAGCCAAAACAAGCACAACAAAACCGATTACAGAACAGAAAAAGATATCCAGTCTTTCCAAGTGATATCTTTACATTTAGATCTATTACTATACCAAAGAAAACCAAGCGATTTGATGTCTTGAACAATGCTCACAGCCGAACACATCTTATTCGAGAATCTTCTTCTATTTCTAGCTAACCAAATACACCACCAGCCAACCATAATGATACCTTTGAGAATTAATTTAGCTTTGGCAGCCAACCCGGAGAACTCATGGACTTCAAGCAAATCTTCTAGAGAGAGCATAAATTGGGCTAATGTTACACCACTTACTAATGAGACACCAAACCTCAGAGGCAATAATACATGAGCAAAAGAGGTGATCTGCAGATTCGAGCCCATCATTGCACAATGTACATCTCTCATCTCCGCTAAAACAGTTCCTCTTGGAAAGAGCATCCAAAGTAGCGATCCTTCCCATTTGTGCACGCCAAACCAGAATATTAACCTTTTTCGGGACCCATTTCGACCACTTTAGCACATAGATGTTGCTGTAATCAGTGGCACTCATAAGAAAACTCTTTACCGCCTTCACCGAGAACATATTATCACTGCCGCCAATCCACTCCCACCTGTCGGCATTCTCCGGCAAAAGAAGAGAATCAAGAAGCTCGATAAAACCATTCCACTCCCTCAATTCATCCTCTGTAGATGGATTCCGGGACCACCCCCACTTCCCAAAAAAAGCACGAATAGATCTATCATAACGAGAGATAATAAGGCATCGCTTGTCCGATTCCAGCCGGAAGAGAGCTGGGAACCGGTCCTTCAGAGGTTCGTTGCAAGCCCACGGATCGAGCCAGAATCTGATCGAATCTCCTTTACCTGCCACACCTTTAAAATTCTGCAAAAGATTGATTCCTCCCACCTTGACTGTCGAAACCGCCGATATAATACCTTTCCACACCCCCGTAATGTTTTTATTACATGGAACCGAGAACCAGTTCCTCTTTGAGCAATGAATAGACTCAATAACCTTTTTCCAGAGCGCGTTATTATCGTTGTGATATCTCCAAACCCACTTACTTAACAGAGCAATATTAATGTCTTTAAGATCAACGAGCCCAATCACACAATAAAAAAAATATTTTTTTATAATTTAAAAGAGACATTCAACAAGATAATCAGACAAAATCATAACCGTTGATCAGAAAATATATTGGAGAGAAAGATTCCGGCCATGTCATGATTGAAATATCAGAAAATATCTTGGAGACAAAATCTTAACCGTTGATAGAAATAATATGATGACGTGGGACAAATATCTTAAAATATCTTGCTGAGTTGCACCGCCCCATCACCCAAAATGCCAATTTTTCTAATATCTTTATTCTTTTCTCTTGGTCAACTAATTCATAGCCCAGTTGGTTGAGGGCCGGTTTGGTCTCCTAGAGGTCACCGGTTCGATTCCCGCTTGTGGCGAAAGGGGGTAGGACACCCGTGCGCAATGATGGTGACTAACCCACCGAGGGGGGTTTGATCCTGAGCGTCACCCCGGTTTTCATCCGCCTGTTACTCCAGCGAAGTTACTCGTGTGGAGGCAGCACGGTTTTCCGGGGGAACGCCATCCAAGTCTGATACCGTACGGGGCCCGATAGAACATCGTCGGCAGATCTTGGCTGGGGAATACCGTCTTTGACGGGATTCAGTGACAATGGGTCACTCATAAGAAAGTCACCGTTCAAAAAAAAAAAACTAACTTATTCAATTAACGAGAATATTTGTGTTTAAAACTATCATCTTTTTGTTGCTTATTCAATTAACGAGAATATTTGTGCTTAAAAGTATCAACTTTTTGTTGGATTAAACGTTTGTTTATGTCAACTTTGAGTTCTCTAACTTTTTTTTTTCTTTTTTATAGAAAATATTCTATTGTTTCGTATCATCAGTTACTATAATTAATATGTAGACATGTCGTAATCACCTAACTCAGAGTAACTCGTTTAACTTCAGAATAGCATGTATTTTCGAGTATGATTTATAATTAGAACTCAGAACAATATTAATAAAAATCAGATTACTGTTTTTAATATCCACTCTTTGATTTTTTATAGAATTTTAAATCAAGTGAATAATTATAATAATAATTAAATAAAATTTATTTAAAATTTTGGATGTATGTTAAAGTATATTTTTAAAGACATGAAATAGTGTATCATTATCATGATCATCAATAGCAAAGCTAAGGTAGCGTCTTAGGATGATAAGATAGACAATCTTACCTCTACATCGTATGAATGAAAATACTGCTTTTATGTACATATACAGCCAAGATTACCTGGGTTCTTGACCTACAAAGGATACGTAGTCATCAGCACATGACGTGTTTTTGGGTGAGACGTAAATCCATCACCACAATAATTACTAACATAATTACTCACTCTATAAATATTTACACAACTTATGAATATTATACGTGAAATCAATGATAACGACGCAACCTATGTATATAATTACGTACATTATACGTGAAGCACGTCGACACTTTTTTAAAAAGTTGATATATGTGTGTATGTGTGGACGGAGAGGGTGACAAGACTTACGCTCCCTATTTAATATGACGGATGAAAAAAAAAAACCTAAACTCGGGGACGCTTCTTTGGGTATGGGACCGGGTATAAGATTAGAAAAAAAAATATCTTTTAGGTATGAGATTATGTGTAACACCTCGTAAAATCACGTCCAATGATGTGTTGACACGTGTACTAAACCCTAATGAAGTCAAACGTTGACTATGAGGGACTAATTTTGCGAAAAATCAAAAAAAACTTTGAATGAGGAGGGACTGAAAGTGTCAACATGCTAAAACTAAGTCTCTGAGTGACCTTATACGGTATCCGTATTCTCAAATAAACCACTTGTTGGACGAAAGGAGCCGTTTGCATAATCGTTTGAAAGTTTGCGTAATTGTTTGAAAGTTTGCGCGATGAAGGGTTAAAAGTGTCAACATGTTAATTCTTACCTCTGAATGACCTTTTAACAAACCCAGAGCTTTATGATGTTCAATTATACTCTCGGGAATGCCTAATATTGGCTATATAGGCCTTGATGCTATTAAACGATAATACGCGCAAGTTTGTGCGTTAAAGGGACCAAAAGCGTCAACGTCTAAAACTACACCTTTGAGTGACCATTTAAGTGAACTGGAAACTCCGTGATGTTCGGTCATACTCACGGGAATGCCTAATATGGACTATGTAATGCTTTGATATCGTTAAACGATATTACACACAACTTTGTGCGTTAAAAGGACTAAAAGCGTCAACGTACGAAACTACGCTTTTGAGTGACCTTTTATACGAACCGGGAACTCCGTAATGCTCGGTCGTACTCCCAGGCATGCCTAAGATTGGTCATTAGAGTTTTGTACCTTATATTAACATAATATGAGGATTTAGAACATAATGTGCCATTTGTGTAATTATTGAAAGTTAAGAAGTACTAAAAAGAATTGAGGGACCAAATCTGCCAATCAGCTAAAGCTGATTTCTTGTTGGCTGGGCTGACCCTTGTCACGGGCCGCGAACCAGGTCTGGGCCTGCTCTCGCGGGCTGCCAGGCTGCAAACAACAGCAACAAAGTATGGTTGTTGTTAGTTTTGTGTATTTCCTTGTTCTCCAAACATACATAATGAAGACAGGGACCAAAATAGTCAATCTGCCAAACTGATATGCCTGGGCCGGACAGCCTCGCGGGCCGCGAAGCCCACTGGACTCCTTCTTCGCGGGCCGCCAGCAACTATACAGCAACAGCAGGTTGTTTTATTTGTTTGTTTTATACTTTACTTGTTCCCCACACATGATATTTAAAACCATTTGATCATTCTATGGGTGTTAACTGATTATAACAAGCTGGTAATACACATGTAATGATCCTATTGAATTCCTAAAACACTTGGCAAGATCTTATCAACTCTCAAAAACTATGAATAAGGGTGTTCATCATCATAATTCCTTGCACCTTCATTCCATTCTTCCTATCTCTCATCTTTGGAGGACCCTGAGCAATTGGGGACTTCCTTTGAGTGTTCTTCAGTCCCTAGGACCACTTGTAAGTGATCCTTTCGTGACTAGTTCATTTATTTGGCTCTTAAAGCCGAAAAGTCAAGCGTTTACGATAAACGCTTTGACTTTTAGTTAGACCTTAAACGGTCAAGCCAATGTTTGCAACGAACATGGCTACGTGATCGTAATTATGTAGGTGTTAATTCCTCAAAAGGGCACCTCCTAAGAATCACGTTTGCTTGGTCAATTGACGAGTCAACTTAATATTGTTTTAAAAAGTCAACGAGTCAGTTTTTGAAATAATTTCTATTTGCGTTTAGAAGTGTTCTAAAATACATTTTATCACTTAAACAACTTAGTAATAATTATTAGAACATGTGTAAACATGTTCGGCTCGTTAATTCCAGTTTTAGGGTAGTATGCTACTAATTCTAGGTTCTGTTATGATTGTAATATAATGTAGCATAACCTTATAAGGTTATATTACACGATCATACTAGAAATCTGAGTTTTTGCACATGTTCCGTTAATATGCCGTACTTTGATTATTATGCCTTTTTAGCAAAAATAAGGTTTTAGACACCAATAAGCTTTCAAACAACTTAGGTACTGATATGTTAACATGTTTAACATATTTCGATGTTACGAACCTGATCGTAAACTGAGTTTGCGCGTAATGTCATAATGTATGCTTTAAATTGACCAAAATGCCCTTTAGGCGCATAGATCGGTTTTAAGCATAATTTTTCATACCAAACTCATTGCCTACTGAATATCATAATTAGGATAATTTGGGATATCCATTCAGTTTACAAACTGAGTTTACGCATACGTTCTTGAATTATGTCCTTAATTGACGATAATGCCCTTTTTGCACCTAAAATAGTTTTAAAGCATAATTTTCATACAAAACCTTTTTACCACTGATATGTTATATTAATTAACATATTTTAGTCATATAAACCTGGTCATAACATCAGTTTTCCTTAAACATCGCACATATCGTCATTTAACGGTCTTTAACGCCGTTTCGGCGCGTAGTATGGTTTTAAACCATAACTACCAACCAAGACTTGTTACCTACTGATTTTATAAATCATTTTAAATATTTTTACAGTAGGTATATGATATAAACTCAGATTCCCAAATTAGCCTTCAAAACTATGTGTGAAATTACCATAATGCCCCTACGGAGCATAGTTTGGTTTTAAACTATAAAACACACATATGTTTGATATTATATCATAAATAAAGTGTTTTCACAGAATGTATATGATCATAACATCAGATTGTACTCAAGTTCCTTTTATACGTCGTAAAATGACCAAAACTCCCTTACGAGGCATAGTTTGATTTTAAAACCTAAACAAGCATACGAGTTGATATCCCACGGATATTATAACTTGTTTAAAGTATATTGGCATACGAAACTTGTTCATGACTCATTCGGTTACTCGTTGTCGCTTATACGCGTACGGTTAGACTTATGTAACTAGTTTACATAAGTTTACTGAAACAGGTTTAACCTTATCATTTTTACTTAAAAATCTAGAATGTAATTAGTTTACCCATATTATACAAGTCTTCATACTTGTTGGGTCTAAATTACATTCTATTCCGATCATCGCTTAATCTAGCGTATCGTACCGTTTTTAATACTTTAAGCTAGCCGGTCTAAGTCTATGACTTAATCAAGACCCGTTAGCATTCTAAATTGGTTATATATTACCATCATTCCAGACTAGAGCCACCCGGTAAAAGCTACCTGTATTTAGTTAGATTGGATACGACTGAGTTATTTAAATCTTGCAGTGAATCGAGTATTAGCTTAGGTAAATACTTTTAACTTATTTTCCCTTATACGGGCTTGGGATACGGTAAATTTTTACCACTTGGTCGGGTATGGGATCATTTGGTCATATTGTGATTAATAAATCCGCATAACCCGTTTTAATCTGTATTGTTTGATAACATAAACATTGGGGGTTAATGCGACCATGTCCTGGATATATCCTCGGCTCATTAAAAATGATAATGGCCACGACCGATGCGCAATGTGTAGGCATACACCGAAAAGATGCCAATACTAAAATATTAATTACCCACAAGTTGGGGATAACTCCTTTATGGGTTTATAAGTGGTGTGCCGGTTAATCATGTCTCAGTCTCTGTACTGGGCCCCATATGTATGACAAACATGTAATTCTGTATACAAGATTATAAATATACTTATCCCAAGCCTTGTGCACCTAAACCAAATTTCATAAACATTTTTCAAATGAGTCAGTTAATTGTATTTACCAGTGTAAACTGACGTATTTTCAAAAGACTAAGTGACAGGTACTACTTGTAATAGGCTGGGAGCTGCTCGGTGTCGAAATAGCGGATCTTCACTACTAGAAAATAGGGGGGTTTCCTACCAAAATTTCCGACAAAACCAATTTCGTCGGAAAATTCCGACCATTTTCCGACAAAATACCAACTAAAAAAATAATCTGGTTTTACCGACTATTTTCCTACAATTTACCGACCAAAAAAAAAGAGAAAAAAATTGGTCGGAAAATGGTCGGAAAATTTCCGACTAAGTTCCGACTAAAAAACTAATCTGGTTTTACCGACTATTTTCCTACAATTTACCGACAAAAAAAAAATTTGGTCGGAAAATGGTCGGAAAATTTCCGACTATTTACCGACAAAAAAAAAAGATAAAAAAATTGGTCGGAAATTTCAACCTTTAAACATCGTTTTTCCATTCCATTTTTTGGACACATTAATTATACATGAAATACTTTAACTTTACCAACTTATACGCATTGTACATGTTTATACGTGAATGTACCGACTAAAAAACAATTATTCTTTTCATATTTAATTATACCGAGGTGTATATCTATATATATAAACGTATTTCTTGTCTCTATATGTATATGTATGTGTGTATGTATATATATATATATATATATATATATATATGTATGAGTATGTGTTTGTCCAAGTGTACACACACGCATACATACACACATACATATATATACACATACTTAGCCTGTTTTAATTAATAGGTCCCGATAGGGTACATACACGTATAAACATGTACAACGCGTATAAGTTGGTAAAGTAAAAGTATTTCATGTATAATTAATGTGTACAAAAGATGGAACGGAAAAACGATGTTTAAATGTTGAAAAAATGAAAAAAACGAAAATTTTAGTCGGAAAATGGTCGGAAATTTCCGACCATTTTCCGACTAAAACCTTTATTGGTCGGAAAGTTGTCGGAAATTTCCGACCATTTTCCGACTAAAACCATTATTGGTCGGAAAATGGTCGGAAATTTTCGACAAATTTCCGACTAAAATTTTTGTTTTTTTCATTTTTTCAACCTTTAAACATCGTTTTTCCATTCCATCTTTTGTACACATTAATTATACATGAAATACTTTTACTTTACCAACTTATACACATTGTACATGTTTATACGTGTATGTACCGACTAAAAAACAATTATTCTTTTCATATTTAATTATACCGAGGTGTATATCTATATATATAAACGTATTTCTTGTCTCTATATGTATATGTATGTGTGTATGTATATATATATATATATGTATGAGTATGTGTTTGTCCAAGTGTACACACACGCATACATACACACATACATATATATACACATACTTAGCCTGTTTTAATTAATAGGTCCCGATAGGGTACATACACGTATAAACATGTACAACGCGTATAAGTTGGTAAAGTAAAAGTATTTCATGTATAATTAATGTGTACAAGAGATGGAACGGAAAAACGATGTTTAAATGTTGAAAAAATGAAAAAAACGAAAATTTTAGTCGGAAAATGGTCGGAAATTTCCGACCATTTTGCGACTAAAACCTTTATTGGTCGGAAAGTTGTCGGAAATTTCCGACCATTTTCCGACTAAAACCTTTATTGGTCGGAAAATGGTCGGAAATTTCCGACTAAAATTTTTGTTTTTTTCATTTTTTCAACCTTTAAACATCGTTTTTCCATTCCATCTTTTGTACACATTAATTATACATGAAATACTTTTACTTTACCAACTTATACGCATTGTACATGTTTATACGTGTATGTACCGACTAAAAAACAATTATTCTTTTCATATTTAATTATACCGAGGTGTATATCTATATATATAAACGTATTTCTTGTCTCTATATGTATATGTATGTGTGTATGTATATATATATATATATATGTATGAGTATGTGTTTGTCCAAGTGTACACACACGCATACATACACACATACATATATATACACATACTTAGCCTGTTTTAATTAATAGGTCCCGATAGGGTACATACACGTATAAACATGTACAACGCGTATAAGTTGGTAAAGTAAAAGTATTTCATGTATAATTAATGTGTACAAAAGATGGAACGGAAAAACGATGTTTAAATGTTGAAAAAATGAAAAAAACGAAAATTTTAGTCGGAAAATGGTCGGAAATTTCCGACCATTTTCCGACTAAAACCTTTATTGGTCGGAAAGTTGTCGGAAATTTCCGACCATTTTCCGACTAAAACCTTTATTGGTCGGAAAATGGTCGGAAATTTCCGACAAATTTCCGACTAAAATTTTTGTTTTTTTCATTTTTTCAACCTTTAAACATCGTGTTTCCATTCCATCTTTTGTACACATTAATTATACATGAAATACTTTTACTTTACCAACTTATACACATTGTACATGTTTATACGTGTATGTACCGACTAAAAAACAATTATTCTTTTCATATTTAATTATATCGAGGTGTATATCTATATATATGAACGTATTTCTTGTCTCTATATGTATATGTATGTGTGTATGTATATATATATATATATATATATATATGTATGAGTATGTGTTTGTCCAAGTGTACACACACGCATACATACACACATACATATATATACACATACTTAGCCTGTTTTAATTAATAGGTCCCGATAGGGTACATACACGTATAAACATGTACAACGCGTATAAGTTGGTAAAGTAAAAGTATTTCATGTATAATTAATGTGTACAAGAGATGGAACGGAAAAACGATGTTTAAATGTTGAAAAAATGAAAAAAACGAAAATTTTAGTCGGAAAATGGTCGGAAATTTCCGACCATTTTGCGACTAAAACCTTTATTGGTCGGAAAGTTGTCGGAAATTTCCGACCATTTTCCGACTAAAACCTTTATTGGTCGGAAAATGGTCGGAAATTTCCGACAAATTTCCGACTAAAATTTTTGTTTTTTTCAGTTTTTCAACCTTTAAACATCGTTTTTCCATTCCATCTTTTGTACACATTAATTATACATGAAATACTTTTACTTTACCAACTTATACGCATTGTACATGTTTATACGTGTATGTACCGACTAAAAAACAATTATTCTTTTCATATTTAATTATACCGAGGTGTATATCTATATATATAAACGTATTTCTTGTCTCTATATGTATATGTATGTGTGTATGTATATATATATATATATATATGTATGAGTATGTGTTTGTCCAAGTGTACACACACGCATACATACACACATACATATATATTCACATACTTAGCCTGTTTTAATTAATAGGTCCCGATAGGGTACATACACGTATAAACATGTACAACGCGTATAAGTTGGTAAAGTAAAAGTATTTCATGTATAATTAATGTGTACAAAAGATGGAACGGAAAAACGATGTTTAAAGGTTGAAAAAATGAAAAAAACGAAAATTTTAGTCGGAAAATGGTCGGAAATTTCCGACCATTTTCCGACTAAAACCTTTATTGGTCGGAAAATGGTCGGAAATTTCCGACTAAAATTTTTGTTTTTTTCATTTTTTCAACCTTTAAACATCGTTTTTCCATTCCATCTTTTGTACACATTAATTATACATGAAATACTTTTACTTTACCAACTTATACGCATTGTACATGTTTATACGTGTATGTACCGACTAAAAAACAATTATTCTTTTCATATTTAATTATACCGAGGTGTATATCTATGTATATAAACGTATTTCTTGTCTCTATATGTATATGTATGTGTGTATATATATATATATGTATGAGTATGAGTATGTGTTTGTCCAAGTGTACACACACGCATACATACACACATACATATATATACACATACTTAGCCTGTTTTAATTAATGGGTCCTGATAGTGTACATACACGTATAAACGTGTACAATGCGTATAAGTTGGTAAAGTAAAAGTATTTCGTGTATAATTAATGTGTACAAAAGATGGAATGGAAAAACGATGTTTAAAGGTTGAAAAAATGAAAAAAACGAAAATTAATGTGTACAAAAGATGGAATGGAAAACGATGTTTAAAGGCTGAGGATCAAGTGATAACGAACTGACACCGTTCAAAATACTAACCACGTCGACAAATACGAATTTTGTGCATATTTTATATATATGAATTTGGTTTTGTGATTATATTGTATTTTCAAATATCACGAAACGCGCAAATGTGAACGAAAACGCGTTTTAACGCAACCGACAAAATACGCGTCAAACCTCAATTTCTGACGTATTTTTTTAGCATTCTCGACGTAACGTTATATTTTACCACAAAACGACGATCATGTTTGAGAAACGGGCCTCATAAACGATTTGGGCCGCTCAAAACACGTTAATGGGCCACGCGAAAACTCAAGATACGCATTAATGGGCTTTTAGGCCCAACTCACATAACAAAACCTAGATATAAAAGGGCAGTTATAACTTTTCAGCATCATTTTTGTCAAAACCCTAAGATGAACACGCACACAACCCTACCCACCCTCTGCTTCCCCTCTCGAAGTCCACTAACCGGAGATCGAAGCTTCGGTCGGCGCCTCTCTCTCTCCGACTGCTTATCTCCGGCTCGACACACCCACACCTCCACCCTCCTTCTCCGGTAACACACACTCACCGCTCACACCTCAACGTCTGCGACTTCTCCTCTGATGACAACACACACCGACACCCCCCCCCCCCCACTGAGCAGGCAACAGTGGTAGCGGCAATCAACAGTGGCTGCGGCAATCAACAGTGGTAGCGGCAAGATCCTGTTCCAAACCCCCTCCTTTTACGGCAACAGTGGTAGCGGCAATCAACAGTGGCAGCGGCAAGATCCTGTTCCAAACCCCCCACCCTCGGCTGGCATCTCCGCTTTACCACACTCCGCCGATCAAGACGACGCCATTCACCATCTCAAAAATTCGCTTGTTTCCAGATTACAAGGCCTAAAGCGGAAGGTAATCTCTTTTTTTTAAACCTAATTTGCAATTAGTTTGCTAGGGTTTCGATTATCTTAATGCAGCACTTGATTATTATTGTATTCATTTATTGGGTGGGGGTTGAACAGGCGAATTTGATGAAAAAAATTGAAGCAAGAAGTTGTTGTAATATGAAAACAGGGTGGGAGTAGTTGGAAATAATAACACTTTGACTGCATTTTAGTTCAGCGACCCCATTTGATAATTGACAATTATCATTGTTTGTTTTACTCAATATTGGTGCAAATTATGCATGTTTAGTTTGTGTTTTTCATTTTTTTTGGATTGTTTAAATGATTAACGTGGAAATGTGGATTAGGTTTGTTTTATGTTGTTTTGTTTTGACACCAGAGAGTCAGAGACTTGGTTTGATATGGTTCTGTTTGAACTTTGAAGTATAGTTAGTTTGTGTGGTTCAATTAGGTTTAATATGGGCGTGCATAGGTTGGCTTTGTGTGCAAACCGAAGGTTCGGTTTTCGCTTTTTCCGTATGGGTTGGATGGGTCGGTTTTCGGTTTTAAATTTAGCTTTAGAAATGATAGGACCCAAAAAAAATTTAGCCGAAAGTAGTGAACCTGTTACTGAATTTGGGCCATTATAACATATACGGTTGAAGTTTTTTTAGGTTTAACAGGAATGTTGATGTATACATTAATTGTTCTGTTTGTTAATCTTTTACTCGTTTTGTTGTATTTGAGTTTGATTAATATTTGCTTACATGGGTGTGATTAGATTTAATTTATTTAATTCAGTTTTGGATCTGTTTGTTAATCTTTTAATAGTTTTGTTTTATTCGAGTTTGATTAATATTTATATGTGAATCACCTTAATTTTAGGGAATTTTTTTGGTCTGATCTCATATGGTTTCTGCTCTTTAGTACTATATGATCCTGGTTTTAAAAAACGTTTGAGGTGTGCGCCTCAAGGCGCGTCTCGAGGCGAAACGGCCAATAAGCGATTCTGAGGCGCACCTCATGGTGTTTTTAATGTATATGCGCCTCAAAGGGGCTGAGGCGCTAAGAAAGCTGCACCTCAGGTGCGCCTTAAGGGTTTTTGATAGTTGTTTTTGACTTTTTGTGTCAATTTTAAGTATTTCATGTCTTTTTTAAGTGTTTTTTTGATGATTTTGATGAATCTGGTGATGAAAGTAGTTAGTATTATTATTTTTATAATATATATAATTTTTATATATATGAAGGTACATACCCTGGATGAATGATTATCTTGACACTAAATTGTTGATTTTACACTTTGTTGATATGATTATCTTGACCACCCCACCCCACCCCACCCCCAAACACTATTGATAGGAGCAGTACACATGTATATGTAATTACTTGAAGCAGCAAAAAACAAAAGTAGAAGAAAAAAGATGAGAGTTAAAAGAACTCCAATTATAAGTCATTAAGTCATGAAATTAACTTTTGTATTTGAATTTTGTTTACTGAGTTACTAGTAGATCTAAAAGAAATCATTTAAGAATAAAAATTAGTTGTTAAACATATCAAATTTCCTCAACTAAAAGTCTAAAACTATCTACAAATTTAAAAACTCAGAAAAATTACTTTAAATCCAATTCCTTGGCATTCAATGATCGTAGAAGTAGATAAATCTGGAACATCTTGACAGTTGGCTACCGGTGGCAGTCTTTGTTGACCTTCTTCAACAACAGCACCGGTATTACCTGAAGAAGGCCACTTTTTTGACCCGAACTCGTCCCGACCCCAACCCATTCTCAACCCGAACCAATCCGGACCCGTTTAAACCTTTAAAAAAACATTTTTAACTAACCCGACCCGAAACCCGTTCCGACCTGACCCGAAACCCGTTCTGACCCGAACCCGTTTTGACCCGAACCAAAACAACCCTTTTTTTTAATTGACCCGTTTTGACACGAACCCATTTTGACCCGAACCCGTTTTGACCCATGACCCGACCCAACCCGACCCGTTTGCCAGGTCTAATGCTTACTTTGATAGGTTTATTAGATCTTGTTATGTACTACTTAGGTACAAAGTTACCGTTCAATAAGACTGAAAAAGGGTTCGAAACTTCGAATAACGCATAATGTTCTATAGATCAACATAAGAACATATTTCAACTCTTCATATATATCATTTTGTTTTCCAGGACATTGGATTCAGCATTGAGTACACAAATTCATCTGGGCGTAAAACAGTAAGTTTAGTTATGAAATTGTAAAAATTTTATCTTTTCATTTTCTTTTCGGTCGTGGAAAATAAACGTTTTTTATTCTGTTTTTCATTTGGTTTTTTGATGTTTTACATGTTTATACAACTGATCTTGCCTTACCGGAGGTATGATTCTGACCAAGTAAGTAATTTCTTTGTTGCAGGTTTCAGTTTATATTTTTGCACAGAGAAGTATCTCAGAGACTCACATGTTGAGTTAAATTACAAAGAACTTGAAAGTGAAACAAGATCTATATTTACAAGATCCAATCTGTGTATACAGCCAAGCAAGAGTGAATAAATTATTTTTGCAAATAATAATTTGGGAGGTGTTTTAGACAGCATATCAACACTGCTTATAGTGTCCTCCACCATAGTTTAGTTTTGTTTGTTGTCTTTTGCGGTTGAACTTGTAATTTAAAAACCGTGGCATATTTTGTTGTTGAACCTACAATTTGACAACCGTTTTGTATTTTGTGGATGAACTTTCAGTTCTATAATCGTGTCGTATTTAGGATTTTTATTGTTTTTTTTCTGCATTTTTAGTAGAAAATTCTGGATTTTTTAGTTTTTTTTATAATTTTTTTTATTAAAAAGTATTTTAGTCGGAAATTGGTCGGAAAACTGTGGTCGGAAAATAGTAGGAAACCGGCTGTCGGAAAGCTGTAGGAAAATTGTAGTCGGAAATTGGTCGGAAAAATGTGGTCGGAAAGCTGTCGGAACATTTTGGTCGGAAAATAGTAGGAAACCGGCAGTCGGAAATTGATCGGAAAACTGTAGTCGGAACTTTGTCGGAAACCGGCAGTCGGAAATTGGTCGGAAAACTGTGGTCGGAAGTTTGTCGGAAAATTGTAGTCGGAACTTTGTCGGAAACCGGCAGTCGGAAATTGGTCGGAAATTTAGTCGGAAACTGGTCGGAAAAATTTTCCTACAAGGCTTTTTCCTACAAACGTATTTTTGTCGGAAACGCCGTTTTCCGACCATTTTCCGACTAAAACCTTGGTCGGAAATGGTCAGTTTTTTAGTAGTGCTTGCAAATCCTTAAAGATGCCTTAAAGTCTGCTAAACTTCATTTTATACATTCTGTAATGATCCGCCTGCGGATTTGACATTACAAGCTCGTCTGTAATTAATACTTTGGTATTTTCAGACATTTGAGTTTGTAATAATATTTTATGTTCCAAGACTTCTGCTGTGCTATTCTGTGTATGTTTAACCATGACGATACAAATCTTACGTCACAATACTCCCCACCAGGCCCACCGGGCTGAGCTGTAAATATCGGGGTGTGACATTATGTGATACCCAACCGATTTGTTTTATAAATAAATGAGTAAACTACAATTTGCGTCCCTGTGGTAAACCCCAAATGGCATGATTAGTCCCTATTCCCCAAAATTAAACACCTCACTACCCGTGGTTGTTGATTTGGAGTAATAGAGTCCTTCCCTCAAACGGTTGTTACTCAATGGTTAGTTGACGAGGCCAGACATGTCTTTTACTGTCTAATTCGAAGAGCATGATCTTCATTTCGATTTTTATACCCCCAATTGCCCAAAATCATCCCCACTATAAACACAATTTCAACCTTTGTCTCCTCCACACTTCTCCTGCATGCCAATACCTTGTTTAAGCAATGCAGAGGATTTGAGCTGAACAAAGACGATGACATGTGGTTTTTGGAGAATTCGTCTAGGTGATATTTACATTGATCCTCATGATTATTATGGTATGTTACTTTTTGCTCTATTTTTGAAGTTAAGCAACACAATGTGATGTAAACGGGGTTTGTACAAGCACGACTGAGTAGTGATTATGAGACATTAGGACTAAAAAACGTTTTTTTTTGTGTTACAGATGTAGATGAGCCGACTTTGTTTAGTTTTAAAGTTTTTCACGGTGAAGAATTCACTAACAACCCAGGTCGTTCAAAAGTTGGTGGTAAATGGAATTTCATAGATTCTACTATATTGATGATTTTGGAATAGATGTTCTTGAAGAAATGGTTATGCAGCTAGGGTTTTCAGTTGACATGGTTTTTTATTTCTATTTTAAAATGTCCCTAGTATGTCTGGATTTTGGTTTGAAGTCGTTGGCTTGTGATAAACATTTTACAAGTACGAAGTGGGGTTAAATTTATTGAAGTATATATTGAACACCAGACCTCACGTGTGTTTATGAACTTTGGTGGTGAAGATGTAATTACACACAATCCTGGTGCTCCTTCAATTGAGAGCCAAGAAGATGCTGAAGTGTATGTTGATCGTTTTGTTGACTTATTCCAGTGTGGTTGTTTTTATTAACTTTGATTTTCTTAGATAACTCACATTCATCTTTCTAAAAGTTGAACACACGATTGTATTTACTATTTTTATCGGCGTTCTTGCATAAACTTTGTTGAAAAAGAGTTTTATTCAGAATATTACAATGATGAACCAGAGTGATATCGGTGTTATTGTTTAGTTATTATTAGAACCGGTACCGGTATTCGTTTATATGGTTTTTTATTGACATCTGTACCAGTATTGTTATTATCAGGATCAATATCGATATTTGTTTTTATAGTTTCCTATGTAAAACGTATTCTTTTGTGCATATCATTGACTTTCATAGCGACACCATTACGAACCAAACCGATGCCGACCGAATTGTCACACCCCAACCGATGGCGGAAACATCGGGGCGCGGCACTGAGCGAAACAGATTGTCCATGAGTATCCATAACAACTATTAATTACCAGATATTTAAACGTCATGTCCCATACCACAACATATCCAAATAAAACAGTTATTACAAATAATTGTCTCAAAAACAAATACTGTTCCGACAACTCAGATTTAGCGTGACATGTAACACCTCGTAAAATTACGACCAATGATGCGTTGACACGTGTTCTAAACCCTAATAAAGTCAAGCGTTGACTATGAGGGACTAATTTCATCAAAAATGAAAACTATGATTGTGGAAGGACCAAAAATATCAACATGCTAAACTTGTGCCTCTGATTGACCTCATATGATGTTCGTATTCTTTATTGAATAAATTGTCAGACACAAGAAGCCGTTTGTGCTTAAAACCAAAAATTTACAAACCACAGGGGTTAAAAGTGTCAACAAGTTAATTCATACCTCTGAATGACCTTTTTACGATCCCGAGGCTTTGTAGAATCTTTTTATATTCTCACGATTGTCGGATAAAGATTTCGTGGAGTTTCGATGCAAATAAACAATTTAAATTGCAAATATCAAGAAGATGGGTTAAAAGCGTCAACATGTTCAAATTAACCTCTGAGTGACATTTTAACAAACCTGAAGCATCGTAATATTCAAAATTACTCTCGAGAATGCCTAATATGGATAATATAGGTCTTTGACACGATAAAATGATTATGCGCGCAAGTTGTGCATAAAAGGGGCCAAAAGCGTCAAACTATAAAACTACAACTTTGAGCGACCATTTAAGCGAACTGGAGTAAAATGGAGTGTCGTAATATCCCATCATACTCTTGGGAATGCTTATTATTTATCTTGAAAGGATTTTATGCCATTTCGCGTTAAAACGCACAAGTTCGCAAATTAAAGGGGTATAAGCATCAACAGGGAGAAACTAGTGTTTTCGGTTACCATTTAACAAAACCGGACCTAACGATGTTTGGTTATATCCTTAATATCATCCACATTCTAACATTATGGGTTAAAAGTTCATAAAATATAAGTTATTATGTTTTAAAAGGTCCAGGGGCCATTCTGGACAAGTTTGAAACTTAGAATGCTAGTCCCCTAAGGTCTCGCGCTGCGCGACCCTGGACATGGCCTGCCGTCGCACGACGCGACGACTTGTTTTTGACAGAAACTCTGCACAGGTGCAGGTTCTGCAATTCTTGTTCTCCAATTAAGCCATAACTCAAATTCTATGGGTTCTAATGGTTTTAGGAAACCACCTTGGACACTTGTACTCATCAGAAACCATCTAGTAACAGCTGGAATGATCTGGGGCTGCTCTCAAACACTATAAATAGGGCATTGAATCAGCCACAATCCTTGCTCATTCAAATTTTTTTCATACTCTCTCAATTGCTCAAGCTTTGGAGCATTCTCTGGAGCATCCTGATTATTAAGGAAGCTCTCTAAGCTCAAATCTTCGTGCTAAGGACCTTTGTAAGCGTTCTTAGCTTCTATAGTTAAGCTTTTATTAGTTTAATGACCGAAAGTCAAAGATATCATAATGATACTTTAACTTTGTGATTAATCACTAACGGTCCAGCCATTATTCGAATTGAAAATGGCTATGTGTTGGTAATTAAGTAGGTGATAATCCCTCAAAAGGGCACCTCCTAATTATCACGTTTACTTAGTCAATTGTCGGGTCAAAGTAATGAACAGAAAAGTCAAACGAGTCAGTTTTTTATAAAATAATTCATAACTAATAATGTAGAAGCTATAAAATACGTTTTATCACTTAAATAACTTGGTAAACAATATAAAAACATGTTTAGGGTGGGTGGTGTGGTTTGCGGGGACTTCATCGGTGAGTGGAGTCACCGAGTGATTAACCACACCGTGGTGATTGAGTTGGGTGTTTGAGTAGGAGAAAGGGTGAGAAATGGGTGTATAGTCACCGAATGTGATTGAAGAGTGATGGAGAGAGAGAGAGAGAGAGGAGAGAAGAACCAATCAAAAAATATATAACTCAAACACCCTAGAGTAATTAACCATACCTAGTGATTGAGTGCAAAATGGGGAGTGGAATGGGGAGTTGACATGGCATAATATTATTGGGTAGAGAATCGCTCAATCACCCTAGAGTGATTAACCACACCGCCCACCCTTAGACATGTTCAACCCGACAATTCTAAGTAGTAGGCTCGGTTCGCAACCGAAAGTCGCAAAAGTAGACTCTTGCTTTGACTTTCAGTTCTGACCCGAATTAGCTTAGTTTAGTTATGCCTTAGGATTTCTTTGTGACCATGTTATATGTTAGAATAACCCTATGAGGTTATACTTCATGGTCCCTTAGAAATCATAGTACATTGCATGTTTCCGTTATTTGCTTAAAAGTTGACCATTATGCCCTTATGTTATAAAAACGAGATTTTTGAAAATGTGAGAGGACAAAAAGCTTTATTACTGAAATATAAGTATGTCCACAAAATTTGACATCAGTTTCTGGTCTCAAACTAAAGTTATGCAAGATAGCGTAAAATGAAACTTTTTGTTAATTAAATGACATTTTTAGCATAAATCATATTTAAACCCAAATTTTGGTACCAAACTCATTAACTACTGTTTTAATATAATTTTTAGGGAATTTTGAAATTTTTGGTCAGATTTTATACTGACCATAACATAGAGTTCTTGTATAAATCCGGTAATTGACGATAATGCCCTTTTCATTAATAAAATGAGATTTACATATCATTTACATGCCAAACCTTTTCCTACTGATGTTATATATTAAATAGAATATTTTAAGCATTCAAGACTGATAAAAATCTCATAATTTTATAAACATCTCAAATATCGTCAAATATCGACTTTTATGCGAATTATGCGCATAGTATGGTTTAAAACCATATTTAGCACCTAAGACATGATACTTACTGATTTCATAAATAAATTTTAATATCTTAACAGTAAGTATAAGTCTTGAACTCAGATTTCCAATTTGATCATTAAAACATGTGTGAAATGACCAAAATGCCCCTCTGGTGCATAGTTTGGCCATAAATGGTAAACTTCACATATGTATGATATCTTACTGATGTAACATGATAAAATAATTATTTTTACTGATTATTTTAGACCAGAACCTCAGTTTGCTATTTAACCACCTTTATAAACTTTAAAATGACCAAAATACCCTAACGGGGCTTAAATTGGTTTTAAATTTGTTTTGGGCATAATTGAAGATATCCTACTGATATCACAACATATTTTAAGCATAATAACTTATAGAACTTGTACTTGTCTCATCCGGTTACCCGTTATGCTTATACGCGTTCGGTACGGTTTATGTAACTAGTTTGCATAAATTAGCCGAAACGGGTCAAACCTTATCATTTTTATTTCAAAATACAGAATGTATTTAGTTTACCCATTTATACAAGTCTTCATACTTGTTGGGTCTAAATCGCATTCCAATCCGGTCATCGCTCAATCTCGCGTTTCGTACCGTAAACTTTTCTTTAAAACTAACCGGTCTAAGTTATAACTTAAATAAGACCCGTTAGGAATCTAATAGGTTATTAAAACCTCCGTTCCAGATTAGGAGCCCAGTAAAAGCTACCTACACTTGTTGAGTAGGATATACGGCTGAGAATACAAATTTTACATTTTAAGCTTAGGTAAATACTTTTAACTTATTTTCCCTTATACGGGCTTGGGATACGGTAAATTATTACCGCTTGGTCGGGTATTGAATATTTAATCGATTAGTGGTTAAATCATTGAGATAAGCCATTTTAATCTGTTTTGTTTGATACAAAGCATTTGGGGTTTAACGGCCGTGTCCTGGATATCCTTGGCATCATTTAAATGCAAATGGCCACGACCTAAGCACGGGGTGTAGGCATACACCTGATAGTTGCGATACGGTTTCTTTTCCCCAAAAAGGGAATTAAGATACAAAATATAACCACACGTGAGGATAACTCCTTATGGACTATATTAGTGGTGTGTTGATTAATCATGACTCGGTTTCTATCCCGGGCCCTGAACGTACGACAAACATGTAAATCTGTATACAAGATTATTTTATATAACTGTCCCAAGTTATAAAAGAATATTTGTGCCTTGTGCATCTAAATCAATTTTCTTAAATGTTTTCAATAGAGTCAGTTAATTGTATTTACCAGTGTAAACTGACGTATTTTCAAAAGACTAAGTGACAGGCTTAATTGGCTGGAAGCTCCTTGGTGTCAATAAAGGATCTTGCAAATCCTTAGGATGCCCTAAAGTCTGCTAAACTTCATTTTGTACATTTTAAATTGATCCGCCTGTGGATTTAATATTGCAAGCTCGAATGTAATTATTTTTTCAGTATTTTCTGACAACTGGGTTTGTAATAATATTTTATATTCTAAGACTTTCGTTGTGCTATTCTGTGTATGTTTGACTATGACGATATCAATCTTACGTCACGATACTCCCCACCGGGCTGAGCTGTAAATATCGGGGTGTGACAGGTTGGTATCAGAGCCAACGTTTGAGTGAATTAAACACTAGTTTTTAGTGTTTAATCTCAAATGACACAGTAGCATATTCCTTAGACGTTCCGAGTCTAGACTTAACATAGGAATGCTCTCATCCCTATTAAGTAAACATTTTTTCGATTTTATGTGTTTTGAATATGTCGCCAGGCAAAGAAGCCGTTGATGGAAATTCTCCAAATCTGAAGCCTAGAAATGCCAAGCTTCATACCACAACTAGGTTAAGCGTGCAACCAGTTGGAGGAAAGACCTTTATGGACCTATTCCCAAAATCAAACCTATTTAAACTTTAAACTAGACTTCGGAGTCCATACCAGAAGGTCCCTGAGGCTCCCATATTGAAGATGATACATGTGGACGCTATTATATTAATCCCAAATCCCCATCTCCGAGTTTTGAAATTCCGAACTTGGGCTATGCTTGTTAAAATCCAATCTGTGATCCAATTTATTTTTCTAACCATGAAATCCTTGAATTCTACTTCTACAACGGATCCTAATTTGGAATGTTCATTTTATTCCCCGAATCTTCAGTGTCACTGCCGCGTATTATAGACAAAGAAGAGAAACCATCAGAATGAAGCAAGAAAGGCATTAGAACACCCTTCTTCCAATATATTTCTTTTTCCTTTAAATCCCTGTATGGGCATTTGATTATCGTAGTCCTTTGTAGACGTATTATTTCATCATAGTCCTTGTAGACTTACCTTTTCTAATGAGACTCTGTATATACGTATGTTTATCATAGTCCGTTCAAGGACATTATATTTCAAAATAGTCCCTTAGGGGACGTTATATTACAATAAAATCCCTTAGTGGACGTCATATTTCCATGTAGTTCTGTCACAGCCCCCGACCCCACCCTGGGAGCGGGAGCCGCGAACCAATCAAATGGTATCGGTGTTTATTAGTATGGTAACGGAAATTTTCATCAGGACCGTAGTTAGGAAATATCTTTATCAGAGTTAAACACCGAAATGTTTAAAATAGATAAATTGGATAAAACCCAAGTTTTCTTTACAATACATTTATAGGGATAAACCCTAATTATTGAAAACAAAATCTCCTTTTTATTTAGGTAACTTTTATAGCCACTTTTCTAAGCCTTCAGTGCTCTCCAGCTGGCTTCTATTTGGCTTTCACATTTTGTTACCTGAAACGCGTTTTACAAACATTTTGTCAGTGGGAAATACTGGTGAGTGAATCCCAATTTAATCAAGACAGGTTTTATCAGTTTTACAGTATTGAGGGCGGTCGCGCAATTACATTTGTTTCCATCTACTTTAATTACCACCCACAGTACTATCAACCCGACTTGTGGTCATGTTACTACTCACAATGTAGTAACAAATTTTGTATACAAAACCCCAACATACTGACGATAATTGTAGAATACAAATACTCAATAACTATTTAATATAATGTAAAACATTTGAGGTTTTGTAAAAACAGTTTGCAAAAAGTAGATTACTCACATTGTTATCTTAGGTACTTTCCTGTGGATTCCTGGCTATAATCTATAAATTTTAAATAATGCACACGCGTTAGTATAATAACCCAATTTACATTAGTTATACCATCCCCGAGACAGAAACTCCAACGACTACGTCGGACAGAGCCTCGACAACCGTTACGGAGCACTAGATCAACCGGGCAGCGTATATAATACGTAACCGGGGGTTAAAATACTTACAACGAGGCAGAGCTTCGCTTTTTAGTGGGTATAATACCCGAGCAGAATTTCTATTATATAGAATTTTGAGAGAGAAAGTCGATTCGTGAACGATTTGAAACTAAGGCTCGAACTCCCTATTTATAGGGTCTGATCAGGGGCGGCTCGCGCCCCGCGAGAGCTTATGCACAAGGCTTCGCGGCCCGCGAGGGCTTATAGAGTAGGCCCTAGCTTTGCTGACTCAAGGACTAGCTTTGACACGCAGCCCGACACGTGGCACAACGTGGTCCGGCCTAGTGGCCATCTGTCGCGCCCCGCGAAGCACACAACCAACATGGCCGCGGCCCGTGAGCGCCCACCAGAATTTGTTTTATTTGATTTTTAATGAAATAAAGGTATTACGGGGCCGTTTTTCGTATACGGGGTGTATTTTAGGATATATAGGGGTGTCAGGGGTGTTTTAGGAGGGTTGTTATATTTTGGGTACAACTCCTGAACTATTTAATAAAATATATAATGCACTCGCGTTAAGTATAACAACCCAATTCAACTTTATCCCTACGTCACGAGACAGAACCCTAACGTACTTAGTCGGGCAGAGCCCTGACATGCGTTGGTGGGTCCTAAATCAATCAGACAGGGTATTGACTCAGTGGTCAGGGGTTATAACACTTAAAACGGGGCATGGCTTTATTATTATTATAGATAAAAATAAAATGAAAAATAGAATTTAGAGAATAAGTGGTCGAGAGATGGAGAGACTCAAGCAATTTTGCTTTGAAGAGTCACTATCCTATTTATAGTTGTCATATGCCTTGGAGACCAAGTCTTTCATGGCCACGTACACAAAGAAATAAATTTCTTACTCATACACGTAAAATTCTACATTCTAATTTGAATGAAATTGTTTTAGACTTTTCATTATTTTATTATTTTATTTAAGAAGTCCATTTTTTTAAGTTTTGATTATTATTATTATTTTATTAATTTATATATTATAATTAATTCATTTGCTTCACTTATTTGGTGTGTATAACTTTTAAAATATAACATTTTATAAAACAATGAATTTGTCATTAGAACGAGAATATTTGTATCTACATTTTGAACCAAGTTTCATTAAAAACAGAGTAGGTTTAAATATATTGTATATTTATAATTTAATTATTAAAAGAGTTCCTAGGTCCGTATAGGTACTTCATATTTCGAACAGTCAGCTTACTCATGATCTATCCGTTTAATAACATAAGTTTCTATATACTTTATTTTAAATTTTATAATAAATTTTTTTTTTGAGAATGTTACAAGTTCTTTCGTGGACAACATACTTCAAAATAGTCATTCATAGACTTTATACTCTATTATAGTCCTTACATGGACGAGTTATTTCAATAAAATCTTTTTGTAAACATGTTATTTCATTAAAAATCTTTTGTAGACATGTTATGTCATTAAAGTCCACTGGCGAATATAATAATTCATTAAAATCCTTTTGAGGACATATCGTTTCACTATAATCCCAATGTTAACATAATTTATAGTCCCTATACGGACTTATATTTTCCTTTCAGTTCCCATATGGACTAGTATCGCTTCAAAGTCTCTATTAGGATCTATCTTTTCTGTATAGTCCCTTTGAGGACGTTGGTTTATTATAATTTCCTAATGAACATATTTTAATTTAAGTCCATGTGAGGGCATCTGTTCAGTAAAGTCTTTTGTGCGCATGCTGTACCAATATAGTCCTTTTATGGGCATCTGTTCGGTATATATAATTATTATATATATTATATATATTAAATATCATCATTGTAGGATTGCACTAACAATCATGATAGCTACATGAAACTTTTTTGTTTTTACATATTTACCATGAAACTTTCATATTTTTAACTATTAGAGTAAACTTTTGTTTTGCTCCCTGTGGTTTGGTCACTTTAACGGTTTTGCCCCAAACCTTTCAAAATAGCCATTTTACTCCCTGATCTATGAAGGCCTTCATGATTTTTCTCCCCGCCCCTAAACGTCATCCACTTTAACAGTTAAAGTTTGTCACGTGCAAAACACCTGGGGGGCAATTATGTCTTTTCCCAACCCTCCCTTTACAATTCCAGCTTAAAACCCTAACTGTTAAAATGGATGACGTTTAGGGGTGGGGAGCAAAATCATGAAAGCCTTCATAGATCAGGGAGTAAAATGGCTATTTTGAAAGGTTTGGGGCAAAACCGTTAAAGTGACCAAACCACAAGGAGCAAAACGGAAGTTTACTCTAACTATTATTTAGTATTAAGGGTAGAAATTATTATATGTATTAAATTACATCATAATAATTTCATTTGTACTATTATTTATGTTGATCGGCTACGATATATTTTTATACTTTTAAAATTTCATTTTAACCATTCATTTTAACCAATTACATTATAAATAATATATGTCTTTAATTCATTAGTTTTATTTTTTTCTATAACTTTTGTTAATTATTTTCTTTTACAAAAACTAAATACGCGATATACTTTTTTTAACGGACAGACCCGGTCCCCACTGAAAAAAATTATTATTATTTTTTACAAAAAAAAAAAAAAAACAAATACGTTGTCGATCACAACTGCGAGTGGTTGTTATTACAAGTTGGTAATATCCAGCATGTCGGTCGCAACACCACGTCACCATATTTTCTTCTTTTTGCAACATTTTTTTTTCGTTTTTGGTTCTTCTATTTGCTACACTTTTTCATTTTTGGTTGTTTTACACATTTATATTTTACAACTTCATGCTGGTCTTTTCGTTAAGTTCGTACGTGGATTCCCCGCCACAACGAGTGGTGGGAAAATCTTAGTATATATTAATTTTCAACATTAGAATTAATAGTGATATTTTTGTCTTTTTGTTATTGTGTCTTTTGTGTGTGTGTTTGATGCGGGCCCAAGTGTGGAGGAGCGGGTCATCTTGTATTTGGAGGCACAAGATCGTGTAATAAAAGGGGCTTCACTAAAATGGCTCAAACTTGGGCTACGTGGGTCCGTTTTGGGCGTGCGACCAGACGAAACGAACGTGAGAACGAGCTCCTTCTTGCTGCAAACGCCTACGGCGGTTTGGGTCATCGTCTGGGCCAACAAACGCTTATTTCTACTAGTTATTTACGTTTTTATGTTTTTGAAGTGTTTTGGGCATTTTGTTTTTGGGCTTGTGTTTGGCCCATTGTCTTTTTGAGGCCCATTTTGAATTTATGTTCCTATTTATATGTTTCTCTAGTAATATGAAAGATCAGACTTGAATTTTTAATTAACTCATTTTCACTTCAAATTCTGTGCCCTTTGGGTTGAATTTTGGGGGGTTGGGGAAGAACTACACGGGTATTCACTGAATCAACGTGTTTGATCTTCGTTTTCGTAACACACGCTAGATCAGTGTTACATGGTAAACTTTAAGGTTTTTTTATTCTAATAAAATTTTGGTTTTTTATTATTTTGCCTCAAAAGTTAAACAAGTTATTTTTCATTAGTTTTGTTTTTCTCGCATTTAATCTTTATTCGATTGCTACTTAGCACGGGTGTTTGGTGGTCACATTTTGGTTCCCTCAAGTTTTTTTACCCCCCTCAATTTTCTAACACGTGTCAATATAAATTCAACTTTGTATACGTTTTACATCACCTGATTCATTTGATGTTGAAAATTCGTATTTTACACATTTTCCGGTTTAGTCGTCATTCAATTACTACTTAGCATGATTTTACACCCACCCTACAACGTTAGAGGCATGATTTTACTCCCTCGCCGTGACGCGGGAGGCCAACGACTCGTTAATATTATTGTCGCCTTTTAAATTAATAATAAAAAATAATAATAATCATTCGCCAAACACAATGATGTAGACGTGTCAGCAGCTAATTTGAGTGATTAAAAAACAATAAAAAAGACGTTGTCTTTATTTGGTCTTCCGACGGATATTTCATTTCACCAAGATATTTTGTGATTAAGAAGGCATTAAAAAACAATATAGATGACGTTGTGTTTATTTATTTGGTCTTCCGGCGGATATTTCACCAAGATATTTTATAAAGTCTCATAATAAATATCTCTCTCTCTATATCTCTATTATATCTCCTCTTCTCTTCTCTACTCTACACCCTGTCTGTATCTTTCACACCCAACCCATGGGGATCACCAGAAACCACCACCACCATTCACCCGATCTCACCACCACAAAGAAGCTCAAATACAATCACTACGATTATCAAGACGACACTTGCACTGGATTTGCCTTGACTTTAGGTGACTTTATTAATCCCATGTTGCCCACTTCGATTGTGGTTTCGGATGCTTTGGAACCCGATTGTCCGGTTATTTATGTTAATAAAGTCTTTGAATCTGTTACCGGTTATCGTGCTGATGAAGTTCTTGGTCGGAACTGGTATGGTTTTTTCTTTCTTTTTAAGATAATTTAATTAATGATTTGATTGGGTTATGTTTTGTGATGGAATTAATTAGTGTTTATTTGTATATTATTTCTGGATCTCGTAAAATTGATGTGTATAATTTCTGGAATAATAGTTCATTTGGTTTTTATATTAGTTTGTTTTTGTTGTTGACATAAGTTTTTTTTATAAAAAGTTTGTGGTGTTTTTTTTATGATTTTAATCATGGTTTAGGGTATATAGAAAGGTGAAACATATCGAATGGTTCGGATTAGATTAAACTGAGTCGGGCTGGTTAGAGATTTATGTGGTTTGGTTTATGGTTAGGTTTTTACTGCTTAGGTGTCTAGTTTGAAACTTGGAACGGCGCGTAAAAAGATATACCATTTAGCTTTTTTTTCATTTATTTTTGAAATAAATGATTATGTACATATTATATTTATTTCAAGGGCGGAGCTACCTTGTATCAAGGGGTAGCCCCGACTACCCCTTAATGCTCCGGTTAATTTTCCAGCGGTAGTGTAAAAAAATAAAATTTGACGATTTTTCAAAAATTTTTTTGATTTTGCTACCCTATAGAAAGTTTTTTTGAAACGTTACCCTAGAATTATTTTCTAGATCCAACACTGATTTATTTATAAACCATGTTTTCTTATTTTAAAAATCGAGAAACATTTGAAAAATAGAATTAAAAAAAATCGGTTCAAAAAGCTAAGACTAGCCTTTGTGGTCGACTTACAACTTGATCGGTTTGGTTTGTTGTTTTCTAAAACTGTAGTTAGCGATTTGACTTTTTTTTTCTTAAAGTTGTACCCCTAACTCTGGCATGAATATTGATAAAATTAATGATAAACTAAACAGTTTATATGTTAATTTATATTTATGCACATTTTAGATGAAATTTATTCTTCTATCTTGTTAACTTATCATAATTAATATCTTTATTATTTATATAAATTTTATAAATTGTCATCGTAAATAAGAAAACAAATGTAGATCATGTTCTTGATTTGGAAATGTTTGTTCTCAGTCGTTTCTTGCAGTACAGAGACTCGAGAACCCAAAGGCGGCACCCGTTGGTGGATCCTGTTTGTGTTTCAGAGATCAGAAGATGCCTTGATGAAGGCATAGATTTCCAGGGAGAGCTTCTCAACTTCAGAAAAGATGGTACGCCGCTAGTCAACCGCCTAAAGCTCGCTCCCATACACGATGATGACGGTGTAGTCACACACATAATCGGCATCCAAGTGTTTACAGAAACCAAAATTGATCTAAACAGCGTATCGTATCCTGTTTTTAAAGAAACTTGTAAGAATGAAGGGGATCAAGTGGCGTGTGAAAATTCGCCGAAAAGCGGGATAGTTAAGTGTACGGAGCGTCGGGATGTATGTGGGATTCTTCAACTTCCTGATGAAGTGATGGCTCAGAACATTTTGTCTCGGTTGTCGCTTAGAGATGTTGCTTCGATTGGATCGGTTTGTAGAAGAATTCGCCAGCTTACTAAAAACGAGCATGTTAGGAAAATGGTGTGTCAAAATGCTTGGGGGAGAGAAGTGGCAGGTTCGTTGGAACACATAACGAAGAAGTTGGGGTGGGGTCGGCTTGCTCGCGAACTCACCACGCTTGAAGCCGTTTGTTGGAAAAAGCTTAGAGTCGGTGGTGCGGTAGAGCCGTCACGTTGCAATTTCAGCGCGTGTGCTGCTGGGAACCGATTGGTTTTATTTGGTGGGGAAGGAGTTAACATGCAGCCGATGGATGATACATTTGTCCTCAATTTGGATGCTGTGAATCCGCAATGGCGGCAGGTGACTGTGAAATCGGCTCCACCGGGTCGGTGGGGCCACACACTCTCGTGCCTAAACGGGTCTTGGTTAGTGGTGTTTGGTGGCTGTGGGAAACAAGGATTGTTGAATGATGTGTTTGTTCTTGACCTAGATGCCAAACAACCAACATGGATAGAAGTGTTTGGTGGCGGTCCACCGCCACCCAGATCTTGGCACAGCTCATGCACTGTAGAAGGGTCAAAGCTAGTGGTCTCGGGTGGGTGCACCGATGCAGGGGTTCTTCTCAACGACACGTTTTTGCTTGATCTCACAATGGAAAAACCAATGTGGAGAGAGCTTCCGACTTCACGAATCCCACCTTCTCGATTGGGACATTCACTCTCGGTTTACGGAAGAACCAAGATTCTTATGTTTGGTGGCCTTGCAAACAGCGGTCATTTAAGGTTAAGATCGAGCGAGACGTACACGATAGATCTAGTGGACGAGAAGCCTCAATGGAGGGTTTTAGAATGCAACGCATTTACAGGGGTAGGGACCCAAGGTGCAGTGGTTCCACCACCTAGGCTTGACCATGTAGCCATGAGCATGCCATGCGGGCGAGTTATAATATTCGGTGGTTCAATTGCAGGCCTACACTCTCCTTCACAAGTGTTCTTGTTGGACCCGTCAGAGGAGAAACCGTCTTGGAGGATTCTAAACGTGCCTGGTCAAGCTCCAAAGTATGCTTGGGGTCATAGTACTTGCGTAGTCGGGGGCACACGGGTTCTTGTGTTGGGTGGTCACACTGGCGAAGAGTGGATTCTTAACGAGTTGCATGAGTTATGCTTGGCGAGCAGGCCATGATGTACCATGTTGCTTTTGTTTTTATCACTTTGTGAGTTATATGTATAATTACCGAGTGTTTGTATATTTTTTCGCGGCTTGTATAATGCTTATCCAAGCAGGGGCAGTAACACAAACAAAACAGTATCTTTGATCACATTTTCCGTAAATCACTCACTCTACAAGTAATGAATATGAATATGAATTAGAGTACAACATAACAAGACCCTTAAACTTGTTGAAATCCAAACATACCCGATTTCATAACTCACTTCCACGCAACTGAATCGATCTCGTCTCTGGAAGTCTTGTACAGCTGAAGTCTCTTGGCTAACATCTCTCTCTTTTCCATGAGGGACGGATCTTCATCCAACATTTTACCAAGCTGTTCTTTCTGCATCAAAATAATAGCAACAAAAGGTTATTATAGTAATAGGTTCTTAGTAACTTGTAATCATGAAATTATTAGATTAAAGGGCATACCTCTTTTCTACCAATTTGCGCATAGAAGAGATTCAGTAATGATCTCCTTGCTTCTCGGACTTGACAATAAACGACAGCCTTTGGTATCGTGTTCCTCAGAGTATCAGAAACCATACCAATGTAAGCAGAGACGTTCGACCCTGATCACAATCACATAATACATTCAGAAAGCATATTACATTATATCATATATAACTTAAATTGAAAGGTCGGTGCCGACCACCTTTTTGATTTGACAAAAATCATTCCAACTTTTCTAAATGACAAAATTCGCCCCTCAAATTTCTAATTTGACAAAAAACTACTTTCTAACTTGACAAAAAACTACTTTCTAACTTCTCTTTAACCCTCAAACTTTTGACATGTAACTCATTCTACCCCCAAACTTTGCTATCTTGTCAAAGGTAACCTCTAACTTTGTAAATGTCACTTTAACCCTCTCAAGTTTCTAAAGTTTCGAGCTTATCCTAAAACTAAATTTTTACGTTTTTATTTTTACGGGAGTGTCGGTATAAATTCGAGTCCGTCTACACTTTAACGTATTTTTTGTTTGAAAATGAGTCGGGTCAATTATATATTGATATTTTATGTACATTTTGAGTTGGACTACGTTTTGACGTAAATTTTGTTTGAAGACAAATCGGATCAAATGTATACGTTTTGATTCGATGGTATAAATTTGAGTTATCATACGCTTTGACGTAATTTTAGTTCGGAAACGAGTCTGGTCGATTGTAGTTTGTACGTTACTATTTTGTGTACGGCGCCGCCGCAACGCGCGGCAGTTAAAAAACAAGTTTATTTAATAAGATGTACCTTCCAACTTTGTGGAGCACTCACTAAATATGGCACTTAAAATGTATGATATATAATAACAGATCAAGTGTAAATATGAATATGACAACCCGGCCCATTTGCGGGTCAACACTCCAAACAAGCCAGCTCCGCCCTTTTTGACACGAACCCTCTTTGAACTGTTACCCAGCCCACCCATCTTCCTACATCTAGCATTAACAACATAAGAAAAAGACACAATAGGCAATGTGTTTACCGATCTTCCTAAAGTGATAATCATCATAGCGATCTGGTGCTGCATTTGGGCCTGATCTGTTTGAATACTTGTCATCTCTAGAATGCTTATCGTCTCTAGAATGCTTATCGTCTCTAGAATGCTTATCAGACATGTTTCTGGGATTCATGTCAGACTCGTGAATTTTACGGAAAAAATCGACTGTTAGATAAGTTGATTCCATTTCGACCAGTCGGCTAACCGTCTTCCGGCTTTCATCGCGAAACTTTTCCAGTGATTCATTTGCAGCATTTGCTATGTCGGCTTGGAGTGATGGGAAACGCTTCAACTCCTGCAAAGAGTGATTAATTTTGTTGCAAACAAAACATCCCCAAAATGCAAAAGAATAACCACATGTCATCAAGAATCAAAATGATTTACTTACCACTGTCTCTGCAATGGATTTCCTCACAAGTTCTTTTAAAATGAAGTGTACCTTAGGAGAGAAGAACACAGTTAATGAGTTAAGTCAAATAGATGTGTGAGCTTTTTACTTGTTTAGTAAAAAAGAACAGAGTAAAACGCCATTTTCGTCCCTGAGGTTTGGCCAGTTTTGCGACTCTCGTCCAAAGGCTTGTTTTTCGCATCTGTATCCAAAAGGTTTGAAATCTTGCCATTTTCATCTGGCTCGTTAACTCCCTCATTTTTTTCTGTTATGTCAGGGGTATGAAAATGACAAGATTTCAAACCTTTTGGATCCAGATGTGAAAAACAAACCTTTGAACAAAAGTCCTAAAACTAGCCAAACCTCTGGGACGAAAATGGCATTTTACTCAAAAGAACAGCTTATTTATTATATTTACTTACTGCATCAACAGAAGCTTCAGCGGGGCCCTTGAAATAACCAAGAGATCCGTCGATAAGTCTTCTATATCCTTGCTCAGGAGCAACCAAGTGAGGCTGATAACCGTCAGCCTCTGAAACAACTTTTCTGACGTTACTGGCTGACAGGTGGCGGTCTAGTGGAAGCTTTTTCATCGCCGCTGGTAGCTGATGATCAAACACTCCATATATCCTATCTCCACCAGGTCGCCTGAAAAAGAAATCGCTTTTTAGTGCTAGTTTCATGTTTAGATTTATAGAAGATGATCAGGAGGTTAAGTAAAAATCATCAATTACCCTCCATCAAGGTGCTCTTTGAACACACGATCAAATGCACGACACATTTCCAAGATTGTATAAAGTTGTGCCTGTTGATAAGCATACGCGAAAACTTGAAATAAGTTCAACAATAATTATTCTAGTTCGTAAGAACTAGTTTACTTGGGGTTAATAATGTCATACAAAAACCAATATACTTCTTAATTTTTCATGAAAAAGCCCATCAAGTTGCAAATACTAGTTGTATAATAACAAGTCTCTAAAAACTCGTCTAAAATGCATGTGCTTATGTTTTCTATTTTTAAATATTTACTTGTTAACTCTTAAATTGGTCAAAACTTGATAGAGTGACATTCAACATTCTTGTAAAAAAAACAATTATACCATCTGGCTAGGAGTTGGCTACAAAGTCCAAAACTCCTAAAAAGTGTAAGAAGTCTATATAGGCATTGTGTTTTAAATTTTAGGTTGGTGTTTTAGATTCTTTTGGCATGGTATCACATAGAAAAACACAAAACGTAGCAATTTAGAACACAATGAAATGTATTCTAGGCATGAAAATTAAAACACAATGCCAAGAAAGTTAATCAGTGTGTTTTAAATTTTATGCCTAGAATACATTTTATGGTGTCTTAAATTGTTATGTTTTGTGTTTTTCTATGTAACACAATGCCAAAAGAATCTATAACATAATGCCTAAAATTTAAAACACAATGCCTATACAGACCTCTTAACACTTTTTAGGAGTTTTGGACTTTGTAGCCGAACCTTACCCCTATACCATTTTATTTTGATTAATTTAAGAGTTGACCAGTCATAATTTTTAAAACTTCAAAAGTACGTGCATTTTAGACAAGTTTAAGGACTTTAATATACAAAAATTAGTTTAATGGCTTTTTCGTGTATTTTTATAAGTCGAGGGACTTTAATATATAAAAACAAGGATGAGAGACTTTTCCGTGAAAAATAAGAACGCATATTGGTTTCTTATGATATTAACCCTTTAATTTAAATGGTTTTCATTAATCATTTACCCCTCCATCTGTTCCAATTGGCCTACCGATGCGGTCCAGCTCAGCATTAATGTCATCAATATTCTTATTAATCAATGCAACTATGCTTGGAATCTTCTGTCTGATAACACTCTCTAAATGCTGAAGGAGAAACAAGAAAGAAATCAGAAACTTAGCAAACCATATGATGAAGAAAATTGTAATCAACTAAACAAGTACCCGGGATAAAAGCTTTGCAAGATATACTGAACCCATTTTAGGTGCCAGATGCCCATAATCAGGGCTAGTTTCAAAATATTCTTGCTCCTTTCTTCGAGCAGCCATCATATCAACATTCTTGTTAATATCTGCTTGTGAACGATTCACTATTCCGACCCATGGATGTTGAAGCCTGTAGGATCTTCCCTCAAGAACCTGTCATTATAATATTATATTGTGGGAATGTTTTAATCTTTAAATGGTTACCCAATAATTCTAGCTAATAAGCAGCCAGGGGTGCAAACGAGCCGAGCCGCTCGAGAAAAAGCTCGAAACGAGCCGAGCCTTATCAAGCCCGAGCTCGAGCCTGACAAGTGAAGCTCGTCAGGCTCGTCAAACCTTGGTGTAATATTAGTTTTATTAATATTTAATAACATTTACAACCCCTTATTTAAAATTGTTTAGTAAACGAGCCGAGCCGAGCCGAGCCGAGCCCAAACCTAAAAATAAGCTTATTTAGTAAACGAGCCCGAGCACAAGCTTCACTTATCGAGTTCGTGAGCCTAAATGAGTCTATTATTTATATTATTTTTATTAAATATATTAACTAATAGATAATAAACGAGCCAAGCCGAGCCAAGCTAGGGCTCGGCTCGGTTGCACCCCTATAAGCAACCAAATATGCATAGTATCAAAGCGAAAAATATGTCTAGAAAACTCATGAGAATATAAAACCCATACATCCAGACAGTTGGTTCCTTTATCCATGAGATCGAGTTTAGTTACCACTCCAAACGTTCGTTCACCTACAAAATAATGTATAATTTAGCATTAGTTATAGATATTATTATTAGGGTTTAGTTGTACACAGCCTATGGGATGGGCTTTTCTAGGTTTCGTATCTTGTATATTTTGAGGGTTCTGCCTCCATCGTAACCATTCAGATAATTCCAATCTAGTTTACAATTAGTATTAGGGCTACAAACCGAACGAACATGAACATGTTCGTTTGTTAAGAAAATACATGTGTTCACAAACTATTCATGAACACTTACCGAACGAGATTTTATGTTCGTGTTCGTTCGTTAAGAAAATGAACGTGTTCATTTTCATTTGTTAATTCTAGGTAACAAACACAAACTAATGTTCATTAACACAAATAAGCATTCATGAACAGAATATATAATACACTAACACTTATTTAATATTTTATTTATCGGAATTTGAAGTATTTAAATAAAATATAAAAAATTAAAAACAAAAATGAAATATCGAACATAAACGAACACGTTACCGAACATTAACAAAACAAACGCAATTTCAAGTTCATGTTCGTTCATTCATTAAACGAACAAACACAAACAAACTTCCTGCCGAACGATTCACGAGCTGTTCTCTGAACATTTGGTTCATTTGCAGCCCTAATTAGTATCTTAACTTAAGAATCATGAAGAAGCTGACTTAACGACCGTAGAATACCTGTAGGATCAACTTCTCTAGCAATCTTTATAGCATCGGACGTGGCAATGTCTTGATTAGCAGGAGAAATTGCTAAAATAATACAATTTGGCTACACGAACATTATATTATTAGATGAATAACTAATTGTATGTCAGAAACCACACCAGTTATGTTAAAAGCAAATATTCACAACACATACACATTATGCTAAAATAACATTTGGCGTAAGTTCTGTTACCTTCTCGACGTAAGAACGGACCATATTTTCAATATCCTCAACAATTGATTCTGGCTGTCCCTCTGCAAAAGCCGACAGCGTCGTTACATTGCATAAGTTAAAGTTGTCATGGTATAACACACGAGGCTGGACAAATTAACTAATACTTGAATAATAGTAAATTCTCACCTACAGCAACTTTTGTTAATCCAGGAAGATCTATGAGAGTCAGGTTCACAACTGTAAAACAAATATAAGGCACTTAATGTTGATATATCCCAAACAAATCATCCACCAAGATTGTGAACATGTCGTATGCCAAATGGAAACATAAGAAAAAAGATACAATGGAGTCTGGCTACACATGTCAAAAGTCAAACATTGCAATAAAAAGTGCAGTGAACCCATAAAGAAACTTCAAAAACCGTAAAAATAAAAACTTATGGTTCAAGAAGAGGTTGAGTGTACAGTTGCTATTCTTTATCATAAATAATATTCAAATTGATGAAAATTTATAAGAAGAGTAAATTACTTTTTGAGTCCCTGTGTTTTAGTGGTTTTAACCATTTGAGTCCAAAATCAAAAAGTTTAACGCCATGAGTCCCTAGCCATTTATTTTATAACGTTTTGAGTCCAATTTTGTTCATTTTATAACGGTCTGAGTCCAATTTTGTTAAAAAAATTGAACTCAAAAGGTTAAAATTTGGACTCAAAAGGACTCAAAAGGTTATAAAAAACGTCTAGGGACTCAGGGAGTTAAACATTTTGATTTTGAACTCAAATGGTTAAAACCACTAAAATACAAGGACTCAAAAAGTAATTTAGTCTTATATGAATGTATATATGATTGTGAAGTAAGTAACAACGACTGAAAGTGATAGTACCATTTGGAGAATAAATGCTAAGGTGAATTGGACGGTTAGAGATGGCCTTTGACCTCCCAGTAACACGCTCGGTTTCATCTTCAATCTCCTTACGCACGGCAGCTGCGCTAGGAGAAACAAATAATTAGTGATCTGACATATGAAATTATGAACTGATATATTTATTCAAGGTGACACGCATATTGGAGCAAAGCATTTACATGATGATATGTAGTAGAATTATTATCATGGAGAAACATGATATTTCATTGTAATAACTATTTAGACAGATGTTACATCTTTAGGCGCTCTTCTTTCACCTAAATTATGATAAAATCAAGCAAATGAATATGTAAGATTAGCATTTCATCCAACGATAAAGACGATCGAACAGTATCAGTGATATCTTTAATTCTCAACTGACGTTTCTGGGTTTTGTGTTCAAATTGCTGGACCCTCACTCTTTATCTTTTCTGTGTATTTCCGTTCTAATAGTATTGCTATTACAAGATGATTGTTATGTTATACAATTGCTCATGCTATGTGAACCAGCAATAATCTATCAATAATCAGTTAATGACACTAGTACCTAACACCAAAGAAACTTGGCAAAAAGTTAAAATCAAGTATTTCTAATTACCATACCAAAATCAGTGAACTTCTTCCTTGGAGCATGAAGAAATTCTGCATACTCAGTCCCCCTCTCTATCTTATGCAGCTGCAATACCAATGGCCTCCTTGTAACAATACCTTACGTTCAACAAAATATCCACAAAATAAGAATAAATGAAGTTAAAAACATCATACATGTATTTATAAACGCACCCTACAGTCCTACATGAAATCCAATAAGTGCACTAAAATCTGTATACAGAATCATCATACATGTTTATAAACACACTCCTACATACAATTTAATAGTCCACTAAAAACCTTTATATAAAATCATCATACATACATGTTTGTAAAGGCACTCCAATGAACTCTGTATATCGAATCATCATACATGTTATAAACGCACTCCTACATCAAAACCAATAAGTCCACTAAAATATGTATTTAAAATCATAGTATGTGTTTATAAACGCACTCCAATATGAAATCCAATAAGTGCACTAGAAATCAGTATATAGAATCACATATATGTTTATAAATACACGATTACACTCCTACATGAAATCCAATAAGTGCACTAACAATCTGTATTTCTAATCATCTTATATGCTTATAAACGCACTCCTACACAAAATCCAATAAGTCCACTAAAATTCTGTATATAGAAATAGAACCATCATATATGTTTATAAAGGCACTCCTACATCAAAACTAATAAGTGCACTAAGAGTTGGTACATAGAATCATCATATATGATATATGTTTACATTCGCATACATAAAATCGAATAAGTGCACTGCAAATCTGTACATAGAAATCATAATACATGTCTATAAAAGCACTCCTACATCAAATCCAATAACCGCACTAAAAATCTGTACATAGAAATCATAATACATGTTCATAAACACACCCCTACATCAAATCTAACAAAAACACCAAAAATCAACACACATAATCACCAAACATACCAGATCCACGGGGCAGGAAATCTCTACCGACAACGCTTTCCAACACAGACGATTTCCCGGAGCTCTAGATCCAATTCACCACAAAATCATCACTATTAGGTCAACAAAACGAAAACGTAACAAACGAGCATAATAACGGTAACCTCACCTGACCACCAACAACGGCGACAGTAGGCAGAGCTTCCCAAAGCGACATACCTTCGCCGCCGTGATCTCCTAACACAGTGCACGCCATCTGTATCCGGTTCACGAGCCCGATCAAGCTCTCCATTGTCGCCATTGTAGATTTGAATCTCCGGTGAGAGATTGATGATCGGTGAGGAAAATGTAGGTTGAATTTGAAGGAGATTTGAGTAGATGAAGGTGTGATTTGGGGATTTAGGGTTTGGAATCAGATGCCAGATGCAGATTTGAATGAAAAAACGGTTGAGAGGGATGAAGGTGTTTGTTATAAAGTTAGATCTAGTGAGCACGTCTCTATCAGTGCCGACGTTTTAACGTGTGATGCAACGTCGTTGAAGTTTTTTAAATTTTTAAGTTTTAGTATATAATAATTTTGCAAATATTCTCTTCGGTTATCATCGACCACTCTACACGCGAAACTATATTAGCATTTTTTAACGACAAATTTGGATCACTGACGGCGTATCATTAGAGTATCATCGTGCTACCAACAAAACCACCCGATCATATCTATCTCCACTAGGCAATAATGCATATACACCAATTTAGGAGGAAACACAATAAATTTGGGAAAACCCTTCTTGTGAGAATCGAACCCAGTACCAAATTGTCCCTAAGGCTCTCACCCCCTTGTGGGAAACTAGATTAGTATTGGGCCGTATTATTGGCACACCTTGGGAAATTAAATCGACACCCTCAATACGCATCGTATAGGCCTATACGATGCATATTGAGGTGGGTTCAAACTTCTATGTCAGTTAAAGGCTGACAATGTCCCCTTATCAAAAAGTAATACGCATCGTATTGGCTTATACGATGCGTATTGAAGGTGTCGATTTAATTTTGCAATGTAGCTTCCTGTCACGCGGTAGCTTTCCGTCACGCGAACGAAGATGAACATTGTATTTATCACGAAAGTACTGAACAACCGAGATAACAACTCTGGTTTCAACAGCTGCATTTGGAACAGGAAGTCCAACAATTCGTTCATTATCTGATGTTGTCTCAACAATATGAATGCACGCAACGAATATCTACAATCCAATCAACGCACATTATGTGTTTCAAATCAAGGGTCCCATCATTACAACCACTTGTTTGAAAATAGCCAGGAGAGTTGAAAACTGCAATTGGAATTGATCTTGGAACAGCATACTCTTGTTACCATATGACACATGATAAAAGCGCTTCTCTAGACAATATGGGATTATGTTCCGCAAATTGGGAACCACATATTTGCTTCAAGATTTATGTCTGATGTCCAAGTTTGATCACATTAGACTTCATCTGCGGCAGTCCAATGACTTTCTTCCCACGTGTATGCATCGTGATCTTCATATTCTTGGTTCAATACCAACTCATCTTTAGTAGTGTTTGTTTGAGAACCTGATTCAGATACACAACGGTTCTCCAAATCCAGATCAGCAAGCAAATACACAACGGTTCTCCAATTCCAGATCAGTAATGTAAGGAGAAGCGTTGAGATAACGGACATCCATCAAGCTTAAAAAGAAAACTTGTGTTTCCCATAGTCACAAAAGATTGTGGTTTGTGTTTCCCATGGACACTGTTTCCATAGTAAAAAACGGTTGCGGTTTGCACATTCAATCTTCATTGCTTCATTAAAATTAACAAGGAGGTCTCTTTGCTTCGTCCACTAGAACTATTTATGTATGCATTCTTTTGGTAGTTAAACCAAACATGATCAGGTATCGAAGAACGTGTACTTCAAAAATTCGGTCAAATACTGGCCAATAAGATACAAATCTGTAAAAAAATACAACTGATTACAATGAATTTCTCAAAAATACCTCTTAAATGCTTCCTAGATGTTTGAAGACCAACAAATGTCTCGGAAGTACTGAACAGCTGAGATAACAGCTCCGGTTTCATCACTTGAATCGTCTCGGAAGTACTGAACAACCGAGATAACAGCTCCGGTTTCATCACAAGAAGTCCAACAATCCGGTGAAACCACATATTTGTGTGTTTCACATTATGCGTTTCAAATCAAGGGCCCCGTCATTACAACCACTTGTTTTCAACGGGGATGTAATGCAATGATTCCTCTCAATTGAATAGACAGACATTATACCTCGTTTTATAGCAAGATAAGAAGGATGAGATATCGGCAGTTAGCTCGAAGAAGTTTCTCTCGATCATTCAACACGTGTGATTGTGTCAAGATCTTTATCTATCATGTCATCGACCAACTGCTCGAAATCCCTTTCGTTTCTCATGTTAGGGAGAATGTTCTCGAAATTGAAGGAAAAGGAAAAATGGTTGCTGAGGTTTCGTCTTCAATGATGATTCGAAACATTCTGAATAACTACACAATGTAAACATGGAATTCGTAATGATGTTTCAGAATTAAACGCATGTACGTGACAAAACAATACTTACAATTAAACAACATACATTGATCGTGGATTTAACTTAAAACCGGTTTTACCTCATGAAAAGGAAAGAAACAAAGATTTGTTGCGTACTGATTATTAAAAAGATTGTTGAAATCGAAGAAAATAGTATAAAAGATGAATTGAGGCTTGCATTATTTAAATCTGAATCAGTTGGTATGTGTTCATATCAGCGTTGTTTATCACCCTGTGTGAGCATTGGAAGCCCGACAAATAGTCTTGCAATTATATCGTGTCAAGATGTTTATCTATCATGTCATCGACCAACTGCTCGAAATCCCTTTCTCACTCATTCTCACTCAATGAATGTTAGGGTTTCATTTCTTCATGCTCCAACTCCGTAGTAAAAAACGGTTGCAGTTTGCACATTCAATCTTCATTGCTTCATTAAAATTAGCAATGCGGTCTCGGTTGCATATTTTAGAGACCTTAAAGTACGGATCCTACAGCTGCATTTGGAACAAGAAGTCCAACAATCCATTCATTATCTGTTGTTGTCCAAACAATATGAATGCACGGAATGAATTTGACAACTATGACAGCTTATTAAAAGTATAAATCACCTCCAATCCTTTCCTAGTCAAATCACACATTATAAAGTGTAAACTTATCATGTGTTGTAGTTTGGAAAGATGACCGAATAGAGATCTGAATAACAAACTGTGGAGAACTTGTTTGCGTTATCCTTCAACATACGCTAAAATACTCTAAAATACGAAAAAAGCAAAAATACATGAAAACATGCTAAAATATGCTGCAATATGTTAATATACGTCAAATTACGATAAAATACGCTAAAATACCTCGAAATGCGTTAAAATACACCGAAATACGTAAAAATACCCTAAAATAGGTTAAAATAAGCTAAAATACGTTAGAATACGCTCAAATACGTCAAAAATACTATAAAATACGCAACAATATGTTAAAATACGTCAAAATAGGCAAAAATACGTTAAAATACGCGACTAATGATATTTCCACACGTGTATACATATAACACGGCACTATGCAGTACAAGTGGATTTCAAACAAAACTGTACGTAATCATAGAATACGATATCCGCACGCAACCGAACGTTACTGAAACGACGTATGTTGAAGGTATACGTCATAGAACGACAAAATATGCGAAAGTTCATAAAAAAATGACACGTATACGCGTCGAATTGAGGAAAACATGATAAAACTAAATTTCAAATTATGCCATATACGATCGTATAGGCCTATGTTGTATCGTATATCGGCTTAATACGCATCATATCGGCCTATACGATGCGTATTAAACTTTGAATTTTCTCAAAAATACCCCTGAATTTATTAAAAAATAGGGGTATTTCAGTAATTTCCTCGATTAATACGCATCGTATAGGCCTATACGATGCGTATTAAACTATAAATTTCTCAAAAATGCGTTTCAAATCAAGGGTCCAATCATTACAACCACTTGTTTTCAATGGGGATGTAATGCAATGATCCCTCTCAATTGAATAGACATACACTTGCTTCATATGACTCACTTGAATCATCTCGGAAGTACTGAACAACCGAAATAACAACTTCGGTTTCATCAGCTGCATCGTTTACCGTGGAATGCATCCTTATTTCTGTAAATCGCACAAACAAGCATGCCTTGAACGAGTCTAGAACACTCGTAATCCTCAACCGGCTTTGAAACCGGACGAAATCTATGAAGAAACTGTTTGATTTCACTGTGAGTGGAGAAATTAGCGACAGAGAAACTGTTCGACACAGACATGCATCAAGAAAGAAGCATATAAAGAACCCTCAAAAGTTAGAGAATATACATACTTCAAAAGTTAAACATATTTTATTAGCTATTATACCTCGTTTAATAACAAGATAAGAAGGATGAGATATCGGCAGTTAGCTCGAAGAAGTTTCTCTCGATCATTCAACACGTGTAATCTAGAGGTCGGTCTCGGGTGGGCATAAGGTATGCAGATAGATAATCAGGTGTTCCAATAGAATTCCCCTGTTAACAATGTCCTGTTAATTGTTTCAGATGACATGCTTGGTAACAAAGAGGAACATTTTCTTCTTTTGTTCTTCAATCTTTGTTAGTTGTTAATGTTTTATTTTTTTCTACTTTTAGAAAGGTTTGACCACCTCATGACTGTAATAAAACGGAACATAATCCCAGATTGTCTAGAGAAGCACTTTTATCATGTGTCATATGTTGGACAGAAAGCCAGCATAGTTTGTTTTTTTTTTTTTTATAATTTTACAGACGATTTAGAGAAACAAAGAATACGTTACGAGATTCTTCGAGAATTAGAAAAGGAGAAAATACGGAACGACAAGGGTGCTGGTCTTTTCTCCCACATGTGATCCAGAGGTCAGTCTCGGGTGGGCATAAGATCCGTGGGCCCTATTGTCAGATCTGTGACTCCATGGAAGATGTAATTAAGGTAAGCGTGCCGTATCATGTGTCATAGAACGGAACATAATCCCAGATTGTCTAGAGAAGCGCTTTTATCATGTGTGATCCATAGGTCGGTCTCGGGTGAGTTGTGGTTGATATATAGGAGGAGGTTATGAAACGAATATATGTTTATGCAGATTTAAAGGACAATACTGACAGGGGTGCTGGTTTTTTCTCCCACTGTGCAAACTTGAAAAATCTCACCATAACACATTGTAGACTGGTGGGCTTGAATGGTTTTAATATATATCATTTTGGACTATCTAGTTTAATACTTGAAAATGGATATGATCGTGTCAAGATCTTTATCTATCATGTCATCGACCAACTGCTCGAAATCTCTTTCGTTTCTCGGTTTCGCATTCGACACAACACACCAAAAAATAAACTTAAAAAAATCAGTGACTTGATACGCATCATATAGGCCTATACGATGCGTATCAAGCCCGTCGCCAGACATAACCTGCACCTGTCAGTCTGCCATGTCTTTTACTTTATTTCAATACGCATCGTATAGATGCGTATTGAATTGAAAAAGTGTGCGGATAGACGGGGGTGTGCCATTAGAAAACCCCTTAGTATTAACCTTGGGAAAATCTCGGTTTCGATACTTGTACATCATATGGGTAAACATTTATACATATTTGAAAAGCATCATATCCTCATATTTGACTTATTTAAATGCAATTCCAAATGATTTGATACTTAATAGCTTTCTTTGTGAAATTATGTGGCTTCTTGATGATAAATGAACGGAAAAGATAAGAAAAATCAGTAAAACACCAAGTAAAACAATGCACTGTCGTACATCATGGATGCACGCAGATGACCCTTCAAAGATGGCCTTATAAACTAACTCCAATAGAAGCATGACCGTGCCGATAAAGTGCACGGACAGACGTGCCTATCAGAATCGTTGACACACACTCGTGCCTACACACATGCACAACTGTGCCAGCTAATTCTAAAGAAGTATACAAGTGTGTGCGACAAGATATTGGCACAACCGTGCATCCTGTGTGCAACAAGATATTGGCACGACCATGCATCCTCTATGCATGGTCGTACGTGGGCAAAATGATCCTATAAACTGAAGGCCTCCCACCAACTTTAAGCATCCACTTCTACCCACCACATCACCCACATACCACTTTTAACACTCTAGGGGACGAACCTTGAAGGTTCTAGCCCTGGTTTTACTCCTTGTCACCCTTCAAGAGAAAAACAATGTTTGCTTAAATCAAGAAACATTTGTAAAACTTCATTTCGCTTCAGTTGATCAGTTGTGACCACACCATGATTATATGACCAAGTGTTAGTTATTTTGTGTTTATAACTACTTATGAGTTATGACTAGTCTTTTTTATCATTTTGGTGTTGATGAATCTTAACATTAGTTTATGATATTTGATTTTCTAGGTGGTATGGTGTGTTTATACTTTCAAGTTCTTAAGCCATGATTATTTTTCATGAATATGGGTGCTTAATATTTATTAACTTGAGTTTTGCACTTGTGAATGTTTAGAGGCCGTGGGTCATGCTATGCAGTTCGAGTGTGTACATTTTATATACAAGAACCCATTTATTACACTAGAGATGGTGATAGAGTTTTCAAACTTATAGTTGTTTTGGTTTATGTTTTATTTTATATACCTAGAGAGAGAAAGTTTAGATCTTCTACTTGGGTTTTGGTTTTTGAGAGAGAAAACATGGATTGAAAAATTAATTACAATTGGGTTGCTAATTTTTAAGATCACAAGCCACCAAATTCAAATCAAATATATTCTTAGACTAGTGGGATGCCCGCGCGATACGATAGGAGCACAACATTTAGATAACTGTTTTAGGGGTTGCACGGGTTCAGTTCGGTTCAGTTTTGAACTATAACGAAAATCAAGTTAGTTATAAAACATATGATTCTAACCAAGGTGGCAGCGAGATATGCGTAGCAAATCAGTGGAGTAGGTCGTGGTTGAAACACGACGGAGGCGATGAATGGTGGTGCGGCAGTAAGTATTGAAAATCAAGTTAGTTATAAAACATATGATTCTAACTAAGGACTTTAACGTACCACATATACATCACCCTCATAGAACATAGTTTATGATTTTTCATTTACATACTTTTGTAAATTAACCTTGTCATAAATTATTATTTACTAACATAATATATTAATCATGAACAAAACGAAAAAAAATAAAGTTATAGTACGATGTAAAGAATCACAAATTCGTACCTTATGTTTATCAAAGCGAACATAGTCAAGTCGTACCCAGATAAGAAACCTAAAAATCAAGTTATATTCTAAATCAGTTTTATGTAAATTCATTCACGTAAATTTGTTCGTCCGTTAATCAATTTCCAGCGACAAAGACCTGAATCCTAATAATTAAACCTTTAATGTCATACATTCGCTTTAATTAAAGAAACTCTAATTTTATAATTAAAAGATAATCATGAAAATTATCCTTTTATCACTTTTCACACAAATAGAGAAAAGTTTGATTCTAAATAATATATAACTAGGTTATCACCCGCGAATACTTGGGGTTGGAAAATTTAATTTGCATTAATCAAATTATGTCGTAAATAAAATAAAAACACATGTTTTCAAACGTTCTTGATGAACACATTTGAGAGAGATAGTATGAACGAATTCGTGAGTTCTTGATATTATTGAAAATTTTATGTGTTCGGATATTTAAATTTATTAAAACTATATATATATTAAAAACTGAATAATGTGTGACGACTTAGATATATTAATTAAACGTTAATGTCTTCAAAATTAAAAAATAATTATGGGAAGTTTAATATTAATTTGTTTATTATTATCCTAAAGACGAAGAATATGAATAATTAATGGTATAATTATTTATAATTTTCTTTGTAATAAAGTTTTTGTAAATCAAGCAACACAAAAATATTCAAATGTATAATAAAGAATGAGGAAGTTGAACTTTGAGTGATCCAAAAAAATAAAAAACATTGGTATGCATACCACACAAACATGGAGGATAATCTTAAAAATTAAGACATGAGGATCAATCACATTGGTATGTCCCATTTCAACAAACCACTATGGCTCAACAGAAGTCACACATTGCAGGTATTCTTTTGTCGTCGGTATAAGCTCATGGTTCACCACATAATCCGGCATGTCCCTCAACCCATAAAGAGCCGAGGTCGGGTGCATATGGCACGACATTCCTTTCCTACAATTCACATATTCTCCCACCCCTTTTAGTCTTGCAACATTATGAAAATGATCCGGACGTATTGTTTTCCTTACAATATCACAATCTGGCCCGCACGAGGTCAACCGAATCTTTAGTGTTTTTAATGTCTTAAACAGATGCGACCTAACTTTCCGGACCTTTTTCAAACCCTTCACTTGCAGAAAATGATCGTTACATCAATGACCAGTCTCCACGATATTGATTAGCTATCCACTATTGGTACACAACCAAACTGACCCAGGTTGTTTTGCCACTTATACATAATATTTTTTCTCTTAACTATTGTAACACCCCAAAAATATAAAACTTTGCGTTTAATATGTAATGTTAATTTAACAAGAATTAACTAACTAGGAAACTACAACCCAGTTAGTTGATAGTCTTGAAATAACTTACTCTAAAGTTAAAACACTTAAACTTAAAGCTAAATGATAAGTTGAGGGACTAAACTAGTCAAAATCTGAAATTTGACTACTAAAATAATAACAAAACACAAAGTCCACCCATATGTGGGTGGGCATCGATCGAACAGGGAGAGAGGGCGACCAGGAGACCTTCCAAAACCCTAAAAACTTCATCCATCTTGCAAATTGAAGGATTAATCCAAGTCAAAATCGAAAATTGAGCTTAGAATCATGATCCTCATCTTAAGAGGATTGTAAGGTATGTAAAACCTAATGAAATCTCTCAACTTGAAATTCTCATGATTTAGGAAATCTGGAAATTTGATGTTGCATGTGTGTTAGATGGTTAGATTTGAGTTGATATGGTGTTTAGAAGTGAAACCTAGCCAACTACATGTAAAATCATGACCAAATTCAGGAAAATTCCATGAACACCTTGAAGGTGGGTTGTGGGTTTTACATGATTGTTAGGGGTCATTTTCTTAACATACGTATCCTGACCAATATCCTGCCTTTGTTTGTTAATTTGTGACCAGGATGCTGGAAGAGGATATTGCTAACATCTTGGGCGATATCCTGAGGTTTATAGAATTAACCACGTGCAGGTTAAAGGCTGAGACTTGCTAACGGTCAAGAGGACTTCTTCTCCTCAAGACTCGGACGAGTTTGTTGAAGGAGAGACGTTGAGCCCGAGAGACCAGGTCTACAACGTTCGATGAAGGAATATTCGGTGGATCCCGGAACTTTAGGATAGTTTGTTATTTATCTTAACTATAAATAGATGAGGTCGGATCAGTTTAAGTCACACAATCGACACTTACACTCTCTCATACTCTCATTTTCTAGCTCATTGCAAACACCACACTTGTATTCACATTTCGTTGTAACACTTAGTCGATCCGTACCACATCCAGCACTGTATCCTGATATTTGAAGCAATAGAAGAACAAGGCAGCTGCGATTGTCAGCTCCCGAGGTTTTATTCCGGCGATCTAGATTGATCAAGGGCTTTCCTCGTACATCTCGTGTCATTTACTTTACTTTTGCTCATAGTTTGATCTTAGATACAGCTCTATATCCTGAGCCGTATCCTGAATACTGATTTTCTAAACAACTTAACAAGCACATTTTTAATTTACTTTCTAGCACACTACCTCACTTTACTAATTTGATCACTAAAATGCTTCGGTAATTTTTGACCAAAACAATTTGGCGCCCACCGTGGGGCAAGTGGTGCTCTCTTTACTAAATTTTTTTGTAAAATCACTAATCGGCTTTCTATTTTCAAAACTTTTTGCCACATTGTCCATAATAGCCTCAAGATCAAATATGAGTTCCTCTACTGTGTCTGCTATGACTTCTGCTACTACCGGCCCGGTGCTTCCACCACCTCCTCCAAGGACGCCAGCCTCTACACGACCTCAGGATATTATACCTACTCGCAGTGTTCAGGAATCTGCTCCCGTTCTAGCTTCTAATGATGAAATTCTTACTTTATTTGGAAGTGTGCAGGAACAAATGAGGCAGCAACAGGAAACAAACCAAATGCTTTTAAGGGAAATACAACTCCTGAAGTCAGGCTCGAGCAGATCTGTTGAGGACAATGTCACTCCATTACACCCTAGAGCGTTGAACTTCAGTTCAGCTGTGTATACTGAGGATAACAGGGGGAATATCGTGCCCAGCCTTCCTCAGAATCATACTCCTGAAATACCCTCCTCGGTCAGGATGTCAACCATGAGGAGCTCAGGATATGCTTCAGGATATGGGCAAAATCCTCCAACGGGTAACGTGTCAAATAATAATAATACTTATGCTACTAACAATAGCGGATCTTTGCAGGATACAGGTGTGACATCAGCACTTACTAGGGAACTTCAAAAGCTGAAGGACATGATATCCAGTGTACCTGGGGTGGTCCAGCCGATCCCGGAAGTGTCCCAAGACAGCCATAAGATATCTCGTTTTGCACATCCTATCTGTGATGCTGAGATCCCAAAGAGATTTCAAACCCCCAACATGAAGCTTTACGACGGAACTACGGATCCTGAGGAGCATATTGCTCAGTATAGGGAAAGAATGGAGACTAACCCTATCCCTCCGGAGCTCAAGGAAGCGTGCTTGTGCAAGGGATTTGGTTCTACTCTAACAGGATCAGCCTTAAAATGGCTGTTAAACGTTCCTCCACACTCAATTACTTCGTTTGCTCATTTGGTTAATTTATTTAACAGTCAATTTTCTTGTAGTCGGAGTTTTGAGAAACTAACCAGTGATCTTTACAGGATAACTCAAGGGCCTCAGGAATCCTTGAGGGACTATGTGAACAAATTTAGTCGAGAATCCTTGGATATCCCACATCTTGATATTGCAACAGCTGTGCAAGCTTTTAAGATGGGATTACAAAAGGATTCTCAGTTTTATCAGGATCTTGTAATGAATCCCTGCAGGAATCTCGACGAAGCTCGTAACAGGGCTTTGAGATATATCCGTCTGGAGGATGACAGGAAGATGCAAGAAAGGATGAACTCATCAAACACCTATGAGTCAACTAACAGGAAGTCAGAATCCTCATTCAAATCGTATCGGCCTAAGCCATATGGCAGAAATGATAACAAGAGAGTGAATGCTGTCGAAGATGAGGATCCTGAAGAGTATCCTGAGTTGTCTGAATATTGCTTTTCTGTTAACATTCCCGAATTGATGTATGCCATGCAGGGTCTAGGAGACAAGGCTAGGTGGCCTCGAAAGAATCAACAAAAGGCTGACTGGAAAGATAAGTCAAAATGGTGTGCTTTCCACGAAGATTTCAGACATGTAACCGAGGATTGCATTGCTCTAAGGAAAGAAATAAGCTATCTTCTAAGCAAGGGATATCTGAAAGATCTCTTAGGAAGAAAGAAGAATAAGGGTCAGGATACTGAGAAGGATCCTGAGCGAGCAGCATCACCTCCCGCAGATGCCAAGAAAATCAACTTCATTTCGGGAGGATCCGACATTTGTGGGACCTCGTATTCGGCAGCAAAGAGACATGCAAAGGAAGCTAAGGCCGAAAGGGGAGACAAACCTGTCAGGATGACTACCCTCACAATTGACAAAGTGATCACTTTTGATGCAGATGACAGGGATACTGTCCAGGATCCTCACCATGATGCTCTGGTAATAACGTTATATGTGGCTAACCATTTTGTACGCAGGATACTGGTTGATAATGGCAGCTCCATCAACATAATCCAACTAGAAACTCTGAAGAGAATGAATGTATCTCCAATGGATATCACTTCAAAGTCTACCGTGCTTGTTGGGTTCAGTGGAGAGGCTAGAAACACAGTGGGAGAGATAAAGTTGCCAGTATACGTTGAAGGAGTCAACTCGATACAACGTTTCTGTGTGATGGATTCTCTATCCTGCTATAACATCATACTGGGAAGACCGTGGATTCACGATATGAAGGCCGTGCCATCAACATATCACCAATGCATTAAGATACCTACCCCTTGGGGAGTTGTCAAAGTTGATAGTGATCAGCAGGAGGCGAAAGAATGCTACTTATCCTCGATGAAATCCTCAACCAAACCTAGTGCAGCATAGCAATTAAAGACGCGGGCCCAGGATATCGTGGAGGATCCGGAGCAGGATGTGAAGAAAATTATCCTAGACCAGGATAATCCCGATATTTCGGTGCTCGTGGGAACCAATATCCCTCAGGATATTGAAGAACAATTAATTAACTTTTTAAAATGCAGGATGTCAACGTTTTCATGGAAGCATGAGGATATGACAGGCATATCCAAAGATATTATCACTCACAAGCTTGGAATTGATAAATCATTCAAGCCTGTGCAACAAAAAAGAAGGAAGTTTGCTCCTGAGCGGAACACGATTATCCAGGAGGAAGTTGAAAGATTATTAAAGTCCAGAATGATCAGAGAGGTTAAGTTCCCAAGGTGGCTAGCAAATGTGGTTGTAGTACAGAAGAAGAATGGGAAATGGAGAGTTTGTGTAGACTACACAGACTTGAACAAAGCTTGTCCTAAAGACCCATTTCCTCTTCCCCACATTGATGCAATGGTAGATGCCACTGCCGGGCATGAAATGCTGACCTTCATGGACGCATCCTCAGGATTTCAACAGATCCAAATGGAGCCTTCTGACCAGGAGGATACCGCCTTCATGACACCAACAGGTATTTATTGTTATACAGCTATGCCTTTTGGTTTGAAAAATGCAGGTGCAACATACCAAAGATTGGTAAACATGATGTTCAAAGACAATCTGGGGGACACCATGGAGGTATATATCGATGATATGGTGGTGAAATCTAAAAAGGCTGAGGATCACCTCCAGGATATCAAGGGAGCATTTGATATCCTGTATCAATACAACATGAAGCTGAATCCTGCTAAATGCCATTTCGGAGTGGGGGCAGGAAAGTTTCTTGGATATATGGTGACAAAAAGGGGGATAGAAGCAAGCCCAGAGCAGATCAAAGCTATCCTGGACATAAAATCACCCTCAAATATGAAGGACGTACAAAGATTGACAGGCCGAGTAGCAGCTTTAAACAGGTTTATCTCAAGATCCTCAGAGAAATGCAAAGACTTCTATGATATCCTGAAGAAGAACAAAAGATTCGAATGGGGGAAAAGCATGAAGTAGCCCTGCAGGTTTTGAAACGATATCTCTCAACCGCACCTCTATTGATGAAGCCTGAAAATGGTGAACCACTATTCCTATACCTTGCTGTATCAGGGAATGCTGTAAGTGCCGTTCTTATAAAAGACCATGAAGGTCAGCAATATCCTGTTTATTATGTTAGTAAAAGTTTATTAGATGCTGAAACTAGGTACTCTCACTTAGAAAAGTTAATACTAGCATTAGTCATGGCATCAACGAAACTTAGGCATTATTTTGAGACACATAGGATACATGTTAAGACAAATTATCCTGTCAAAAATGTGCTTAGGAAACCAGAGATGTCAGGCAGAATGGCCAAGTGGTCAGTAAAGTTAAGTGCTTATGATTTAGTATATGAACCTAGAAATGCCATAAAATCTCAGGCTTTAGCTGACTTTGTGGCTGACTTTAGTAGTGACATTCAGGATGAGGTAGACCTAGAAGTTCAACAGTTAGGAGAATCCTCAGGATCCTGGACATTATATACTGACGGTGCATCTAATGTAAGAGGAGTAGGATTAGGAATACTACTAAAATCGCCACAGGGGGACATATTACCCCAGGCTATTAGGTGTGAATTTCCTGCTACTAATAATGAAGCAGAGTATGAGGCTTTAATTGCAGGATTAGAGTTGGCTAAGAGCATGAGTATCAAAAATTTGCAAGTATATGTTGACTCTTTGTTAATTACTAACCATTTTAATAGATCCTATGCAGTTAAGGGTGAGAAATTAATCGAATATCTCGATATTCTCAAAAAATTAGCAGGGTATTTCGATGTTTTTATACTTGAACAGGTACCAAGGGAGGATAATGCTGAAGCGGATGCCTTAGCAAATTTGGGATCATCGATCAAGACACCTGAAGGGACGCAAATACCAATATTACATGTCTTATATCCTGCAACGAATCCTCAGGATAAAGAAGTAGCTGGTATTCAGGATCCTGGAGTAGAACATCCTGAAGAGGATCCTGAATCCTGGACGGCTCCAATCATGAGATATCTCAAAGAAGGACACATCCCTGGAAATGAAAATCCTAAGGCATTTAGGATGAAGGTATCACGATTCACTATTATAAATAATATTTTATACAAGAAATCTCTTGCAGGACCGTATTTGAGGTGCTTGGAGGATCCTGAAGCCAAAGAAGTACTTCAGGATATACATGAAGGGGATTGTGGTAACCATGCTGGGGGCAGGTCGTTATTCTCAAAAGTGTTAAGGACAGGATATTATTGGCCAACGATGAGAAAAGATGCTGCAGAATATGTTCGAAGATGTGACGCATGTCAAAGACATAGTAACATACTGCATCAGCCAGCTGAACCATTATATCCTGTTGTTTCCCCTTGGCCATTTATGAAGTGGGGTATGGATATAGTGGGAAAGCTACCAAAAGCTCCGGGAGGAAAAGTCTTTATGCTAGCAATGACGGATTATTTCTCTAAGTGGGTTGAAGCAGAAGTATTTGTTCAAGTTAGAGACCAAGAAGTAGTATCCTTCATCAAGAGGAATATCCTGACCAGATTTGGAATACCAGCCGAGATAATCTGTGACAATGGTTCTCAGTTTATAAGTAAGAGGACTACTGACTTTTGCAAGAGTTGGGGAATCAAAATGATTACATCTACTCCGGTACATCCTCAAGCAAATGGACAAGCATAATCCTCAAACAAGATAATTGTCAATAACTTAAAGAAAAGGCTTGGAGCCAAAAAAGGAAGATGGGCAGAAGAATTACCCTTTGTTTTATGGGCTGATAGGACGACGGTAAAGAATGCAACAGGCCAAACCCCATTTTCGTTGGTGTTTGGAGCAGAAGCAATGATTCCAACGGAAATGACAATACCTACTGCAAGATCTACCTTAAGTGATCCTGAGCAGAATCCCGAAGCCTTGAGTCAGGATTTAGACACTATAGATGAAAAGAGAAATGCGGCAAGACTAAGGATGGCAGCATATCAACAGAGAATATCCAGGGCATATAACAAGAATATTAGAACCAAAAGATTTAAGGTTGGAGATTGGGTGTTAAGAAAGGCTTTTCAGAATACTACTAATCCTGCCGATGGTAAGTTAGCTCCAAAATGGGAAGGACCATATGAAGTTGAATCAGAAGCAGGGAAAGGAGCATACAGACTCAAGAATATGGAGGGGGATATGCTACCGAGGTCTTGGAATGCTATACACCTTAAGCTCTATTTCAAGTGAGTTTAGAATTTAATTTCTAGCTCAGGATGGTATGAATTCTATCTTTTTTAAATATGTTTGGTTTAATTTGTTATTTGCAACCCAATACTCACTTAAGCATCGGAGGGGTGTTAGCCAAGCTAACACCCACCTTAGTTTACAATTGTTTTGCAAGATATGTTTCAGGATATAGCTCCAGGATATGTACTCAGGATAACTCAGAAGATTAGAGGATTGGCCCCCTCTCTCACGTTTAAGGGATACTGATCCCTTCACAGGTTTAAAGGTATTCACCTTTCTTCCGAATTGGGTTTAAACACCCCGCCTGGAGCGCAAGTTATTCAGGGATAGTTCAAGGTGGCGGGACCAGTCCATGTAAAAGTGGCTGACAATTTCGTTACTGTTGGCTATATCCTGAATCCTAAAGGTATATGAGGATTGATCACCCTCTCTCACGAAAGGGTATTTTCATACTCTCTAAGGTTTAAAGGTTTTCACCTTTCTAAGTCTTGGAGTTTATACACTCCCGCCTGTAGCGCATGAAAATTTGGGATTTTCCCCAGAATACGAGGGATTTATCTCCAGTACATCCTTGGGTTTTGCCCTTGGGACGTAAAAAATTGCCTATGGAAACTGACATTCAGAAGATTTCTAAAGTATTTGAAGACATTGTACACATGGGACATTCCCACCAAGGTGGTGGTGTAAAGCTAAAAGGATGAGGTTTGGAACTAATGCACTAAGTACCTTGCACAGGGGACATCTTCATTGAAAGAGTTGCGAAGGGATTGAAGCTTGGTAATAGGTTTATACCCTATTTCTGGTATGATCTTTCCTTTGTAAACATCGTCTAAGTTTTTAGTAACATTATGTTTTATAAAAGGATAAGTATCCTGATATATTCTCAAAGTCTTTTTCAGAATATTTGATTAGGGTGTTTGAAACTAGTGTTGGTTTGGAACTTTAATCATTTAAATATTATCAAAACTTGGCTTTGAAAAGATAGACTGTTTTTCACACTCTAAAGAAATTTTTACAAAGTTGAAGGAACGTTTGGAAGTTCTATCTAATAAAAGGCTTTTGCAGTATATCGCTGAGCATACTGATCAGGATATTTTATAAGATAACAGTATGAAATTTTTTGCAAAGCTAAGATTTACACTTAGAAAAATAAAAGATGAAATTATTCTTAAGCAATCAATACTGGTTGATAACCGAAGGTTTCATCCTGAAACCCAGGATCCATCCACCCTCGGCTATCAAGTTGTTTCGATACAGAAATATAAATTGTTCATAAAAACATAAAATTGTTCGAATGATTTAAAGGAAATAAGCTCTAGGGGGTAGTGCCTTCTTGGTCCATAGCGGTTTCAGCAACATCCGTCTTGGGATCAGCCTCAGCATCCTTCTCAGCATCGGTTGTTTTTTCAACTACTTTGGAAGGTTCTTCGACAGTTGATTTGGAAGAGGTGCCGCCGAGGTTCTTCAGCTTGGTCTCCCAAGCAGCAACATCCCAGGAAGGGCATTCGAAACCTAATGTTTTGGCTTCGTGAGCCATCTTCAGCCTGGCTTGAAGGAGAGATATGACGACGGAACTTTTGAGGCTTTCCCGGTAGCTGACCATATCCCGTTCGTATTGCACATGGGCGGCTTCCAGATCGGCCTGGGCTTGAAGAGTAGCTTTGTTGAGAGCAACTTGATGTTCTTGGGTCATAGCTTTGTATTTCTCCTCGTAATGACGAGATTTGGCGGCCGCAATCATACCTTGGTCGGAGATTGTGATTTCTGCTTCCTTTAGCTTAGATTCAAGTGTTTTGTTAAGCTTGCAGGATTCTTGATATAAATGAACCAAACGCTCAAGACCCTACAAAGGTAAGAGGACAGGGATTAATATTATTAAATCTTTGAAAATAGTCTAAATTGCAGGATATAATATGAAGATACTAACCTGGTTAAGAAAAGAAGTCATAAACCCACTGGCTTCAATGAACCCGTGCTTTTCGTAAGGAAAGGTGTCAGAAATGACAGGGGAATCGGGTTCTTTCCTTTTGCGGGAACTTGAACTCCGGGGCTTGGTAGCCGGTGAAGGTTTAGGAATGATGATGGCTTTGGAGCTGCTGGGTTTGGATGTAGCTGTGGTCTTGGGGCTAGGTTCTTTCTTGACCTGGATCTGGTCATAATAGCTGTCCAATTCGTCAAGATCAAAGACTTCGGGGATCTTAGCTGGTGCTGCATAAAGGGAAAAGTTTTACTCTTTATCTTATCATTTTGCTGTTGTGACTAATTATTTTGAAAGAAATTCTTACCAGACATCTCGGATGATGAGTATTGACTGGAACTAGGGACGTGTGTGGTGAAAGTCCTGTCTATTGCAGGTAACCGGTAAATAGTATTGATTCTCTTCTCTGACTCAGCGGTAGGGGGAGCAACTTCCTTGAAGTTCACTGCATAAAGATCAAAGAGAAGAGTATTAATAGAAGATAACAATCAAATGATCTATGAGGATATTTATAATCCTACCGGTGGTTAACCACTCCACCGGAAGGTTGGCACCCTCAGCAATGGAATCTCGTTTGACAAAGAAGAATTTGCGTTGCCATCCGTCTTCGTTTTTGGTGGCTTTGAGAATCAGGGGTTTGCTGGAGGTCGAGAAGAGCAAGAACCGACTAGAGCCATGGGATCGAAGGCGATAAGCAATAGGTAAATCCTCGATGCAGAGGTCGGAGCAATGGAGGTTCTTGATTTGGTTGAGTACAATTAGTACTCTCCAAACCATGGGCATGGTTTGAGCAAAAGAGATGCCGGTAATTTGAAATAATTGCATCATGAATTCAGGAAAAGGGTATTGAAGACCTAATGAAAAAGGATATGCTGGAAAACAGACCCATTCGGTGGAAGAAACATCCGATCGGATTGACCGATCGAATGGTCTAAAGACCGTGCTGTCAGGGAAAGCGCCGGAGGCTCTTAAAGCTGCAATGTCTGCGTTGTCAAAAGCGCAGATCTCCTTTTCAGGGTTTTTAAGAAGATTTTGCTGGGTGAAGGTCTCGGCGTCCATTGCAAGTAAGGTGAAGTAAATTGACAAAAAGAAAATCAGAAATGGAGAATTACCTGAAGGTTCTGTTGAAGATATCTGCTTTTCAAACAAGAAAAGAGAAGATATAGGGGCATCGTGGATCTCCATTGAGTAAAAAACGCGTTGGAAGTTACGATGTGATATTGACCGTCGCTTCGTTTTAAATGCCTTGAGTTATGGGATAAGATTTTTGAAATATATCCGTTGGATTGGTATACCAACCGATATATTTGGGGACAATTGTTAGGGGTCATTTTCTTAACATACGTATCCTGACCAATATCCTGCCTTTGTTTGTTAATTTGTGACCAGGATGCTGGAAGAGGATATTGCTAACATCTTGGGCGATATCCTGAGGTTTATAGAATTAACCACGTGCAGGTTAAAGGCTGAGACTTGCTAACGGTCAAGAGGACTTATTCTCCTCAAGACTCGGACGAGTTTGTTGAAGGAAAGACGTTGAGCCCGAGAGACCAGGTCTACAACGTTCGATGAAGGAATATTCGGTGGATCCCGGAACTTTAGGATAGTTTGTTATTTTATCTTAACTATAAATAGATGAGGTCGGATCAGTTTAAGTCACACAATCGACACTTACACTCTCGCATACTCTCATTTTCAAGCTCATTGCAAACACCACACTTGTATTCACATTTCGTTGTAACACTTAGTCGATCCGTACCACATCCAGCACTGTATCCTGATATTTGAAGCAATAGAAGAACAAGGCAGCTGCGATTGTCAGCTCCCGAGGTTTTATGCCGGCGATCTAGATTGATCAAGGGCTTTCCTCGTACATCTCGTGTCATTTACTTTACTTTTGCTCATAGTTTGATCTTAGATACAGCTCTATATCCTGAGCCGTATCCTGAATACTGATTTTCTAAACAACTTAACAAGCACATTTTTAATTTACTTTCTAGCACACTACCTCACTTTACTAATTTGATCACTAAATTGCTTCGGTAATTTTTGACCAAAACAATGATGATGATGAACACTAGGGTTTAGATGATTATCCTAGTGTAAATTGATTATAGAAAAGTGATTTCAGAAAGGTATGATGATTAAAATGCTATATGAGGGCTTTATTGATGTTAAGTTAACTAGCTAGCAAACTATGAACTTAAATGCAAATGATGTAGAAATTCTGCCCTCATAGTGTTTGTAGAAATGCCTCAAAGAAGGCTTAAAAATAGAAATTTAAAGCTTTAACGCATAATTATGATGTTTCGGTATAATGTGCGAAGCGAGGTCTAAAGAGAGTTCTAAACATGTCTTGAATTGAACTCTATAGGACAAGATACCGGAACATCGAGTGGACAAGCCGGTGGTGATTCGCGGTTGAAGGGCGTGCGCTAAGGTATGTAACTTGACCCGTTACATTAAGTAAATTTAAATCATTATAATATGCATAGTTGAATTTTAGAAATAAGGTTGCTATGAATTTAAGCGATGATATCGCTATATTGAATAATTGGGCAAAAGTTGGTTAGAACTCGTTGGTAGTCGTCAAAAGGAAGAAATCCCGTAGACGAGCCAAACGGGTCGGATAATCAAGTTAGGCATGGTTAATGCTCCGGATTATGATAGATTGATTGTTGATATTGGATATTATATAGCATACTAGAAATGCCAGATTTTAATATATTGATATCATAGAATACTGAAATCCGAGGGTTGGGGTTTTGGTATAATGATCAAACAAACAAAACATGAAATTTCCAGGTAATACCGTAAATTACAGTAGTACCGTAATTTACGGTAGATGCCAGAAGTTTACGGTGGGGATCTACTGATTTACGGTGGAATCCTTATTGAAAAATTGTCCACCGTAACTTACGATGGAACCGTAAGTTACGGTAGAGTCAGAAAAGTTTTGAAATTTTTATTTTTCAATTCATCGAATGTAATTTCGGTTATGTATTATTTCTAAGAACTCCATTATTAATGTTTTGTGATAAACATTTCAGTTTTCAGGTATATCAAGTAGTGGGATGATGATCAAGCTATCAAGTCGAACCGAACACAAAATTTAACGCTTCCGCACTTGATCTTTTGTTTTAAACTTATGTTAACAATTGTAATTCCTGTCTTGAATATGGTTTCGTACGATCAATATGTGAATGTTGTGTCTAGTTAAAAATTTTCAAGTCTTGTAAGTTTCTTGTAAACTTCAAATTTTGGCATGATATGCAAGGTATTAAGTCATTAAATCTAGTAATATAACAAGGGTGTTACAAGTTGGTAATCAGAGCTCAAGGTTGTCAGTAAGTGTTCGGTTCAAGCTTGATCGATTGTCCGGTAAGAACTAACTTATTTTGTTAATAAATTATGTACTACGTAGAAAATGAGAAATGAACAAATATGCATGAAAAGAGTGTGTAAGCTCACTCAAAAACAAGAAATGCATGAAACAAGAATTATTAAATCAAGTCACGGACTTGATTGAATTGAAACAAGAATGATTAAATCAAGTTACGAACTTGATTAAATTGAAACAAGAATGATTAAATCAAGTTACGAACTTAATTAAATTGAAACAAGAATGATTAAATCAAGTTACGAACTTGATTGAATTGAAACAAGAATGATTAAATCAAGTTATGAACTTGATTAAATCAAAACAAGTAAAGCATGTGTTATAAATGGAATGTTTAACAAACAATGTAAACATTTCAGAATAAAGATGGCTGATGGAGGTAATGATAATACGGTGCCAAGAGTCACCGAGCAAATGAAGGAAGTGATTGCCGAAGAGGTTGGAAAGGCGATCGAAAACAGTTTGTCGGGCTTTATTGATAAAATTCAAAACACAGTTTTATCAATAGTAGAAGATAGAATCAAGAAACTGGAAGATAATTCAAATGTAGCAAAGGAAAAGCATGGTGGACGAAAGCCTTGTTCATACAAGGAATTCATGGCCTGTAAACCACCAATATATAATGGGGAGGTTGATCCAATTGTGTGCCAACGATGGCTAAGTGATATCGAAGGAGTATTCGAGAGAACTCATTGTGATGAAAATGACTACGTAGCTTATGGTACGGGTCAATTAAGAGGTCAAGCGAAAGACTGGTGGGATAACAAAAAGAAGGAGATTGGAAGTGAAGCGGCTAAAGCCATGACATGGGAGGAGTTTAAGACGCCGTTTCTTAAACACCATAGTCCCAAAGCGGTCATAAATAGAATCAAGGAAGAGTTCATGCAACTCAGACACAAGGGTGAATCCATAGACAAGATCACGGGGATGTTTATGGACAAGATAAAGTTCTGTGATGATTTGGTGACAAATGAAGAACAAAAGGTCTATTACTACCATAACATGCTAAGTGCGGAGTATAGAGAGTTCATAACCCCTTCAAAATACGAGACCCTTACCGAGATTGTCAATGCTGCTCGGGAAAGGGAGATCGAACTGAAAAAGAGCATAGAATGGGGTGAACGAAGGGCACAAGATGTGAATCCAAGCCCTACTAAGAAGGCACGAACAAACGAAAGCGCAAAGAAATCTGATACGAAAGGCGGGTCGCCAAGTTGCAAAATCTGCGGGAAGGGTCATAAAGGCGAATGCCGTTACAAGGATAAGCCTTGTCCCATATGCAAGAAAACGGGACATATGGCTATATCATGCCCGGAGAAAGTGACGGTTTGTTACAATTGTTATCGAACGGGTCACAAGAAGTCGGAATGCCCGGAGCTGGTTGGAAAGAAGGATGGGCAGGAACCGAAAGGTGAAGCCCCGAAAGCAAAGGCAAGATCTTTTCAACTAACCGCCGCAGAAGCAAAGGTTGAACCTGACGTGGTCTCAGGTATATTTGCTGTAAATTCAATTCCTGCACACGTGTTATTTGATACGGGTGCGAATAAATCCTTTGTTTCATATGGACTTATTCGACATCCTTCATTCGTTCTAACAAAATTACCTGTGCCTTTAGAAGTAGAGATAGGTAATAACAAGAGCTTTATTGTTTGTGATGTATGTGAAAATTGTAAACTGAGCATCGATAATGAAGAATATTTGATAAATCTAATCCCGATGTCGATGGGAGAATTTCAAGTAGTCGTTAGGATGGATTGGCTATCTCGACACCATGCAAAGGTCGTGTGCTTCCGTAAAGAGATAAAACTAACTTCTCCGAGCGGGAAACACGTCACCATTTATGGCGAAAAAGGAGGCAACCCCATAGTATGCTCAATGTTGAAAGCTCACAAGCTAATGAAGCGAGGATGCAAGGCATTCATGATATACGCTAATGAGCCCGAGAAAGAATCACGAAAGATTGGAGATGTACCGGTAGTACGAGATTATGAAGATGTTTTTCCGGAAGATTTACCGGGGATACCGCCTGAACGGGAAATAGAATTCGGGATTGAATTGATTCCGGGCGCGAAACCCGTAGCAAAAGCCCCGTACCGACTTGCACCGTCGGAATTACAAGAGTTGATGTCCCAAATTCAAGACCTGCTTGACAAGGGATTCATAAAGCCGAGTGTGTCCCCTTGGGGCGCACCGGTGTTGTTCGTAAGAAAGAAAGATGGGAGCATGCGCATGTGTATCGATTACCGGGAGTTAAACAAACTCACGGTAAAGAACCGATATCCGCTCCCAAGAATAGATGACTTATTCGACCAACTACAAGACGCGAACTGGTTTTCAAAAATTGACCTTAGGTCGGGGTATCACCAACTAAAGGTCAAAGAAGAAGATATGCCGAAGACGGCTTTCCGCACGAGATACGGACATTACGAGTTCCTCGTGATGTCATTTGGGCTAACAAACGCACCCGCGGCTTTCATGGACCTCATGAACCGGGTTTGCAAGCCAATGTTGGATAAGTCGGTCATCGTGTTTATCGATGATATCTAGGTGTACTCGAAAAGTGAAGCTGAACACGCACACCACTTACGAGAAGTGTTAGAGACACTTAGACGAGAGAAGTTATATGTGTCACACCCCCAAAATCCACACGCGGAGTACCACCGCTTGGAGGCGTGACACGACCAGGATCAAGCCACCAATCATATTGAACATAAGTATATAGTAAAAGTCATTCATCAATACGATAGGTGTTTCCAAAACCAAATATAAACAAGTGTGTAGCGGAAGCATTTATGTAAAACCCAACATAAGTTTAAGTACAAAATGTCATAATGTTTAACAACACATTCACGATCCATGTCCACAACGACCGTGCCTCCCGTGCAAGCTCCAAAAGTACCTAAGGTCCTGCAAGGCATGTAACAGAGAGTCAACAACTAGTTGAGCGAGTTCACAGTAAGTAAGTTCGTAAATGCAAGTTCGTTTCGTAACGTGCGGCTATACTGGGCCGATAGTATGTTCTATTAGTGGGGCTTCCCATGTTTGCATATACACTAGACTATTTGTAACCATAAGTGTTCTTCTTACCGAGAACAGTAGTACGTACAAAGTTTACGTAGGTTTTACGTAAGTGTCCTTCACAACCGAGGACAGGGGTACGCGGGGGTTTACGTAGGTTTTACGTAAGTGCCTGACACAACCCGAGGCAGTAATGAATATAAGTTTACGTAGGTTTTACGTAAGTGTCCTTCACAACCGAGGACAGTGATGTGTACAAGTATACGTAGGTTTTACGTATGTGTCCTGCGCATCCGAGGACGATGGTAGATAGTCTAGTAACATTGTAAGTACAAATCCATTCCTTCAATCCCATTCCCAACCCCGGGAATCCCATGCCTTGGTAAGAGTGTGAACTCACCTTGTTTGCTCGGTATGTTAAGTTAAGTGCTCACAATAAATCAGTCAAGTCCTATAGTGCACGTATATTCAATCAGTTCACATTGTTTGTAAAGTTTCACATTTAACTAGTGTCACACAATTATATCACAGAGTGTGTTTGGCAGTTAATCATACAACATAAACAGTTAATTCTAACATAATTAACCAATAACACAGTTAATAAACTAATAAGGTTAATAAGCTAACAAGTTGCATACTTAACAGAATCATTCAACTAATTAAATTTACTGAACCAACAGTGTTAATACTTAACAGAACTAATAGTATTAATAAAGTTAATATAATAACTGAATTAATGGACTGAGTAAATAAACTAACAAGGTTATTTACTTAACATAGTTACCCACTTAACAGGGTTACATATCTCAATAAAGTTAACCTAGTTAACTTACTTAACAACTAACAGAGTTAATTAACTGAGTTATTAACTAACAGTTTAGCAATACACATAATACATGGGACGAAAACAGGATTTCGAAATCCCTCCTTGGCCGAAATCCCTTAATGCCGAACACACTACACCTTGGCCGAAATCCCTTAATGGGACGAAATCCCTCATATGGGCGAAATCACTTAAGAGCCGAAAACCACATGTGGGCCGAAAACCCTTTGGGCCGGAACTGTTTGGGCCGAAATCACTTCATGTGATTTCGTCCAGTTTATTAATGTGGGGGGGGGGGGTGTTTTCGTGAGCATCATCATCTTCACCAAACTCACTGTAACTTAACCCAGCAACTAAATCTCATTACAGTTACATGTTTAATCATCTACAAGTCATTTAAATCAATCATTGATATGTAATATATAATTTTCCAACATCATATGATACCAGGATCCCGATTTAATCAGTTTATCATTCATTAACATATACCCACTGTTGTTCAAAATATCAAATATACAGAAGGTTCATAGATGATAATTATCTATCAAGCACACAATGATCAATCACATAATCACATATATCAATGTATACATACATCATGATTAATCATCCAAAATCATACGATATGCAACAAGAAACAACTTGAATCATGAAATCACTAACCAAGGATTAAACAGAGGTTTTGCTTCAAATGAGGAAATTCTCTTTTGTGGGTTTCAGATGTAGAGAGAGAGAGAACAAAGTGATAAGGTTTGGTAAGTGGGTAACGTCTCGGAGAAGATTTGTTTATAAAATGATTATATATATAAAATATCTCAAGACTGGACACTGGGCCAAGCCCATCTGTGATTTCGTTGGTCATCAGTGGACGAAAACACTTAAAGTGTTTTCACCACTTGGGTGTTTTCATGAGTACTTGTTCTCAGTGAGTTCCAACTTTATTAATCATGTTAAATAATACAAACCTTATTAACATACTATCACATATAATAAATATTATGCATCCCAAATATAAAATATCAATCGCAGTACTATTTAACGTATTACAAAGGTAATCGTTGTGAAACAACGAGTCGTATTAACAAACAACTAAATAAAAAAAAATTAGCGTGCACTAAATGCGAAGATAGAAATCTTGGAAACTCGAGTTGTCACATTATCCCCAACTTGAAAGAAATTTCGTCCCGAAATTTAGCATGCGGTTACTGAGGAAGCTAGGTATGTTATCGTTTACTGGTTTTCCTGGGGTGTCACATCATCCCCCCCGTTGATTTGGAATTTCTTCCCGAAATTCTGTAGTAGCTTCAGCCTCAGTAGTAGTTGCATTGTTTTCGAACAACTGGGGATATTTGAGTTCCATTTGGTCTTCGCGTTCCCAGGTAAACTCTGGGCCACGACGGGAGTTCCAACGAACTCGAACAAGAGGTATTCTGGTGTTCTTGAGGACCTTAACATCTCGGTCCGTGATTTCAACCGGTTCTTCGACGAAATGCAACCGTTCGTCGATAGTGAGCTCCTTCAAGGGAACTATGAAGGTCTCATCTGACTGCCACTTCTTCAGATTCGACACATGAAAGACGTTGTGAACTGCACTGAGTTCAGCTGGTAAGTTCAGTCTGTAGGCCACTTTGCCTATTTTCTCTATGACTTCAAATGGTCCAACGTATCGTGGATTTAGTTTGCCTCGTTTGCCAAAGCGAACAACACCCTTCCAGGGTGAAACCTTGAGTAGTGCTCGATCCCCAACCTGGAATTCGAGTATTTTCCTGTCTTTATCGGCGTATACTTTCTGACGGTCACGAGCTGCCGCCATGCGTTGTCGTATTTGAGCAATCTTTTCAGTAGTATCAACTACCATTTCTGGACCTGTGATCTGACTGTCACCCACCTCTGCCCAACAAAGAGGTGATCGGCATTTACGCCCGTACAATGCCTCAAATGGAGCAGCTTTAATGCTGGTGTGGTAACTGTTGTTGTATGAAAATTCCACAAGTGGCAAATGTTTTTCCCAGCCTTTGCCAAAGTCAATTACGCACGCCCGAAGCATGTCTTCCAGAGTTTGAATAGTGCGCTCAGACTGCCCATCGGTCTAAGGGTGATAAGCTGTGCTCATGTCTAATCGAGAGCCAAAAGATTTGTGCATTGCTTGCCACAGTTCTGAAGTAAAACGTGCATCACGATCAGAAATAATAGATGTGGGCACCCCGTGCCTCGAGACAACTTCTCTAAGGTATACGTCTGCTAGAGTGGAAAACTTATCCGTTTCCTGGATAGCCAAGAAGTGAGCAGACTTTGTGAGTCGATCCACGATCACCCAAATAGTATCATTTCCGCGCTGAGATCTAGGTAGGCTAGTAACAAAATCCATGGAAATTTGTTCCCATTTCCATTGTGGTATATCAGGTTGTTGGAGTGGGCCTGAGGGTTTCTGATATTCCGCTTTGACTCTCGCACAAGTCAAACACTTGCTAACGTAAGTTGCTATGTGGGCCTTCATGCTAGGCCACCAATATGTAGTTCTGAGGTCGTGGTACATCTTATCCGAACCAGGATGTACTGAGTAGCGAGACTTATGAGCTTCATCCATTACAAGCTCACGTAAACTACCATAGTGTGGGACCCAGATGCGTTCGGTTACATAATAGGCGCCGTCTGCCCTTTGTTCTAACCGTTGCCTTGAGCCGCGTAGGGCTTCAGCCCTGACGTTTTCTGGTTTCAATGCTTCTACCTGAGCATCTCGTATCTGTGAAGGAAGACTAGACTGAATAGTGAGTTGCAACGCTCGTACACGCCTAGGTGTAGTATACTTTCGACTGAGGGCGTCTGCCACCACATTGGCTTTGCCCGGATGGTACTTTATAGCACATTCATAATCGTTCAGTAACTCGACCCATCGACGTTGTCGCATGTTCAATTCTTTCTGCTTGAAGATATGCTCAAGACTCCTGTGATCGGTGTAGATGGTGCACTTGGTGCCATACAGATAATGTCGCCATATCTTGAGCGCAAAAACAACAGCTCCAAGCTCTAAATCGTGCGTAGTGTAATTCCGTTCGTGAATCTTAAGTTGGCGCGAAGCATAAGCAATAACTTTATCCCGTTGCATCAACACACATCCAAGACCTTGGATAGATGCATCGCAGTAGACTACAAAATCGTCCGTGCCTTCAGGCAATGAGAGGATAGGTGCGCTACAAAGTCTATCCTTTAAGTGCTGAAACGCTGTTTCCTGTCTATCACTCCAACGGTAAGCAATACCTTTCTGTGTCAGTAATGTAAGCGGCTGAGCAATCTTTGAGAAGTCTTTGATGAACCGTCTATAATAACCCGCCAAACCCAAGAATTGGCGTATTTCGGTTGGTGTACGAGGTGCAGGCCAGTTCTTGATCGAATCTACCTTGGATGGATCAACATGAATCCCATCCTTGGTTACCACATGGCCTAAAAAGTGGACTTCACGAAGCCAGAAGTCACATTTTGAAAACTTAGCGTACAGCTGTTCCGTTCGAAGAAGTTCCAGAATAAGTCGTAAATGCTGCTCATGTTCCTCCCGACTCTTCGAGTAGATCAGGATGTCATCAATGAAAACAATAACAAACTTGTCAAGATAAGGTTTGCACACCCTGTTCATAAGATCCATGAAAACCGCAGGCGCGTTCGTTAGCCCTAATGGCATAACCAAAAACTCGTAATGACCGTAGCGAGTTCTGAATGCTGTTTTAGAGACGTCCTCATCCCGGACTCTCAGTTGATGGTAACCTGACCTCAGGTCAATTTTCGAGTAATAGCTCGACCCTTGCAACTGGTCGAATAAGTCGTCGATGCGTGGAAGTGGATAGCGATTCTTCACGGTCACCTTGTTCAGTTCGCGGTAATCTATGCACATACGAAAGGTACCGTCTTTCTTCTTTACAAATAATACTGGAGCTCCCCAGGGTGATGAGCTAGGACGTATGAAACCCTTTTCCAAGAGTTCCTGCAATTGCTTAGACAGTTCTTCCAGTTCAGTTGGAGCTAAGCGGTAAGGTGCTCGAGCTATAGGTGCTGCTCCTGGAGCTAGCTCGATCTGAAATTCGACCTGGCGATGAGGCGGTAACCCAGGTAACTCTTCAGGAAACACTTGAGGAAAGTCGCGTACTACAGGAATGTCCCCAATCTTTTTCTCTGTCGTCGATGTATCAGTAACGAGTGCTAAAATAGCTATGTGGCCCTTTCGCAGACACTTCTGTGCCTTCAAGAAGGAGATGATGCCACTCACGACACCACACTTATCGCCTTGAACTTCGAGAGGTTCTTTGCCAGTACGGGGAATACGAATGATCTTCTCCTTGCATAGAATCTCTGCTTGCTGTTGGGATAACCAATCCATACCAATGACAATGTCGAAACTACTCAGAGTTATAGGAATGAGATCGATAGAGAAAGTCTGACCAGCGAGGATAAGATTACAACCCTGAACTATGTGCGTGGCCTCTAGACTTTTACCGTTAGCTAACTCTACGACATGTTTGGTGTTCAAAAGTGTTGGTGCGCGTTTAAGCATTTGACTAACTTTCAGAGACATATAACTGGTATCCGCACCCGAATCAAATAATACGGTAACATAAAAGTCGTCGAGAAGAAACTTACCCGTAACCACATTAGGATCGTTCCTCGCATCACCCCGACCAATCACAAATGAACGACCCCTAGCACCACTGTCGTTGTTGTTTCCCCCATTGTTGTTCCCAGTGCCCTGATTATTGTTGTTGTTGTTCCCATTGCCCTGGTTGTTGTTGTTGTTCTGGTTTCGGTTTAACTGAGGGCAGTGTCTTTTGAAGTGACCTTCAGCACCACAATGAAAACATCCCTTGTTACCCTGTTGTTGGTTCTGTTGCGTTTGCTGCTGCTGTTGATTCTGAGTTACAGGCCGTGGGCTCCTACAATCCTTGGCCTCATGGCCCATCCTGAGGCACCTCTGACAACGACCCTTGTTGCACTGGCCACTGTGATGCCTGTTACAGTTGTTACACCTTGGGAGGTTCCCTCGATAACCACCCTGCCTGTGACTGCCCGAAGATTGCTGACTTGGGCTCTGATAGTTGTCAGTCTTTCGCTGCTGAACTTGAGACTGTACTAAAGCTGAACCTTTGCTGGAATCCCCCTCCCATTTTCTCTTGTTAACACTGGGGGTAGCAGGAGTAGTTGCTGAAACAGTAGCAGTAGTAGTAGCGCTGATACGTTTAGGCAGCTTGTTCTGTTCCACTGCCTGATCGGTAAGGCGATGAGCTAGCTTGACGATCTGTTGAATAGTGCCAAGATTCGCTGAGGTTACGTGACTTTGAATCTCCGGCACCAGACCATTGAGATACAGTTCGATACGCTTAATGGGAGGGTCTACCATAGTAGGACACAGAATAGCCAACTCATTCGATCTTCTGGTGTACGCTTCAATTTCTGACCCCGTCATTTTCAAGTGGTAAAACTCTACCTCCAGCTTATGAATGTCATCACGGCTACAGTATTCCTCTTTGATCAACTCCTTGAAATCATTCCAGGGTGTGGCGTTAGCAACAGCCAATCCTAACATCTGAACTTGCGCATTCCACCAAGTCAGCGCAATGCCTTCTAGCGTACCAGTGGCGTACTTCACCCTGCGAGCCTCAGGGCATTCACACATTTCAAATACGGACTCGAGCTTTTCAAACCAATGGAGGAGTCCAACCGCTCCTTCCGTGCCACTAAAAGTAGTAGGACGACAGTCCATGAAAGTTTTGAAGGTACAAACAGGTGGCTGAGCGTGCTGACCTGTTGTATATAAGAATCCAGTACAAGATTAAAACACAAGAGTTGGTTTAGGAGTGTAGGATCTAAAGATCCTAGTGTGAGTTACAACTGCAGGGTATACCTCCTGCTTGTGCGGCTGCAAGTGCCTCAGCAACTCGCTCGTTAATCAGAGCCGTCAACTGGGCTTGTGTCATGTTAATGCGTCCAGACATGATCTTCATAGCAAAGATAACATAAGTGAGAGAGGTTCGCGAGTAGTGCAATGACAGAAGAGAGTAAGCACACAAGTGTTCTCATGCAATAGTGTTACGTTAATCTAAGCATACCCTGAGCAAAGTTCTATGCAATTCTAGCAAGTAGGCAACAAAACATGTACCATATTACCTAGAGTGATGAGTCTTGCACGTGGAGCGAGGCGTCGTTGTGGACCGTTGAGCACTGTTCTGGTTATAGTCTGGTTTTAATAAAAACGTTTTCCCCTTATTAAAACCGAGTTCTCTATAACCAATGGCTCTGATACCAATCTGTCACACCCCCAAAATCCACACGCGGAGTACCACCGCTTGGAGGCGTGACACGACCAGGATCAAGCCACCAATAATATTGAACATAAGTATATAGTAAAAGTCATTCATCAATACGATAGGTGTTTCCAAAACCAAATATAAACAAGTGTGTAGCGGAAGCATTTATGTAAAACCCAACATAAGTTTAAGTACAAAATGTCATAATGTTTAACAACACATTCACGATCCATGTCCACAACGACCGTGCCTCCCGTGCAAGCTCCAAAAGTACCTAAGGTCCTGCAAGGCATGTAACAGAGAGTCAACAACTAGTTGAGCGAGTTCACAGTAAGTAAGTTCGTAAATGCAAGTTCGTTTCGTAACGTGCGGCTATACTGGGCCGATAGTATGTTCTATTAGTGGGGCTTCCCATGTTTGCATATACACTAGACTATTTGTAACCATAAGTGTTCTTCTTACCGAGAACACTAGTACGTACAAAGTTTACGTAGGTTTTACGTAAGTGTCCTTCACAACCGAGGACAGGTACGCGGGGGTTTACGTAGGTTTTACGTAAGTGCCTGACACAACCCGAGGCAGTAATGAATATAAGTTTACGTAGGTTTTACGTAAGTGTCCTTCACAACCGAGGACAGTGATGTGTACAAGTATACGTAGGTTTTACGTATGTGTCCTGCGCATCCGAGGACGATGGTAGATAGTCTAGTAACATTGTAAGTACAAATCCATTCCTTCAATCCCATTCCCAACCCCGGGAATCCCATGCCTTGGTAAGAGTGTGAACTCACCTTGTTTGCTCGGTATGTTAAGTTAAGTGCTCACAATAAATCAGTCAAGTCCTATAGTGCACGTATATTCAATCAGTTCACATTGTTTGTAAAGTTTCACATTTAACTAGTGTCACAATTATATCACAGAGTGTGTTTGGCAGTTAATCATACAACATAAACAGTTAATTCTAACATAATTAACCAATAACACAGTTAATAAACTAATAAGGTTAATAAGCTAACAAGTTGCATACTTAACAGAATCATTCAACTAATTAAATTTACTGAACCAACAGTGTTAATACTTAACAGAACTAATAGTATTAATAAAGTTAATATAATAACTGAATTAATGGACTGAGTAAATAAACTAACAAGGTTATTTACTTAACATAGTTACCCACTTAACAGGGTTACATATCTCAATAAAGTTAACCTAGTTAACTTACTTAACAACTAACAGAGTTAATTAACTGAGTTATTAACTAACAGTTTAGCAATACACATAATACATGGGACGAAAACAGGATTTCGAAATCCCTCCTTGGCCGAAATCCCTTAATGCCGAACACACTACACCTTGGCCGAAATCCCTTAATGGGACGAAATCCCTCATATGGGCGAAATCACTTAAGAGCCGAAAACCACATGTGGGCCGAAAACCCTTTGGGCCGGAACTGTTTGGGCCGAAATCACTTCATGTGATTTCGTCCAGTTTATTAATGTGGGGGGGTGTTTTCGTGAGCATCATCATCTTCACCAAACTCACTGTAACTTAACCCAGCAACTAAATCTCATTACAGTTACATGTTTAATCATCTACAAGTCATTTAAATCAATCATTGATATGTAATATATAATTTGCCAACATCATATGATACCAGGATCCCGATTTAATCAGTTTATCATTCATTAACATATACCCACTGTTGTTCAAAATATCAAATATACAGAAGGTTCATAGATGATAATTATCTATCAAGCACACAATGATCAATCACATAATCACATATATCAATGTATACATACATCATGATTAATCATCCAAAATCATACGATATGCAACAAGAAACAACTTGAATCATGAAATCACTAACCAAGGATTAAACAGAGGTTTTGCTTCAAATGAGGAAATTCTCTTTTGTGGGTTTCAGATGTAGAGAGAGAGAGAACAAAGTGATAAGGTTTGGTAAGTGGGTAACGTCTCGGAGAAGATTTGTTTATAAAATGATTATATATATAAAATATCTCAAGACTGGACACTGGGCCAAGCCCATCTGTGATTTCGTTGGTCATCAGTGGACGAAAACACTTAAAGTGTTTTCACCACTTGGGTGTTTTCATGAGTACTTGTTCTCAGTGAGTTCCAACTTTATTAATCATGTTAAATAATACAAACCTTATTAACATACTATCACATATAATAAATATTATGCATCCCAAATATAAAATATCAATCGCAGTACTATTTAACGTATTACAAAGGTAATCGTTGTGAAACAACGAGTCGTATTAACAAACAACTAAATAAAAAAAAATTAGCGTGCACTAAATGCGAAGATAGAAATCTTGGAAACTCGAGTTGTCACAATATGCAAAATTCTCTAAATGTGCCTTTTGGTTACGAGAGGTTCAATTTTTAGGCCATGTCATAAATGCCGACGGAGTATTGGTGGATCCGTCAAAGATAGAGGCTGTGTCAAAATGGAATCCCCCGAAGAACCCTTCAGAAATTAGAAGCTTTTTGGGGCTTGCGGGGTACTATAGGAGATTCATTCAAGATTTCTCCAAGATTGCGTCACCGCTAACAAGGCTAACCCAAAAGAAAGCAAAGTTTATTTGGGGAGACGATCAAGAAAAAGCGTTTCAAACGCTAAAAGAAAAGCTAACTCAAGCTCCGGTACTGACATTGCCGGACGGAGTCGAAGACATGGTGGTTTATTCGGATGCTTCATTATCGGGGCTCGGTTGCGTGTTGATGCAACGAGGCAAGGTAATAGCCTATGCCTCGAGACAAATGAAGATACACGAGAAGAAATATCCCACGCACGATCTCGAGTTGGCAGCGGTAGTATTTGCATTAAAAATATGGAGGCATTACTTGTATGGGGTAAAGTGCACCATATTCACCGACCACAAGAGCTTGAAATACTTCTTTGATCAGAAGGAGTTAAATATGCGACAAAGGCGATGGCTGGAAACGGTGAAAGACTACGATTGTGAGATACATTATCACCCTGGAAAAGCAAACGTGGTAGCGGACGCTCTAAGCAGAAAAGCGGACTATGTCCCAATACGAGTGAGGTCGATGCAACTCGTGGTGACCTCGGGTATACTTGAACGTATTCGAGAGGCGCAGTTAGAAGCAGTAAAAGAAGAAAATTGGAAGAAAGAAAGAATAATCGGTCAATTGAAAGATTTGTCGGATGGAAACCACGGGTTGAAGACTCGATCCGGAAGGATATGGGTCCCACATACTTGTGGAGTAAAGGCGCTTCTACTTAACGAAGCTCATAAATCCCGTTATTCGATTCATCCGGGTGCAACCAAGATATACAATGATTTGAAACAAAATTATTGGTGGCCCGGGATGAAGAGGGACGTGGCGAAATATGTGGAAAAATGCTTGACATGTTTACAAGTCAAGGCGGAGCACCAGAAACCATACGGCAAACTCCAACCGTTAGAAATTCCGGTTTGGAAATGGGAACATATTACAATGGACCTGTTAACCAAGTTGCCTAAGACGAATCGTGGTTTTGATGCCATATGGGTGGTGGTGGATAGATTGACGAAAAGTGCTCACTTCATTCCGATTCGTGAGACTTATACGTCAGAAAAGATGTCAGAAGTTTATACCAATGAAATCATAGCACGTCATGGGGTGCCGGTGTCCATCGTGTCCGATAGGGATACCCGGTTTACCTCGAATTTCTGGCGAGATTTCCAAGAGCAAATGGGGACCAAATTGTTCATTAGCACTGCGTACCATCCTCAAACGGATGGACAAAGTGAAAGAACGATACAAACATTGGGGGACATGCTACGGGCGTGTATAATCGACTTTGGAGGCAGTTGGGATGTTCACTTACCGTTAGTCGAGTTTTCGTATAACAACAGTTACCAATCTAGTATTAAGATGGCGCCATACGAAATGCTTTACGGTAGGAAGTGTCGAACCCCGGTATGTTGGGGTGAAGTGGGTCCACGTGAACTCGCCCACCAAGATATAGTACGAGCCACGAATGAAAAGATCGATAAAGTTCGGGCACACTTGAAAGCGGCTCAAGACAGGCAAAAGGCGTATGCTGATAAAAGGAAAAGGCCAATCGAATTCCAAGTCGGTGACATGGTCATGCTAAAGGTTTCCCCATGGAAGGGCGTTATTAGATTCAGAAAAAGGGGGAAACTAAGTCCGAGGTTTATCGGGCCATTCAAAATCATCGGGAGAGTTGGCAAGGTAGCCTACCGCCTTGAGCTACCGGAAGAACTAAGTGGGATTCATGGCACGTTTCACGTGTCACAATTACGAAAGTGCCTAGCGGACGAAACAGCCTATATCCATTATGATGATATTGAAGTGGATAATAGTCTGAATTACGTTGTGAGACCGTTGGAGATTTTAGATCGAAAGGTCAAACACTTACGAAATAGACAAATCGATCAAGTCAAGGTCAGATGGGAGCATAGAAAAGGCTCGGACACCACGTGGGAGACCGAGGAAGAAATGCCTCGGCTCTATCCTACATTATTTGGTACGTACTTCGGTTTCGGGGACGAAACCCTATTTAAGGGGGGTGGACTTGTAACACCCCAAAAATATAAAACTTTGCGTTTAATATGTAATGTTAATTTAACAAGAATTAACTAACTAGGAAACTACAACCCAGTTAGTTGATAGTCTTGAAATAACTTACTCTAAAGTTAAAACACTTAAACTTAAAGCTAAATGATAAGTTGAGGGACTAAACTAGTCAAAATCTGAAATTTGACTACTAAAATAATAACAAACACAAAGTCCATCCATATGTGGGTGGGCATCGATCGAACAGGGAGAGAGGGCGACCAGGAGACCTTCCAAAACCCTAAAAACTTCATCCATCTTGCAAATTGAAGGATTAATCCAAGTCAAAATCGAAAATTGAGCTTAGAATCATGATCCTCATCTTAAGAGGATTGTAAGGTATGTAAAACCTAATGAAATCTCTCAACTTGAAATTCTCATGATTTAGGAAATCTGGAAATTTGATGTTGCATGTGTGTTAGATGGTTAGATTTGAGTTGATATGGTGTTTAGAAGTGAAACCTAGCCAACTACATGTAAAATCATGACCAAATTCAGGAAAATTCCATGAACACCTTGAAGGTGGGTTGTGGGTTTTACATGATGATGATGAACACTAGGGTTTAGATGATTATCCTAGTGTAAATTGATTATAGAAAAGTGATTTCAGAAAGGTATGATGATTAAAATGCTATATGAGGGCTTTATTGATGTTAAGTTAACTAGCTAGCAAACTATGAACTTAAATGCAAATGATGTAGAAATTCTGCCCTCATAGTGTTTGTAGAAATGCCTCAAAGAAGGCTTAAAAATAGAAATTTAAAGCTTTAACGCATAATTATGATGTTTCGGTATAATGTGCGAAGTGAGGTCTAAAGAGAGTTCTAAACATGTCTTGAATTGAACTCTATAGGACAAGATACCGGAACATCGAGTGGACAAGCCGGTGGTGATTCGCGGTTGAAGGGCGTGCGCTAAGGTATGTAACTTGACCCGTTACATTAAGTAAATTTAAATCATTATAATATGCATAGTTGAATTTTAGAAATAAGGTTGCTATGAATTTAAGCGATGATATCGCTATATTGAATAATTGGGCAAAAGTTGGATAGAACTCGTTGGTAGTTGTCAAAAGGAAGAAATCCCGTAGACGAGCCAAACGGGTCGGATAATCAAGTTAGGCATGGTTAATGCTCCGGATTATGATAGATTGATTGTTGATATTGGATATTATATAACATACTAGAAATGCCAGATTTTAATATATTGATATCATAGAATACTGAAATCCGAGGGTTGGGGTTTTGGTGTAATGATCAAACAAACAAAACATGAAATTTCCAGGTAATACCGTAAATTACGGTAGTACCGTAATTTACGGTAGATGCCAGAAGTTTACAGTGGGGATCTACTGATTTACGGTGGAATCCTTATTGAAAAATTGTCCACCGTAACTTACGGTGGAACCGTAAGTTACGGTAGAGTCAGAAAAGTTTTGAAATTTTTATTTTTCAATTCATCGAATGTAATTTCGGTTATGTATTATTTCTAAGAACTCCATTATTAATGTTTTGTGATAAACATTTCAGTTTTCAGGTATATCAAGTAGTGGGATGATGATCAAGCTATCAAGTCGAACCGAACACAAAATTTAATGCTTCCGCACTTGATCTTTTGTTTTAAAATTATGTAAACAATTGTAATTCCTGTCTTGAATATGGTTTCGTAGGATCAATATGTGAATGTTGTGTCTAGTTAAAAATTTTCAAGTCTTGTAAGTTTCTTGTAAACTTCAAATTTTGGCATGATATGCAAGGTATTAAGTCATTAAATCTAGTAATATAACAAGGGTGTTACAACTATAAATACTTAGGCACATTGAAATTACCGACCAAAGAAGTTGGAAAAATTCTGAGCGTTGAGGGTGGCAGAAGTAACAATAAGCTTAAAGTATCGATGCCTTGCAACCACTTTTTTAAGGATCCCGAATAACACATCAGTACGTAATCATCTTTCATGGGCTTCATCAAACACAACAACATTGCAATATTGCATGAAAAATTAGAGAAGTTAAATTAAATTAAATAAATAATTATATATTGCACACACCATCAATTGCGCTCTTAGATAATACTTACCAATATTTGTCAAGATCAACATCTTTCAATGTTTCACGCTGAAGCACACCATCAGTTATGTACTACAACGCAGATTAAAGAGCATAATCAGTTGATAAAAATGAAAGATTCTGTCACGTGTTCAATCAATTGCCATATCCAAGCTTTGGTTAAAAAAAACGATGTAGGAAGTTGTATGCATTAAAGATTACACATTTGGTAACTTTCGAATTTCAAATTTAACACCACCATACAACCCATCCCCCCTAGCCTTTTTTTTAATTGACCCATTTGAGATAAGACAGTAAGCAAATTGCTCAATTCATATGTAAACCGGTAGAAATAAGATTGAGACATACTTGATGAGGACATCGAGTAGAGCTCAACTCAAAGATACGAAAACTTCCATTGCTTGACTTCGTCTTTAAGCACCAGCATCGCCAGTAGCCGCTACACCTCCACCTGCAGTCACCTCGAATAATGAAACTAATGGGCCCTTTTAGTGCTTCATTTAGTCAGTTCCTGGTTAAAAATTAACTATTTTGTTTGTCACCATTTTCATTAATTTTTAGATTCACGTTTTTGCATCTTCCATTTCTCAAAAAAGCCCCAAAATACCAAACTTACAGAAAAAAAAAAAAGTAAAACATAGTCTCGAAACAAAATGTAAACACTATAAACTTGACAATAAAAAAGTATCAAATATCAAATACCAAACTTGTAGAATTAAAAAAAAAGACTTGATTTACCAAATCAATCTTCAACATCATTGATTTTCATGCCAAATTGAGAAATTGAGAAGGCTACTTTTTGCTTTTTGATTTAGGTTTTTGGCTAAAATTTGATTAAGCTATCACCGAAAACCCATTAAAGAACAAATGAAAGGTAGAAAAAAGTTATATTTAAATAATGGAAACATACAAAATCGCGTTTCGATTGATAGCTTAATAGAACAATCGAATGAACATGCTTATGTTATTCTTAAAGAAGTCATGAATTACAAACCAATTCTACATTTATAATCAAGAACCGAAAGAAGAGTGGTGATTCTAAAACACACAGTACATGGGCTGCATACAAATAAACCTCTTTATATAAGTAAAAATGTAAACAAAAAATAATGAATGACACTTGTAAACTATCGAAACAACGCACCTCAGTCAAAATGAATAAAAAATGCAGTGCAGGTTGGCTCAACCCACACTTGAAATTACCTGGTTGAGAGGCTTCATCATGATTGTCTAATTTAGTTAGATCCATTTGACCTTAGCAACCACTTGCAGTAAATAATTAACCAATTAATTAGTATAACTCCTAGTGAAAACAAATTCCATTCTTAAAGAAGTGAGAGCGGTTTGGATCTTTTAAATAGAAACACATAATATATCACTATACTTCATTTAATTTACACATTAATAATAAAAAATGAAATTGAGAAATGATAAAAAAGTACCATAAAACAATGAGAAGACAACATAAAACAATTGAGAAATCAAGATGCATCAGATGTAGAAGTGTTCCATAACCTGCCCAAGAACGAAGTCTAATATGGGTAGCGTCTTAACCCGGTTTACTTGAATTTTAAGCAATTTACCACAGGTTTGACTTTCATAGTCAACAAATTCCAATATGGGTCACATTTTAGTATGGGTTAAAACGGGTTAGGTTGACCAGCTACCACTTTTTAAGTTTTTTCACAAATAATGAATGTGTTAAATATTATTATAAGAAGCATCTAAACCCTTAAAATAAAATGATTTAATTGGTTAAAAATACTTCAAGCGACTTTCAACCTGTTTGACTCATTTGACCAAACTAATCCCATTTTCACTAAACTTTTTATTTGATCCATTTGCGATTAAAGTTTTAAACACCTCTATTTAACCTTTGTGAAAATTTTCCCAGAAATCTATCATCTACTTACCAGAATTCCTCGAAAGGCAGTTTGGATTCGTATAGCTGCCCATTCAACCAACTTCATGTCCTTCCCCAAACATGTTACCCCCATTGGTTTCGAGTATTAGTTTGTATGCAAACAAATATTATATTTTGCACCTTTTTAAGAATTAAGATAACAACATTTTCCCTTCAAGATGCATGTCTAGTGTAATAACATATAAGATGGCTTTAACTATCTGGTAAATATACATATATATTAATAAATGAAAATTACATGATGAATAAGGTAGATTAATCAATGTTACAATGTCTGTAAAATTAAACAGTTATAAAATGTAATAAACAAAGTTGTTTTTATATTTGTTATATCATAGCTAAAAGAATATTAAATAACTTAAGCGGCAACTTCTTCATTAACTTCTTTTTTAACACGTGCAAGACATCGTTCAGGAATACGGACCAAAGCTTCTGTCCCTTTAAAAGGTATCGTATCAAACTTTGACTCGAAAATCATGTCGAATACAATAAAATGTTCATCTTGAATTTTCATGTCTTCTTTGATGCGATTCCACCCAGTAGTCATATAAAAATTTTGACCATGTTTTTCCATAACAACTCGGGTTATACTATTCGTTTAAAATTCGTGTGGGTTAAAAAAGTTATATACAATTACCAACTTGGGTTATACCCTTTCGTTTATATATTATATATATACACACACACAATTAGCAATTGTGCTCGATTATCACGTATTATATATAACAATTAAAATACGTTTTATATGTAAAGCCACACCGCTTCATGGCATTTGAAGTGTCTTTTATATTAAATGCATAGATATTAAAGCAACCAACATACTAGTTTGTGTAATGTGTTACATGAATGGTTGTACCATTTCAATTATTAACCGGTTAAAGAAATGTTGGTTCAGATGTAGGAATGAGTGCGTTTAATTCACATTTCTTATTTTTTTTCTTGATATTGTTTTACCTTTGTGAGTGAATTTTTCATATTTTACGAAGTCGTTGCGAGTAGTGGAGAAAGAAAAGGTTAATGTTCATCTGTATATATTTGAGAAGATATTGTTCCCCCGCATTTATTTTTTAATATTTTTGAAAATTGTTGTAAGTGAAGGGGAGAGAAATGGATGGGGATTGACAGCTGAGCTGATGTGAATGCTTTTTTTTTAACATGCCTAACATTAATAATATAACCTTTTGAATATAATGTTTTAGACATTTAATATACATCAATAGTGCAAATGATCATTGGTCAAGTCTTGTGTACTTATTTGCAATTTTATAATTAATAAAGGAAATAGCAATAGTGTAATTCATCTGTTAAACATAACTGCATGCAACCATTATAACCCCTACAAGTTTTTTAAGTCTCTTGACATATTACATGTTTATACACTAACATACCGAATCAAATCACTGCCTCAAGCTTTCAACAATGTAGGAGGCATACAGATCCCTGTCATCACAAACATTCATGTGCTTAAATATAAGATTGATGTATGCAAAGAACAAACACAGAAATAGATGCAAGATTTTGGACTCACATCCAATACTCGATAGCTTTGACTGCGGCTTTCACTGATTTGTTCTCATTCTTATTGTTATCAAGTTAAGAATGCCAAAAACACGTACATTAATAAAGAGGTATTAAATAGCGTATACACACACACACACACACACACACATATATATATATATATATAGATGGATAAATTCCTCAAAGAAACGGCGGATCTCAGTAAGACAGACGATCTGGCGGGAGTTCTTTGATGTCGGTGTAGTGACCGAATTCTGAGTCATCTGCACATGAAAACCCCACATGAGCATCACAGAAAAAGTCGGATACTTGGAGAAAATAAGCAGCACGGCCATCACATACAAATTGAAAACCAAAAGCATGTCATTCCAAACATGCACAGTCAAAAGTCAAAGACATTATCACAAAAACGGCTCAGACAAACATCAACGCCCAAAAATCAAGATTTTCAAAAATTAAAGCTGATTGCCCTGGTTGCCATTGAAAACGCAGAGGACCATCATGGAAAATTTTAGTTACCTTGCAAAAATAAGCCACACGACCAATGCAGACAAATTGAAAACCAATGGCAACATGTCATCAACGTAGTTTTATATAATTAAAAGATGGCTCAGGCAACCATCATAGCCCGAGAAGCAATAAAAAATACTCCCAAAAAAGTAAGCCAGATGCGTTACGAAATAAAGCCGCATGAACATCACGAAAGAATGATCATTACCTTCTCCAAAAAGGTTAAGAAAAATATATGCCCAATCAAAAGTGTAATTCTTAATCATAAGTGCATTTTTTAAGAACCTCCAGATTCCCAAACCTTAAAGCCGGTGACCATGACGTGAACCGTCGGCTCGCTTGCAAAAATAAGCAATACAACCATCACACCATATTGAAAACCAAAGGCAAGATTATCATCAACAATCACAACTCAAAAAGCAATAAAAAATACCCGTTTTAACTCAAATTCCCAAAAAAATAAAGGCAAATACCTTACGAAACAAAATCACATGACTATCACAAACAATTGATCATTACCTTCTCCAAAAAGCCTTAGACAAAAAAAAAAACATAAAACACAAAAACAGAAAATCAGAAGGCACAATAAAAGCAACAACAAATGCAAACAACAAAAAATAAAATCTAACATAACAATCGTCTCCAAAATCACACAAAAGAAAGAACATACCTTAACCAATAACAAAACCGATAAACTCGCAAAGCTAAGGCAACGTCATACCTGCACAAAGAAAAGAACAATTGTTACTTAAATATGAGCAATGAGGATCTTAGTTCTGATAATTTAAAAAGTCCATCACAACCAAAATAATACAAAAATTTCAGATGCTAAGCTAACTAACAATAGATGTTATGGTTGTCATTCAAATCATGCATTTAACAAAATCACCATATCCGAACCCAAAACTCTGTTACTTGACAAAAATGCAAATATATAGCGTTTGTACCCTTGTTTTTCTTATTATAAACTTGTTGCTACATTTCATATGAGTATATCTATAAATTTTACTTTATATGGGATCATACCAAACATCCTGCTTGCTTAAAATAATTGTTAAGTGTATTAAATCGGTACCAACTGAATAGTTAGAAGTATTACATCAATTACTAAGGATATAATTCTTACAAAGTGTTGGAATTGGAGCTCACCGGGGTCAGCATTTGATATAACTGGTAATCTTAGAGTTTTTATATGGGTTGCTGAGAAAGCAGCTTCCAGTTAAGATAAAGCAGGATTCATGAATCGATCTGTGCGGATGGCCTAACGACATCAAGGTTCACTTTCAAAAAGAAAAAAAAATAAGGTATCTATTGAGTTACAACTATGTAAGTTCTATTTAAGGGGATAAATGAGTGTTTGGTAACTTCTGATCATTATATATAAATAACTGTTTTCGTGAGAAATAAAAAAAGAGATTATTTTTTGTGAAATGAGAGCAAGTCTCTCATTTTAGGTTAAATATGTAATGTCTGTCGGAAATGAGAATAATAGATAGTGTAGGGGCTAGTGTGTAGAGTGGTGTCCTATATAAACACCATTCTTGTAACCCTAATTTGTTGAACAACTTCATTACAATACAATTTATCAATACAATTCAAACCCAATTCAGAGATTACTCTCTATACCAAACAACATGGTATCAGAGCGGTGTTTCTGATTCCTGGACACTTTGCTCATTATCTACAATCTATCCCAAGCCAATCCAATCTCAAACCAGAACAAAACCCGATAATCAAAATCAAAAATCAAAATCAATTCTGAAAAAACGAACCTATTAGCAGCAGATCCATCATCTTCGATCCGCATCAAAACAACGACATCAGCAGTCTTCAATTACCAGTTGCCGTCTCCATCTTTGTTAATAAAACCCTAAATCCAGTCGCCGCCTGTTCACACAAATACGCCACTGTTCAGATAAACCCACCGATATCAGTGTTCGTAATCGTGTTGTCGGGTTTCACAGATAAACCCTAAATCTGTTGTCGGGCTCTCCTTCACCGTGATCGGTTATCAGCTTCAAATCTGTTTCAATCGTGTAGTAGGGCCAGCAGTGACATACAGTGATCAATTTTAGGGTTTCACAGTTTTTTGTGATTTGGCTCTCATCACTGCCGCTCTGCTTGGATAACTACGCAAAAACCCTAGCCTTTTCAATAAATTCGCTCCTTTCCAATTTCAACAAGTCATTTGATAAATACGTTCTTTTTATTTGGTCTCACAGTCTCGGCGGATTTGTTAAAACTTGACACTTAAATCTTGAACGCGAGTTCAAGTCGCCCCCGGCATATTTAATAAATACGCCGGTAAGCGAACGTCATTATCTGGCGTCGTTTTGTTGGCGGATTTAAGTCGCTCTATTTGGTTACCGGCGAATTTGATTAGTCTTGAACGCGAGTTCAAAGGGCTTCCAGCGAAGTTAAAAAAAAAAAAATTGGAAAATGGAAATCAATCATGGAAAAAATAGTGCTTGGATATTTGATTCTGGTGCTACTGACACGATGACGTTTGAACCGTTGGACACACGTTCAATGAGCCAACCTCAAAAAACTCAAATCCATACAGCAAACAACGGAACGATGCAAGTGAAAGGAGGAGGAGTAATTGAAATTTCACTAACTATGAAATTATCAAATTGCCTATATGTTCCGTCATTATCACACAAATTGCTATCAATCAGTCATATTACCAAAGAATTAAATTGCACAGTACTAATGCACCCTACTTTCTGCCTCCTACAGGATATCAGGACGGGTGTGATTATCGGACGTGGTACTGAGCGCCACGGATTGTACTATGTGGATGAAGTGGCTCAACAGGGTACTATGATGTTGGCACATGGAACAGAAAACCGAGAAGCCTGGCTATGGCATAGACGTTTGGGACACCCATCCAGTGGTTATTCGCACCTTTTGTTTCCAAAACTTTTCCCTTCGAATGGAAAAACAGACTGTGAAACCTGTCTTCGCGCTAAAAGCCATCGACAACCGTTCAAACCTAGCAATACAAAAGTCGCTTCACCTTTTTCACTAATCCATTCCGATGTGTGGGGTCCTGCTCCTGTGATGGGGGGGCAGGGTCTTCGGTACTTTATACTATTCGTGGATGATTGCACTCGCATGACATGGGTATATTTTTTAAAAACCAAAGCCGAAGTTTACGAAAAAATTTGTCACATTTTATGCTATGATTCAAACCCAATTTCAAACTCAAATCCAAATCCTTCGATCCGACAATGGGGGGGGGGGGGATTTGTCAATACATCTATGAAACAATTCTTTAAAACCAAAGGATTAATTCATCAAACCTCTTGTGCCCATACCCCTGAACAAAACGGTGTTTCCGAACGAAAAAACCGTATTATTCTTGAAATGACTCGAGCCCTTTTGATCGAATCTCAGGTCCCTAAATCCTTCTGGCCGGAGGCAGTTGCAACCTCTGTGTATCTGCTGAATCGGCTTCCCACAAAAGCTCTTAAATTTAAGACTCCCTTAGATTGTTTGTCTAAGTCTGCCAGTATTCCTCATCCTCTTACCCTTGAACCCCGAATCTTCGGGTGTACCGCATTTGTTCATATACCCAAAACCAATCGAAACAAGCTTGGCCCATGTGCTGAAAAATGTGTATTTGTCGGCTATGGGATCGATCAAATAGGTTACCGGTGTTATAATCCAACAACTCGTCAAATGTTCACCACAATGAATGTTGACTTTCTTGAAACGAAATACTTTTATAACACCCAAATCAGTGGTCAGGGGGAGAATAACAGTATAGACACTCTGAGCTGGTTAACCCAAATTCCCTCATCTGAAGAAGTCACAACAGAAAACTATCACAGTACTGTGAGTCCTTCAAACACAGACACACAATCCGCGGAGCACAGAACCACTGAAGAAAGTCCATCCAACGTGATGCCTGAGGTAAGAAATACTGAGAACCCTGAATGTTCTACGTCTTATAACTATGAGACAACCGGGGAAAACATAGAACCGACAAATACAGAACATGTTGATCCAAATGTTGAACAGGTTGAAAATCAGGTTGAAAATGAGCCAGTAGTGGTTGAACATGTTGAACCACCAGGTGCAGCAGAGACAACTGGAAGATACTCTCTTCCTCCTAGAGCCAATAGAGGGGTTCCTCCAAAACGGTATTCCCCAGAGAGGGAGACTAGAAATTCAAGATATCCTGTAGCTAATATGGTCAACGGGAACTTATCTAACAGTGCGAAAGCGTTTGTTACTTCTCTATACACTGAACAAATACCTAATTCCGTAAAGGAAGCTCAAGGTAAGAAGAACTGGGAAGAAGCAATGGAAGTGGAGATGCGTGCTCTCATGAAAAACAACACGTGGGAGAAGTGCGTTCTTCCTAAAGGAAAGAAAACAGTTGGATGCAGGTGGGTGTATTCGATTAAATATAAACCAGATGGTTCCATTGGGCGATACAAAGCTCGGCTTGTAGCCAAGGGTTACACTCAGACGTATGGGATCGATTACTCTGAGACTTTTTCTCCGGTTGCAAAAATGGATACCATTAGAGTTCTCTTCTCCGTAGCAGCCAATAAGGAGTGGCCTCTTCACCAGTTTGATGTTACAAATGCCTTTCTCCATGGAGACCTAACAGAAGAAGTCTACATGGAAGCACCTCCAGGTTTTTCAGGGGTTTTAAAGAAGGGGAAGTTTGTCGGTTGAAAAAATCCCTTTATGGGCTAAAGCAGTCTCCTCGGGCATGGTTTGGGAAGTTCACTTTGGCCATGAAAGAGTATGGGTATCACCAAAGTAACGCTGATCATACTTTGTTCCTCAAGAGAAGAAACGGTCTTGTAACTTGCTTGATCATATATGTAGACGACATGATTATTACCGGAGATGATACAGAAGAAATAGCACGGCTGAAAAGGAATCTGTTTTCAAAGTTTGAAATGAAAGACCTTGGGAATCTTAAGTATTTCCTCGGGATAGAAGTTCTCAGGTCTAAGCAGGGGATTTTCATCTGCCAAAAGAAGTATGTCCTTGATCTCCTAGCAGAAACTGGGTTGATTGATTGTAAACCAGCAGATACTCCAATGGTGGTGAATCACAATCTTCACATGGAACTCAATGGAGAACTTGCAGACAAAGAAAGGTATCAACGGCTTGTGGGCAAGTTAATTTATCTCTCTCACACTCGCCCTGATATAGCTTATGCTGTTGGAGTGGTGAGTCAGTTCATGCATCAACCTCAAGTTGCCCACATGGAAGCTGCTCAGAGAATTTTAAGATATCTCAAGGGAACGGCAGGCCATGGAGTGTTGTTCAAAACAAATGGACATTTAAATGTTGAACTCTACACTGACGCAGACTGGGCAGGGGATAAGGGAAACCGAAGATCAACATCAGGATATTTTCCTTGGTTGGTGGGAACCTCGTTACCTGGAGGAGTAAGAAACAGAAAGTAGTCGCTCTATCGAGCGCAGAAGCGGAATTTAGAGGTATAGCTCGAGGGTTAAGCGAAGTTCTGTGGATCAGGAAGCTGCTAGAAGACATTGGTTTTTCCCAAAAGGCTCCTAGTAAAGTCAAGTGTGACAATACAGCTGTAATACAAATCTCAGAAAACCCAGTTCAGCATGATCGAACAAAACACGTGGAAGTAGATCGACATTTCATCAAAGAAAAGTTGGAAGCAAGAATCATAGAACTCCCTCATGTTTCGTCAAAAGATCAACTCGCAGATATACTCACAAAGGCAGTCAACGGAAACGCGTTTAGTAGCTGTTTGAGCAAGTTGAGTATTGGTGACCCCACTACTCAACTTGAGGGGGAGTGTCGGAAATGAGAATAATAGATAGTGTAGGGGCTAGTGTGTAAAGTGGTGTCCTATATAAACACCATTCTTGTAACCCTAATTTGTTGAACAACTTCATTACAATACAATTTATCAATACAATTCAAACCCAATTCAGAGATTACTCTCTATACCAAACAACAATGTCTTGATTGACCAGTTTGTTGCAATTGGTATGAAATGATTAATAGAGCTGATGTAATCAAAAGTATAATCTACTTGTATAAACATAAAAAATAGCGTTTTTAAGTCTCAATAATTAAATTACCAGTTCGTAAACTAAATCTAAGCATGCCAGTGGTCCAACAACCTAAGATTCATATTTTACAGGAGTGAATTGTAAGTTTTGTCCTTTATCTTTAGGTCATTTTGCAAGTTTTGTCCTTTATGTTTAAAGTTGACGAGTTTTGTCCTTTATGTTTGAAATCAAGCACGTTTTACCCTTTGGGCCTTAAAAATCAAGCACGTTTTGTCCTTTATGTTTAAAAATCAAGCACGTTTTGTCCTTTATGTTTAAAGAATCAAGCACGTTTTGTCCTTAAAAATCAGGCACGTTTTGCCCCAAAGGACAAAACGTGCTTGATTTTCAAACATAAAGGACAAAACTCGTCAACTTTAAACATAAAGGACAAAACTTGCAAAATGGCCTAAAGATAAAGGACAAAACTTGCAATTCACTCTATTTTACAGGGAGGGGGGTAGCCATCATTCGAGCCTTAAATGATTTTGCTTCCACATCTTCAATTCCCTTTTACCTCTCATCAGATACATAGTTTCCCTGGAGAATAACAGAGTCCACATTATAGAAGCATGAAAAAGTGTCATTTGACTTTTCTGGTGAAATCTATTGCTTTTATTCTTTTAATGATTTATTCGGTTTAGCATAGAGTTCTTAAAAGTAAGATAGATCTTAAAGCCCTTGAACTTACAAGAAATTAGGCATAGTAGTAGTCTGCAATAGTCAACACAGTATTCCATGATACCAAAGATTGAAATCCAAGAATCCAACATACTGAAACTACAATCCTCTTCCGCTACAAAGATATTATCAAAACACAAATTATTTAGCCTTTAAAATAATATATTTGACCACATAAAATCTGCAAAGATCATAAAAACAAATGAGATTTGAGCACAAACCTCAACTTTCACTGGTGTTTCGTTAGAACCAACAACATCCATGGCTGCCATACCACATAAACAAAAGAAAAACATAAGTTTCTTCAAATCTTTCAGAAATTAAAGATGAAAAACATGATATTTTTACAAAACCACATGGGATAAGATGCTTCATTTGATGAAGGAGAGCTGGTTAGGGTTTAATAGAGATCCCCAAACCTCAGGAAAGCTAATTGAGAGAATCAATTATCACTCAAATTGGATCTACTTTAGCGTGGTGTTAACATAAAGACGGTGAAATCAATCAATGAAAATACATGAGAAAGGAAGAATAAATATGAGAGGATGATTCATAACCTGCTGAATCTCTTCAATGTATAAAATTGATGAATCTGCAAAGAAGAGGGAAGAGGATGAAAGCATCGGTATTTAGGATTTTGAAAACAGAGGTTGTGAATAAAAAGCAAAGAATTTAAAAAAAATGAGTAAATTGCCATTTTAGTCCCTGAGTTTTGTCCAAATAGTTTTTTTTGTGCATCTGGGTCCCTTACTTTTACATTTTGTTGCCATTTTGATCATTTTGTCTAACTCCATCCAAAAACCCAGTTTGTACTTAATCACTAATGTTTTCAGTTGCCATTTTGATCAAATTCCAAAAAATCAAAAAAATTCCAAAAAATCAAAAAAAATTCCTAAAAATCAAAAAAATTCTAAAAAATCCTAAAAAATCAAAAAAATTCTAAAAAATTCTAAAAAATCCAAAAATCATTAAATGTTTCGGCACGAACCGTTTCGACCCGTACCGTATCGAACCGAACCGTTTCGAACCCGTACCGTATCGAACCGTACCGTTTCGAACACGAACCGTTTCGAGCCGAACCGTTTCGACGCGAAGCGTTTCGAACCGTACCGTTTCGACTCGTACCGTATCGAACCGAACCGTTTCGACGCGAACCGTTTCGAGCCGAACCGTTTCGACCCGTACCGTTTCGAACCCGAACCGTTTCGAGCCGAACCGTTTCGAAGCGAAGCGTTTCGACCCGTACCGTTTCGAACCGAACCGTTTCGACGCGAACCGTTTCAAGCTGAACCGTTTCGACCCGTACCGTTTGATACGGTACGCTACGGTTCGGTTCGATACGGTACGCGTCGAAACGGTTCGGTTCGATACGGTACGGGTCGAAACGGTACGGTTCGAAACAGTACGAGTCGATACGGTTCGGTTCGATACGGTACGCGTCGAAACGGTTCGGTTCGATACGGTACGGGTCGAAACGGTACGGTTCGAAACGGTACGCGTCGAAACGGTTCGGTTCGGTTCGATACGGTACGGGTCGAAACGGTACGGTTCGAAACGGTTCGCGTCGAAACGATTCGGTTCGATACGGTACGGGTCGAAACGGTACGGTTCGAAACGGTTCGCGTCGAAACGGTTCGGTTCGATACGGTACGGGTCGAAACGGTACGCGTCGAAACGGTTCGGTTCGATACGGTACGGGTCGAAACGGTACGGTTTGAAACGGTTCGCGTCGAAACGGTTCGGTTCGATACGGTACGGTTCGAAACGGTTCGCGTCGAAATGGTTCGGTTCGAAACGGTTCGCGTCGAAACGGTACGGGTCGAAACGGTTCGTGCCGAAACATTTAATGATTTTTGGATTTTTTAGAATTTTTATGATTTTTTAGAATTTTTTTGATATTTAGATTTTTTTGAATTTTTTAGAATTTTTAGGATTTTTTAGAAATTTTTTTGATTTTTAGATTTTTTTGGAATTTTTTTGATTTTTTGGAATTGGATCAAAATGGCAACTGAAAACATTTTTTAAGGAAATCCCCAAAATACCCCTGTTACAAACTGGGTTTTTGGATGGAGTTAGACAAAATGATCAAGATGGCAACAAAATGTAAAAGTCAGGGACCCAGATGCACAAAAAAAACTATTTGGACTAAACTGGCAAATTTGGACAAAACTCAGGGACTAAAATGGCAATTTACTCAAAAAAAATCGACTAAAACTAAGGTTTTGAAACCTGCTGAATCCCAGGTACCAGGCTATCGGGAATTTTAAAAAATTAGAGTAAAAAATATGTTTTTGGACACATTTTAAACCTTATGAAGTTCACATAAAGAAACTGAAGTAAGGCAACTTACCATTGAGACCTTGCATGATAAAATATCACATTTTTAATCTATCATCAAATAAAAATGAACTATAGGTTGCAATATTGCAGTTGTTCGATGTTGTTTGCGAATCGTATATATACAAAAAAATCTACTATTTAGGTTAGTTAATAATTAATTACTAACCAAGCCGCCGCCACCGCCATCATCATCAAAATCACCAGGATTAACACCAACTTCTTGCATTCCAGGTTGATCGGTAATGGCATACACCTGCATAATAGTTATATTAAATTATTAATACAAAATCAATTTTAGGATATCAAAACAAAACTACACCTAGGCAAAAAAAGGGCATTGCGCTACCTTTAAAGTTAGAACCATGTCTCAATATCTCAAAATAAATGATATAGCAAAAAGAACAAATTATATTGATTCCAAAACATACATCCAAGGGGTATATGCAACTATTATACTAATAGTAAAACAATCACATGCCAAAATAAGAGTTCATCATTTGACTTAATGAACTATGAGAATTGTACCTTCATCATTCGACCTGCAATCTCCAGTTGTCCGTTCAAACTCTGTGCAACCCTGGCATCTTCAAGTTTTGCAAAATAAATAAGATAATACATGTAGCTGCAAGATTGTATCAAAAAAAATCTTAAGCAGCATAGTGAGGGTAAAAAATATGGTAAAGAAAATTAACCTGAATAAAACCAAAACCTTTACAATTCCCGGTCTCATTAGTAGGTAATTGCACCAGCTCTACCGTGTCAAATGATTCAAATACCTAAATATAAAATGAGTGCCTTAATGAATATGGTTTTTCATTCTCGTAATTTCCATACATACTAAATATTCGAGGAAAAAAAGATAAAAGCTAATTTAAATACTTTGCAAGGTCCAAATTTTAGATATTAATCATTATTTCTATAGTAGAAAAACATACCCATCTCATTTCAAGCATCTTAAGTTACGATCCACAATAAGACATACATCTCGAACCTGAAACTATACTCAAACCTATCAGTAACATTCATGAAAAAACATGAACCGGTGACATGACATCATGAATCCTTATTTACATAAATCAACAAAATGAAGAAAATCACATTTCAGTTTCACTGCAATTTGTTGAATGTAAAAACGATTAATTGATGAAAGCAAGCCTAATTTTATAATTTTAATAAACATAAAAAAGACGCATAAATGCAACAATAATGAACAAATACTTGTGGGTGTACTTTCAAGCAAATAACAATCACAATAATGAAAAAAAAACCCTAAACAATCACATTTTTGAAAAACAAAAAACGATAAACCAGACAATACAAATCAATTCCTATTTCATTGATCCACAATCAACACTCTTAATTAGAAACTCTTACCGAGAAGAGTGAGGGATCCATCGAGACCTTGCAACTGAATAAAGAACAACATACATGTGATGGAGAAGAAGACGTTTAGGGTTTGTAAACAAAAATGATGGCAGTCAGAGAAAAAAGTAAACTCATACCATAAAACAAAATTAATAACCTTACCTAGTGTTTGCGATCTTGGTGATGTTGGTATTGAGTATTTAGGAATCGCCATGGAAGAATCGACATACAAATCAAACCGCATGTAGACATTGAGTATTTAGGGTTTTTGGGATAAAAACAAACAACAACAATAGGGTTAATACGATTCAAATCAGATAACAAAAAAGAATAAAAGATTAAGTAGGAAGAACATACATGTGATTAAGATTGATGAAACCCCTTCGTCTCCGACCATTGCTCACACCGTCGTTTCTCCAACCCTAAACACCACCATCATTGTCTTCCATACTTCGATCGAAAAGAAACAGAGTTTGTGAGGATTGCGATGAAGCGGTGGGAGGATAGGGTATAAGATTGCAAAGAAAAGAGAAGCAGATGAAGAGCTCAGATTTAGGGTCTGTGAAAATTTGGAACTGTGTGAAGGAAGAAAGCGTTAAAAGAAATATATAAAGGATCCGAAAATAGGTGAAAGTTGTATTTGGAAAAAAAAACCCGACCCAAATTGTAACATTCCCATTTTTATCATATAAGAATTATAGGTTTGTTTAAATTTATTAACCACTAGTAACTAGTTTTATTTTTCGACCCATATATATATAATTGATTGGAATGTTATACTAATTAATTGGCTTGTATATGTATGACATTTCTATTTTTTATATTAAAATAAAATATATAAAAGTTATATTATTAAACAGGTAGATTATGGGTAAGTTAACTATTAAAAATATGAAGTACCTAGGCATGCCTAGTGACCGTCTAATAATTAAATTATAAAAATACATTGTATTTGGACCTACTCCGTTTTCAATGAAACTTGGTTCAAAATATAGATACAAGTATTCTCGTTCTAAATGACATATTCATTGCCTTATAAAACGCCATATTTTAGAAGTTATAAGCTCCAAATAAGTGAAGCAGTTAAATTAATTATAATATATAAATAAAATAATAATAATAATAATAATAATAATAATAATAATAATAATAATATATAAACTAACTTAAATGTATACGTGCAAGAATTTAGTGATTGAAGTGGTTACGTGTACATTTAAAATAAATCAAAATTTTCGTATGAAATAGAATAATAAAATAAAAAGAAATTTAGTTACATGTATTCATATAAGGTGTCTTCGTGTGTTTTGAAATGAAACGTGTCATCCAAAAAGGAATATTCCATTTAGTATATATATGGAACATAGAGCATTCAAAGGTATTCATATTTTTTCTATCTCCTGTGTCGCCTCCCCCTTTTTCTATTCATATATATTTTTATTATTTACACTATAATAATAATAATAAAGCCCTGTCCCGTTTTAAGTGTTTTAACTACCGATCACCGCTACCCTTTCCGATTGATCTGAGCCCCATAACATATGTCAAGGCTCTGCCTGACTAAGTTCGTTGGGGTTGTGTCTCGTGACATAGGGATAATGTTGAATTAGGGGTACTATACTTAACACTAGTGCAAATATATATATATATATATATATATATATATATATATATACATATATAATTAAAATAGTCCAGAAGTTATACCCAAAATTCTACAAGGAGATTTTCTAATTGAACCCTAAAGTTACAAAGTGGGTCCATTATCTTTTCTCACCTTTTTATTCTGTAACAACTCTATCTATTATTTTATTTTATCCAAAAGGAAACCCTAATTGAGACACCCAAGTAATATTACATGATCCCTAAAAATTTTTAGATCAGTTGGAATCAGGATCAGGGCCCCTAAAACTCAGGGGGGATATTCCCTCGTTAGTAACATCCACACAGTTTTACGTGGAATGCGAATTTCTTCGATCCGTCAACTCAGCTAAGCTAGTTAGGGACGTGGCTACCCTATGCTAAAACCGACCCCGTCGCGCCACGCGACAGAGCCTCGCGCCACGCGGGCGCGCCTTTTTCCAGATATAAATAGAGGGGTGTGGGACTTGATTTCTGGCATTCGTTCGATGTTAAAATTCGCTTTATACCTCGAGATATCACCAGTTTACTACAAAACACACACAATCACGAAACGCTGCCGCAATAACAGGGTAATAACTCGATCGCTGCTACGATTCAATATCCGATCGATTGAAACTATCCGACAGGATGTTTAAATGCTATACTTTGTCATTAGTCGTGAATCCGACAGGATGTTTGAGTGCCACCCAAACTCGGGGTAGACTCTGTCATTCGTTGCGAATCCGATAGATGTTTAAGTATTACACTTTGTCATTCGTCGTGAGGGTTTTAATCTCGTGAGCCTATCGTAAAAGTTGTATTCAGTTACTAACCTAGTTTTCGTATACATTATTATTTGAATTAGGTTACAAGGCTAATCCGTAGGCTAAACTCTGCCTGTTTAAACCTGCAATGTGAGTCATTCTCTTTTTATCAACATACTTTACAAAATCATGTTATTTTCAAAGTTATAATTATAGGGATTAAGTCTTTGTAGTCACCAAATTACAGCCGGTATGTGGGGTTTTGTATACAATACTTGATAACCGTCACCATTGGACAACGAGTTAGCCAAGGGGTGATATGACCATAATCACAGACACCATTGGACAACGAGATAGCCAATAGGTGGTCGAGTGATAAATACCGTGGGTAGATGGTTGATATGTATAAACATTGTAATCGCTCTTAATACTGTAAATTATAACAATGCGTCGTTTTTAGTAAAAAGAATGATTCACCAGTATTTCCTGCTGACAAAACCTTTTTAAAACGCGTTTCAGGTAATTACAGTAGATTGGAGTAAGAGTTGGATACAGCACTGAAAGGCTTCAAGAAGTGGCTTATTTTATTAATTAAATCAAATTAAGAAATATTGTTTTATGTAATTGGGTTATCCCTTATTAAAGCTACCTTTGTAAAACACGGGTTTATCCCATCTATTTAATAAATAAAATCCGGTGTTTTCTAAACTCTGATATTTTTCCTAACTCACGGTCGTGATGAAATTTCCGCTGCAATGTTTTTCTAAATAACCACCGGTACCACTTGGCTGCTCGCGGCTCCCGATTCCGTCCAGGGTGGGGTCGGGGGTCGTGACAGAAGGTGGTATCAGAGCCACTGATTTAAGCCTATAGGTGTTGTGATAATAATACCTAAGCTTATATAAAAGAGTTAGGAGATTGCTATTAACTGGTAGCACACATGATAGAATTTAGACTTGAACTTAAGAAAAGATGCCTTAGTATAAGCTTTGAGATAAGCTAAATACTTGTGTAAATAAAGTGTGATGGATTTTGGTATGCCGTGAGAATGATAACTAGAACGTTGCATGTATAATAAATAAGCAATAACACTTGACCACTGTTATTTCTTATTTATTAGTACTACTTTGTTCTAGAATATGATCTGTCATGTGAAGACTAATTTGCTTAGTCTTTGTTGAAAGTCATAATGCACTTTCCAAATCATGATTTAAGAAAGATCTATTTATGGGAAAATCTAAAATTTTTCTTCGACAAGACTGGGTATGGTGTAGCAGACTCTCCAGCTTGTCCGGATATACTGAGGTTACCTCTCCGACGAGAACCGGATAAAACGGGGTATATAATATGTCAAACAAGTGACAAGATTTCCCTAAATAGTATCATGACCTGATATCTGACTTGTTTTTGGAAATATGAATCTGTTAAATACATTGACCTTATGAAGGGTATGTATATTACAGCATGTGAAATATATGATTATATAGATATGTATATCTATAAGGAAATCCAAAAACCATAAGAATTGACAATTTGGAATAAAGCACAAGCATATGTGTCAATAATAAATATAGATTTCTTTATCAGGAATCTCTCGTATACATCTATAATTCTAATATCAAACATTATTTCGTTTGATCATCTACCTCGTAACTCGTGCAACAATATAAAACAATGGAAACCCTTTAAGTTGGGACACCATCAAAAGTATAAAAATTTCCAATGCGTTACCATAGACTATTAACGCAAGTAATAAGCATGTAAAGTTGTGCTAGTGCACAAAGGAAAACACATGAAACGTAAATTATACATCCACAGACGTCGAAGTATATCACACACGACTTTCAAGGCACGACCTTTTGGAAAATATAATTGGGCATGACGACACCAATGCGAAACCTGTCAGTGGAAGAACTACTAATCAAAAAGCAGCACTTTGCCACGTGATCTTACAAGCGACATAAATTTTGCTGAGGTACGTTAGAACAAGATTTCACAACCATCGGTGCACAGTCTAATCAGAGTCATAATTATTATCACTGCAAAAGGAGTCACATACCTTTGCAACTCCCCTATTTCATTTTATTCGACATTCCCTGGTAATGTCACTTAACAACGGTTATCACACAAAATTTCCAGATAAAATTCTTAAATTCCTTTTGTTAAAATTCAGACCTCTGCATATAGTGAATAGACTTTTGCATTTTCTACTCTCCTAATGGTCATCATGAGGATTTCTTTCATAATCACGAATATTTATTTGGTTGTTTCATTTCTTGGTAAATCCACACGTTACACATGCACTATTTGTTGCGCATGTGATTAGTTTGAATTATGAAGACCACTGGAGAACTTCATTCCAATTTGTTGTTTTATCAAAACTCAAATATCATTTCGATATACTTGATTTTTGGCACTGTGAACCGTATTTTTGCAAAACAATGACTCTTTGATATCGAATCGACGAATTTCTTGAAAAACTCGATTTTCTTTTGAATGGTATACATGGTTTTGTTGTGACCATGTCAGAACTTTCTTATTGATACATGAACTCGTTGTGTTTAAACCAAGTTCAATTGTTTGAACTTGCTCGCATTACATATTCAATTCAAGGTCCCATATGATGGATAGAGGCCATCATATTCAAAATAATCCCAACAAGCACTTCATTTGTCTTGAGCCATAACAAGCTTGTTTGGTCTTCGACTTCATTAAATCGTTTCTTTGATCACGATCACCTTGTGGTGACGTTTTCAAAAAATTGAAGCTTGCGCTAATCTCATTTGCACACATCATATACGGATTTAATTATTTATTTATATTGAATCTGCTTTGTTGATTTATCCTATAAAAGCAATCTTAACACAATCGTGTGCTAAGATAATGATACATAAATTCATGTCATATTTCAGTGTATCTCTTAATGGTTCTTACAGCATCAATCAAGCATTTCGTGATATTTATTTATCTTCAATCGAAAAACTTTATTCAATTGTTTCAATTTCAATTGAAAATCCTACTAGCTTTGTTTGAAACAAACACTCGAACTTACTTCATTGAACTCTCATTTAATTTCAAACACGGTGAACTCGTCCAATCACCGCTATTATTATTTCGATTACTACGAAACCTTGTGGCGTCGTTATAAACTTGTAGCTTGAACTAATCATAATCATATGAATCATTCAAAACCACGTATGTCTTTCGTTCGACTCATCATAGTCTTAATGCAATTATGTATTAAGACAATGATACACTAACTCTATTATATTTCGGTGTATCCTTACAATTCACTCATCTCAACACACTCATTTTTCTTGTATCATGGTTTGATAATTGACAAATCATTTTCGTACTTCTATTTTATTCGAGCTCGTTGATTCTGAGTCTTCCCCAGTTAACAATCAAAGTAAGTTTTCTGTTGTTTCTAAAAAAAAAAAAATCATTCACAACTTGTAAACATTCGATTTAGACATTTATTGATCATATATCTCTTTTGGCTTGAACCTAGTCACTTTGGAAATTATATCATTTCATCTCGTTCATTTGACATTGATTTTTTTCAAATAATTCAGTTGAACCATTGAGTCCTATTTATTGTCCAACTCGTATTCACAAAATTTGAATATATCTTGATTCTGTATCATTTACCTTAATATTGTTTTTATTGACTAAGACGTAACATAACTCTAAAAGAGATATCCTAGCCCAAATCTCGAGGACGAGATTTAAAACAAGGTGAGGAGGATGTAACATTCTCATTTTTATCATATAAGAATTATAGGTTTGTTTAAATTTATTAACCACTAGTAACTAGTTTTATTTTTCGACCCATATATATATAATTGGTTGGAATGTTATACTAATTAATTGGCTTGTATATGTGTGACATTTCTATTTTTTATATTAAAATAAAATATATAAAAGTTATATTATTAAACGGGTAGATTATGGGTAAGTTAACTATTAAAAATATGAAGTACCTAGACATGCCTAGTGACCGTCTAATAATTAAATTATAAAAATACATTGTATTTGGACCTACTCCGTTTCAATGAAACTTGGTTCAAAATATAGATACAAGTATTCTCATTCTAAATGACATATTCATTGCTTTATAAAACGCCATATTTTAGAAGTTATAAGCTCCAAATAAGTGAAGCAGTTAAATTAATTATAATATATAAATAATAAAATAATAATAATAATAATAATAATAATAATAATAATAATAATATATAAACTAACTTAAATGTATACGTGCAAGAATTTAGTGATTGAAGTGGTTACGTGTACATTTAAAATAAATCAAAATTTTCGTATGAAATAGAATAATAAAATAAAAAGAAATCTAATTACATGTATTCGTATAAAGTGTCTTCGTGTGTTTTGAAATGAAACGTGTCATCCAAAAAGGAATCTTCCATTTAGTATATATATGGAACATAGAGCATTCAAAGGTATTCATATTTTTTCTATCTCCTGTGTCGCCTCCCCCTTTTTCTATTCATATATATATTTTTATTATTTACACTATAATAATAATAAAGCCCTGTCCCGTTTTAAGTGTTTTAACTACCGATCACCGCTACCCTTTCCGATTGATCTGAGCCCCATAACATATGTCAAGGCTCTGCCTGACTAAGTTCGTTGGGGTTGTGTCTCGTGACATAGGGATAAGGTTGAATTAGGGGTACTATACTTAACACTAGTGCAAATATATATATATATATATATATATATTTAAAATAGTCCAGAAGTTATACCCAAAATTCTACAAGGAGATTTTCTAATTGAACCCTAAAGTTACAAAGTGGGTCCATTATCTTTTCTCACCGTTTTATTCTGTAACAACTCTATCTATTATTTTATTTTATCCAAAATGAAACCCTAATTGAGACACCCAAGTAATATTACATGATCCCTAAAAATTTTCAGATCAGTTGGAATCAGGATCAGGGCCCCTAAAACTCAGGGGGGATATTCCCTCGTTAGTAATATCCACACAGTTTTACGTGGAATGCGAATTTCTTCGATCCGTCAACTCAGCTAAGCTAGTTAGGGACGCGGCTACCCTATGCTAAAACCGACCCCGTCGCGCCACGCGACAGAGCCTCGCGCCACGCGAGCGCGCCTTTTTCCAGATATAAATAGAGGGGTGTGGGACTTGATTTCTGGCATTCGTTCGACGTTAAAATTCGCTTTATACCTCGAGATATCACCAGTTTACTACAAAACACACACAATCACGAAACGCTGCCGCAATAACAGGGTAATAACTCGATCGCTGCTACGATTCAATATCCGATCGATTGAAACTATCCGACAGGATGTTTAAATGCTATACTTTGTCATTAGTCGTGAATCCGACAGGATGTTTGAGTGCCACCCAAACTCGGGGTAGACTCTTTCATTCGTTGCGAATCCGATAGATGTTTAAGTATTACACTTTGTCATTCGTCGTGAGGGTTTTAATCTCGTTAGCTTATCGTAAAAGTTGTATTCAGTTACTAACCTAGTTTTCGTATACATTATTATTTGAATTAGGTTACAAGGCTAATCCGTAGGCTAAACTCTGCCTGTTTAAACCTGCAATGTGAGTCATTCTCTTTTTATCAACATATTTTACAAAATCATGTTATTTTCAAAGTTATAATTACAGGGATTAAGTCTTTGTAGTCACCAAATTACAGCCGGTATGTGGGGTTTTGTATACAATACTTGATAACCGTCACCATTGGACAACGAGATAGCCAATAGGTGGTCGAGTGATAAATACCGTGGGTAGATGGTTGATATGTATAAACATTGTAATCGCTCTTAATACTGTAAATTATAACAATGCGTCGTTTTTAGTAAAAAGAATGATTCACCAGTATTTCCTGCTGACAAAACCTTTTTAAAACGCGTTTCAGGTAATTACAGTAGATTGGAGTAAGAGTTGGATACGGCACTGAAAGGCTTCAAGAAGTGGCTTATTTTATTAATTAAATCAAATTAAGAAATATTGTTTTATGTAATTGGGTTATCCCTTATTAAAGCTACCTTTGTAAAACACGGGTTTATCCCATCTATTTAATAAATAAAAACCGGTGTTTTCTAAACTCTGATATTTTTCCTAACTCACGGTCTTGATGAAATTTCCGCTGCAATGTTTTTCTAAATAACCACCGGTACCACAAATGCATTCGGATCCCGCCACTTTTTTGTTAAAATCGTGATTGTAGAAGCCATTTGAGAATTCCCTCCTAAACTCACCATCAAAACTTGCCACATCAGCAAAAATGGCCAAAATCAAATGCCACCTAGCCCAAATCCATCTCATTTATATATATATAGATTACACACACTTTAATATATGGATACAAAATTACAAGAATCTATATTAACAAAAATAACCAATTCTTTTTAAATAGTAAAAGATGTATAAATAGAAAGTAACAATACTTATAACACATTATTTTAGTGTCCATTTAATTAAACTGACAATTTGTTTGATGTAAACTTGTTAATTTAGTACCTGCTAACAAAATGTCCATGACCAAAGGTTGTTGTTTCAAAATGTGTCCATGATTAAAGGTTGTTGATTCATTAATGTTAGGATTTGAGTTTAGGTTTGTATGTGCTTTTCTGTGGATCCGTGAAGTGTTGGTGAATTATATGAATTATAAATGGAAATAAAATGAATGTGGCGGAATTAAATACAAACACAAACTTGGAAAGTTGTCATATTGTTTTCAATTATAATCAAAAGATTACATATACAAGTACGAGTATCACTCCCCCTCCGCCTGATCACTACACTTTGTTCGTACAAAAGGAATGTTTTGTGTGATAGTGATAAATAGATCTCTAACATGTGAGATCTAATTATAGGAAGTACAAACACTTTTTAGTTATCAGGGCTGACATCTCCTTGATAACTTGTATTGGTATCATTTGTTTTGGAAACCTCTGTTTGTTAATACTAAACATTTGTTTAGGCATAAAACATATGTTTAGTTCTTTTCATCAGTGCGTTGTTCTTCAACAGGGCTTTGGTTTTCAACCATTTCCTCTTTCATTCTTTTTAATTGCATGGCTTTTTGTCAATTTTCCTTTTCCTGCCTTCTAATTTGAAGGTGTAGGTTTTTGCAGAGGGTCAAGGAGAAACTTTTCAATCTTTAAATATTTATCTACTAAGGCTAAGTTGTCCACCCTAAGAATTGAGCTCCATTTGCTTTGTATGACTTGTTCTTCGTAATATGATTCAAGTAATCTTCCAAGAGTTCTTTTAAGATAAGGATATGTGTATTAAAACATGAAAGAGTTTGTTGCAAGCATATTTAACATGGTCTTCAAGAGCATTTACTTTCTTGAATTCTATAAAAAAATATCTGTTGTGCATCTTTGTTATACTTTCCTTTACTTCTCTCTGCAGAGCTGGCCCTGAGCATGGGTCGAGTGGGCGTCGACTCAGGACCAAAAATCTAAAGGGGCCCGTAAATTTTAAAAAACAATTCAATTATAGTTTATTTGTTTGAAGATTATTAATTTAAAAAAAATCAATTATAGTTTATTTGTTTGAAGATTATTAATATTTATTACATTGAAATCACAAACATTTAGCCGTATAGCTCAGTGGGAGAGCGCTGGTCATGTATACAAGAGGTCTATGATTCGATGCTACATTGTGGCAAAATATTTTCATTTTGTAAACATTTTTAATAGGGAACAATACCGCTACGAGCCTTTGTTATTTAAAAAAAATCGTTATCATACATGGTTACATACATCTATTTGGTCATTTGAACACCACCAAGGTAATAATTTTCTCATAACGTATTTAATTTTATCTTAATTAACTTTTCTAACTTATTTATTTTTTTCAGATAAAATATTCTAAGTAATTTTCCTTTTATATTTGATTAAATCACGGTTTACTAACATTTTTAAGGAAACAAGGCATAGAAATGGAGATAAAGAGGAACTAGGGCATAAAAATGACGGATCACAATTGGTTGGTTCTATTTTATTTACGTTTTAATATAAGTTTCGTTTAAATTGTAATTATGCGTGAGAATGTACAAGTCATCTTAGCATAGACGAATAAGTCCTTAATTTAAAAAAAAAATTAGTTCCTTTCTTACGTGATTTTGTTAGCGTTTCAACTTAGTTATTTTTTTACTATCATTTTTTATGTTTCAGTATGAATTTGACGAGTCTACACATCGCAATGAGGTTGATGAGTTTATATTATAGTGGGGTAGGGCACATTTTCTTTATCTCGCCTAGGGCCAAAAAGTTTTTTTTAAACATTTTTAGAGACGGGCCTGTCTCTCTGCACCTATCCTTTCAGCTTGTTTTATCTTTAAATCCAGATATTCTTTGACATTTGTAGGCTTTGAAAAGTTTTGAAGAGATGGAAAGGTGAGCTGATTTGAATCATGTGAAGACTAGAAGGAGTGTATTTTTGAGGATACATATGACACTTCTAAAGGATGCGCAGTGGTGATAAGGGCAGTGGTAGTTGATGGGATATATGTTGATAAGGAAGTTGGATTTGATATTGAAGTGGCGATGGTGAGTTGTTTTGTGGTTGGTGGAATTGATGATATGGTGGTGGTGATTTGTTTTGTGGTTTTGTCGTTTTGAGGTGTGGCTGGAGTTTCTTCATCATCATCTTGGATGATAAACTTTTGTCTTTTCCCCCTGGTATAAGGTGTAGGTGCTTTTGATGGAGGATATGGAGTGTGGATTGGTGGTTTTCGTTTTAGATAACCAATTGGAGTCTTTTATGAGATAGGTTTTGCATTTTGTCAATGCCAACAGATGTGTGGATAGTTTGGGCGGTGGATTGAGGAGCAAGGTTTGATGAGTAGTGGCAACAGTGGTTTGGCAAGTCTGAGCAGTGGATTGAGGTACTTTTTTTTTAAAGTAAACTTCATTAGAAACCACCAAACCCTAAAATGGGGCGGCCACATGAGAACAAATTACATAATTACAAAGTTACACCACTCGGCACTCGGTCCAAGACATAGTCCTCGATTTCAGTCTACTACTAATCCAAAGATATCCAATCGACTTGATTTCACTAATGACATTTTCCACTCGAAATTGTATGTTGGAGAATTTAACACCATTCATAGTTCGCCAAATACTCCAACACCCGATAATAATAATCTGTAGAAAATCTCTTTAGCCAAACTCTTCAATTCCACATGGTTATGAAGCTCCAAAATCTATCTAAACGTGTAGACAATAAATGGAGCAACTCTACACCTTGTCACAATGTACAACCAAACCCTACTAGCCACCAAGCAAGATGTGAATAGGTGATTGCTCATTTCTTTGCTCGAACCGCACAGAGGACATGAAGCATCTTCTATCTCGATATTTCTATCTCTAAGTGTCGATCCTGTAGAAATTTTCCCCATTTCAGCTCTCTATGCGAAAACGTTGCATTTCGTCAGAACCCATTTGCACCACTTCATCACATAATTTCCGCTATGGTCGACTCCTTTATTTAAGGCTCTTCTCACAGCTCCAATCGAAAACTCTTTCGAACCCACTCCAATCCATGTCCACTTGTCTTCCATATCTTCCAAAGTGGCACCCCCAAGTCTCTCATAAGCCAACTTAATTCTGATAGCTCTAGAAAACTTCCAGGTCCGATCCTCCAGCTCCAATTTGTCTGTCCTGATAGATCCATCTCCATTGTTACTTAACCTGCTGTCAACACTACACTTTTTGTTAGACTAAAGATTGAAAATATTAAGGTATATATCTTTTAAGGGTTCATTAAAAAGCCAAGGGTCCAACCAAAACGAAATGTTACTATCATTACCGACCAGACTTTTAAAAAACTTACGCAATAGGGTATCAACAATTATCGTTTTGGAAAAATATTTCACAATGTTATTCCACACTCCACTTTGGCTTTTTTTATCGGGAGAAAGTCCCAGTTATTCCTGTTTTCGTGTATCGCCTCAACCACTTTCTTCCACAACTGATTTTTCTCAGACTTATATCTCCATCCCTATTTGGAGAGGAGGGCTATGTTGATGTTCTTCAATTTGCTCAGCCCAAGCCCCCGTCCTCTTTTGGAATAGACACCCGATCCCAAGCTACCCAATACATCTTCTTATTTTCACCCGAGCCACCCCACAGGAACATTTTAATAAGCGTCTCCAAGTCTTGAATTTTAAATTTTTGAGAAGTGATATTAACTTGCCTTGTAGGTTGTTTTCTAGCAGCTTCTGTTGAAGAACCCAATTTTTTTTTGAATTTTCTGTTTTTCAAGTATTTCTTGTACCACTAAGGCATTTTTGGCTTCTCTAGTATCTTTTCTTTTCTCTTTTTTTATAAAGCATTCTCCTTTGCCTTTTTGTTTGCAGACAGATTAGGCTTCTTTTGATCTCTCTTAACCTGAGGAGGTAGTTTTTTCATTCCATCTTCATTCTCCCCATTTTTGGCATCATCAGGGTACTTGGGGTTAGGAGTAGAGCATGTAGTATGGAGAAGATGGTCTTTGATGGCCTTTCTCTCAAGTTGAGTATCTTTGTACCTAGCTTCAACCATATTATTTCTGGTAAGTTCCATGTGTATATCATGGGTGGCATCTACAAATTGTTTTTGAAGACTAAGGAATGATTGAACCAAATAGCCATAAGTCTTTGACAAGATCTACAGTGGATTGTTAAGGTTTAGAGTTTTATACCATGATTTTCAGCATCTCCTTTACTTCATTAATGGAAGACTCCATCTTGGTAAACCTCTCCGTCAATTCTTGATATCTTAATCTATCACCTATATTAATAGGATCATCTGAATTCCCACCAGAGGTGGTTGTATCTGGTTTTAGACCAGATGCCCCTTGGTCTTGGTTCTAGGGACTTCCAACTGTTAATAGGTGTAATATTGTAGACTCAACAGTTGCTGCCTTCAAGGAAGTCTTAAAGATGTAACCACTATTCAGTTGTATGACCGTTGCCCTACAGTTAGTGGCTGCTTCACTTGAAAAACTTGAAAGAGTCACTTGTGAGTGCAGAGGTGTACCCTCCTATGCTTGTGGGTTAGCAATGATCTCTGGACTTGATCTAGCCACTTGTTGGTGCATACTCCTAGTGATAAATGAATAGATGATTGAGAGGAACTAGGTCTATTCAAGTCAGAGGCATCAATTGCATCAAGCAATGGTTTAATGGATGGGAATATTATGGGTGGTGGAGATGAAAGAGAATCAGCCCCAGGAAAAGGACTTGAGTATAAATGTTCAAGTGAATCATAGAACTCAGTGTTTGGTTCCCTTGTGCTTACAACACTCTCCTTTTGTGAGGAGAAGTGAGGAGTTTGGATGGGTTGAGATATCTTCATATCTTGAGAGGAAGTATCAACATATGTTATAAGTTGCATCTGTGTTACAACAGGTCTCTCTGGTATCTTATCTTCCATGGAGACCCTTTTGGTGCGTTTGGCTTTTGGAATGGGAATGGGAATGGTCTCTGTGGAGATTTCTGATGTGGGTTCCACAAAGTTGGGTTGGACACTATGGCCATTAAGAGAAGTGGGCTCAACAATAGATGTTGCCGCATTTTCTAAAATATTTCCTTCCTCAACATTTCCTGGACCTTTAGTGGTCATCATGCGAGTGAAGGTTTCATTTGAAGGGCTTTGTTGGTGCAGTTGTCTGTCGACTTCATCTTCGTTCGAGTCTTAGACTAGAATTGTTAGATCAGGACATGTAGTATGAGAAATTTAGGGTTTTGAGTGTTGTTTTAGGCTAATTCCGTTTGAATGTGTAATTCCGCTTGAAAGTGGCAAACACCATTTCAAGCGAAATTAACATAAGCTATTTCGCTTGAAATGACCAGTGCCACTTTCAAGCGAAATCACAACTCTATAAATAGCACTCAAGCGAAATCATTTGTAATCCTCTTGTTTCTGACGGCGAAGCTCTGTCGAAGTGTCTCCAAGTCTGTAAACGTGTTATAATCAATACAAGAGACAGTTAATAGTGATTCTAGTGTTATACAAGCTAAACAAAGACAGAATCAATGAATTCCGCCTCTGATTCTGTCTGAGTACTCTTCTGATCGATTCGTTTGGGTCACAACACGATCCTACATGTGGTATCAGAGCTCAGGAGGAAGAGTTCTTACTGTTTAGCTCGTTTTCACTGGAAAATTCTGATTTCTACACCTTCTTTTCAAAATTAGTCAAGTTTTTAACGGACAAAATGGACTGAATTTTTGACATTTTGTGTAAAACATGGTTTTAACAAACCCTTGAAAGAATCAAACCTAAATTCAAGCTAAAAGTGACAAAAAATGGACCAAAAAGCTGATTTCGTTTGAACGAGCCAACTAATTCCGCTTGAAAAATGATGTTATTTCGCTTGAAATAACTAATTCCGCTTGAAATGTTGATGTAATTTCAAACGAAATTACTTATTCCGTTTGAAAAGTTTAGCTAATTCCGTTTGAAATCAGGTCTTTGGTTAATTCCGTTTGAAATTACACATAATTCCGCTTGAAATACCTGATTCCGTTTCAGGGTGTAATTCCGTTTGAAATATCTCAAGCGAAATTAGATATTTCGCTTCAAACTGTAATTCCGCTTGAGTTGATATTCCATTTGAAGCTGGTGTGCAGGTAATTTCGCTTGAAGGATCTAATTTTGTTTGAAGTGTGCTTGCAGTTAATCTCGCTTGAACTGTGTAATCTCGCTTCAAAGATAATTCCGTTTGAAACTGACTGTTTGTAACTTGTCACCGAAACATGGATTCTGAAGAAGATATTGCATTGTATTACTATGTATCTCAATAAGAGAGTTATACTGAGATTAAAGAAGAACCAGTTTTCGAAGAATCAATTTCAAAAGAACCAGTTTCAGTAAAAATGGATTCAGAAACGGCTCTAGATAAGGTTGAAAATAATCCAGAAGTTGATTCAGAAAAAGCTGAGAATATTTCAGAAATTGTTTCGGAGAAAGTTCCAGTGTTTGATAACTCTTCAGATGAAGAGAGTGATGATGACAGTAAAGCAATTAGCCAACTTGAATTTTATAGAATTTTTATGTCACCTGATTTGTATAATATGCTTCTTGCAGCAAAATTGGAGTTACTAAAAAATAAACGAGCTGCAAAAATGAAGAATCAAAAGGCAGCAAATGTGGAAGAAAATGTTCAAGTGATGAAAGAACAGGTTGAAGAGATTCCAGCTTTAAAGATTGAGGATGAAGCTGATGATAAACAGATTCCTGGGATGTGCTTAATTTGTGAAAAATCAAGAGCAGAAAATGTCAAACTCTTGAAGGATGTAGAGAGTTTGACATTAGAAAACAAATTTTTGAAAGAAAAAGAAAAAGTTTTTGAAAATAAAATAAAATCTTCAGAAGATGAAGATTTTTGGATAAAATTGGAAAATAAAAATTTAAAAGAAAATGAATCAAAATTTCAAGAACAAATAAAAGTTTTAGAAAACGAAAAATCTGTTCTTGAAAAGAATAAAAGTGAAATTGAAAAGGTAATCAAGTCTCATCTTGAGAAAATATCTCAGCTTGAAAAAGAAGCTGAGAGTGCAAGAAATAAAATTGATGAGCTTGAAAAGAAATTGAAAGGTTTTGTGACCTCATCAGAATTTCTGTATCATCTTTGTCCAAAACCGATCAATTCAGTTCCAATAAGTGACAATGTCACAAATTTTGACGAAGTCAAAATTGAAGATTGTGATGAAAGATCTGATGATGAAAATGAAAGAAAGAAAACGTTTCTGGAATTAAAAGAAAAATTTCAAGAAACTGTTTTACATTCTACTGAGAAAGGTGAATGCTCTACGCAAAAACCTGTAAAGAAGAAAGTGGAACAAAAACAAAAGTTTAAAAAGCCGAAAAATCTTCAAAAAGAAAATAAAAGCTCATCAGTTCAATCATCCAATCGTGATATAAAATCACAAAAAGTTGAAAAACAAAACTCAAAAACTGTTGGTAATAAGTGGTGCAGGTTTGACCACAGTGCTCGAAAGCAAAATCCAGTTTTCAAGAAGAATGATGACTACCACAAGGCCAAACAGTGCTATGACTTGAACGTTTGGTATGAAAGTGGTGAATGGTACGATAACAGAGTGTGTTACAATTGTGGTGTGAGAGGACACATTGCTGTTAACTGCCAGAATTGGAGTTATGAGACGAGAAGATGCTTTGAATGCCAAATCAAAGGACACATTGTCCGGGATTGCCCAATGAGATCAATGGGAAGATCGAGGGCTGAATATCAGAAAATGACAAAGAAGAAACCAGTCAAAGTCGAAGAAAAGCCCAAAGAACAGAAAGTTCTAGAAAAGAAAGTTAAGCTTTTGCAGGGGCAAAAAGACAGACTGAGGAAGAAGAGGAAGAAGAGGAAGAAAGCGAGAGAATATCTCGAAAGGATTTTGTCTTCGGATACATCAGGAAAATCAGATAAAAGTTCTGATAAATCGTCTTGCTCTCCAAAGAATGACAAATCAAGCAAAACAAATTCACCAGATACAAATCTGAGGACGAAAGAGGGAATGAAGAAAGATAAAGGGGTCAAGAGATTAACAAACAAAAGAAAGTGAAATCTTCACTTTCTGGCGATGAGTTTGTTTCTTCGGAAACAAAGGAGCCACGTTTTGGCGATGAATCTGACTCATTATAGTCAGACAAGCCACGTTCAGGTGATGAATCTGGTGTGGTAAAGCCAGATGAGCCATGTGTTGAGGTAAAAAGTGGTAATTCCGGTTTGACAATGAATGATGAAAATTTTCCATCATTGTCAAATGGAATTTCAAAAACACCCAAGGACCGCCAGGCTTGGGTGAATCTGTTTAAATGAAAAACCTGACTTGCCGGAACTCCCAAGTTGGTAATTGGGGAGTAGGAATCGGTATCTTTCTTGAGAAATTCACGATTGTGATATTTCGACTAACAAGTGGTAAATCAGGGACATTAAGTTGTACTTGATTTTCTACAAGTGATTGTTTTGAGAAAACCGAGAAATGTTATATCCTACAAGTGGTTGAAGAAAACAAGGTGATGAATAATCCCCATGTTTGAGAAATGATTCACAAAACTTATTTTCCGGAAAAACCATTTTGATTAAAACAAACTTAAGTGTTTTAAAATCACTATGGGAAAATGTTTTGTTGTCAGGGGGAGTTTTGATTGTTTAAGCCAAGTGAATGGAGAATTGAAGTAATTCTCATCATGTTGTCACTTTATCTTGTACAGTTTGTTTTTCAAATGTTTCCAGAAAATCAAAATTGAAACATATTTTGATTTTAGGGGGAGTAAAAATTTTAAAAAATTAGAAAATTTGAAAATTCCAAAAACATTGAAAAATGCAAAAATGAGTTTTTGTTGTAAAAAGAGGAGATGATAGTAGATCAGTTGGACTGTCACAGCATGCTAAAGAAATGGAAAGTTATAATGTGATAATCGGTCTCACTAAAGATGTGACGATAGGCTCAGCTAGACTAGTAGATTTGTGATAACGATATAAACCTAAATGAAAAAAGCCTAGTTCTAGTGGGAAACATGGTTGAAAGCATAGTACTTAGTTTTGTCCTTCTTGATTGTGTGCCTACTCAGTAATCGCTGATTGTCGAAAGACATAAAACTGGCTAAGTTTGTGAACTTTCACAACTTTGCTGAAAATTCGCTGTGATTGTGCATTTTATTTTGCAAAGATTTAAACTTGTTTTATTTCTTTACTTTGTTTAACCATTGGACATCCTCTGCGTATACGTGAGTATCGACCTGGATGTTATTGCCTAAACGTTCTGCTTTATTTTCTTTGGTGTTTCGTTTAAGCTTTGGACCTCCTCTGCGTATACGGAAGTATCGACCTGGTGGTTAAAGCCTAAACAACTTCAACTTGTTTTATTTTTCTTATTTTGTTTAAACATTGGACTTTCTCTGCGTATAGGGAAGTATCGACCTGATTGTTAATGTTTAAACATTCTGCTTTGTTTTCGCACAAATCACAATTGATAAAAGTTTAAAGGCATTACTTGAGTCAGTGTATTGCATGTAGAGGGGATATGCTGAGATCGTGGGGTCCATAAGAATTTAGTGCAAAACTAATATACTTTAACGTATCGGTAAGCATTTCGAAAGTTTTTAGATTGAGTTTAAGTTGACAACAATATCGTCAATCTACGTGAATCGTTTAGAACTGAAAATGTTTAAAGCTTAACGGTGCTAGTGATTGGTCATATAAACTGATATGATCATCTTTCACAAGCTCACAAAAAATAGTGTCTGTAAATATTTCTTTATTGCATTTCATTTCATTCAAAAATTCAAAAAAGATTTTAGTGTGTTTTAGCATAAATTTTGAAAAATACAAAAAGATTTTCGACAACTGATGTTGAAAAGCTGATTTTCAAAATTTCAAGTGCTGAACATGATGAACAGGGTTGGGAGTGTGTACTTAAATGAAGAAATTTGTTTTGAGAAAAAGTTTGATCAGTTAATCAAGTTCATTAAATTGAACTTGATGTAACTATTATGATTGAATGGTTTCTACCAGTAAGTTTTTCTTATTGATTTAAGTAAAAACTTATGTTTTGGTTGAGTATTGTGTAGGTGATGAGATGAACAGAGTTAAAGCCAGAATTAGATCTCAAGGTAATAGCTAATTCCAGACAGCGATCCCAGCATGATGAAAGGGGGAGTCTGACGAGGTTAGAGCCAAAGAGATAGATTCTGGAACATCCTAAGAAAGAAAAGAAGACCAATCAAGATTGAAGAGTTGTCATGTTGAAGACTCTCACTGAAGATTCCGTCAACATTCAAGGGGGAGTCTGTTGGTGCAGTTGTCTGTCGACTTCATCTTCGTTCGAGTCTTAGACTAGAATTGTTAGATCAGGACATGTAGTATGAGAAATTTAGGGTTTTGAGTGTTGTTTTAGGCTAATTCCGTTTGAATGTGTAATTCCGCTTGAAAGTGGCAAACACTATTTCAAGCGAAATTAACATAAGCTATTTCGCTTGAAATAACCAGTGCCACTTTCAAGCGAAATCACAACTCTATAAATAGCACTCAAGCGAAATCATTTGTAATCCTCTTGTTTCCGACGGTGAAGCTCTGTCGAAGTGTCTCCAAGTCTGTAAACGTGTTATAATCATTACAAGAGACAGTTAATAGTGATTCTAGTGTTATACAAGCTAAACAAAGACATAATCAATGAATTCCGCCTTTGATTCTGTCTGAGTACTCTTCTGATCGACTCGTTTGGTTCACAACCCTTTGAAAATATTAATGATGTCACAACCCCCGATCCCTTATCTGTCCCGGGAACGGGCGGTCGTGAGCCAGTTTCGGTGGTATCAGTTTGTTTAGTCTTGCAGCGGAATTTACATCAGGACCGTAGTTAGGAAATGTTTATCAGAGTAAAACCACCATATTTTATAATATTAAACAAATGGGATGAAACCCAAGTTCATAGTACACACGTTTTCATAGGAATAAATCCTATTTTATTTAATAAAAACATCTATTTTATTTTAGGTAACTTTATTGCCACTTTTCCAAGCCTTCAGTGCTGTCCAGCTGGCTTTTATTGGCTTCACACTAAGTTACCTGAAGCACGTGTTTAAAACATTTTATCAGCAAGAAATACTGGTGAGTGAATCCCAGTTTAATCAAGTTGAAATAAAAAGTCACAGTGAACAGTATTGAGGGCGATCTCGCAATTATATTTGTTTACAAGACATCACAATTAACATCCATGGTACTGTCGAACCCGACTTGTGGACATGTTACTCCTTGACCAGGTGGTAACAAATTTTGTACACAAAACTCCAACATACTCATCATAATTGTATGCTTACAAATACTCAATAACTGTTATTCGCATGGAAAAGTATTTAAGGTTTTGTAAAAACATTCCAAAAACATTAACAAAAAGAGGATCAACTCACATTGCTATCTTAGGCTTCGCGTGAGGGTTTCTTGGGTATAATCTATAATTTATACAAATGTACATTGATTAGTATCATAAACCTTTGAAAATATTAATAATACCCTCCCCGAGATGGCATTCCAACAACTACGTCGGGCAGAACCACGACAGTTGTTACGGAACCCTAAATCAATCGGGCAGCGTAACTATTATGAAACCGGGGTTATAATACTTACAACGGAGCAGAACCTCGCTAATTAGGGGTATAATACCCGACTATAATCTCTACTACTTCAGAAATTCGTTTAGAAAGAAAGGAATGAACGATTGAAAGTGAAATCCGAAGCCTGCTATTTATAGTTGTGAAATCTCGTCTTGTCGCGGCCCGCGTGAAAGACAAGGGACCCTTACGCGGCCCGCGTCAACATCGGTCAACGCTGTAGCTTAGCTGAGTCGTTCTCTAGACCGCCACGATCATGACACGTGTCGTCCTCTGGATGTATCCGCGTTTCACGAGCTCTCGCGGCCTGCGTCAACTTAGACGAGGTCTTACGCGACCCGCTTGAACTAAAGAAATCAGCGGAGTCAAAGTCTGGTCTTAATACCTCCCGCGTGAGTTTGAGGTGGGATCCTACGCGGCCCGCCTCAGCTCTTAATTCAGATTTTTATTTTATTTTTATAATTATAACATAACTAGGGATCGGTTTTTACATACGGGGTGTAATATAAAACATATAAGGGTATTTTAACATATAACAGGGTATCAGAATTATTATAAGGGTGTTGGTTTTACCGAGGGTTGTTACATTCTCCCCACCTTAATTTAGAGCTCGTCCTCGAGATCTACTGAAATAAGTGAGGATATTTTCTTTTCATTTGTAGAAAATGAGCTGACTTGGTTAGCCTATCTACAATCACCCAGATTGTATTATTTTCTTTCTTAATAAACTTAAAAGTGCGTGCAAATGTCTTGCATGATCTTCTTTATTCTTAGAGAAAATTAGAATATCATCTATGAATACAATTATGAATTTATCCAAATATGGCTTACATATTCGGTTCATCATGTCCATAAATGCAGCTGGGGCATTGGTTAAACCAAATGGCATGACAGTAATTTCATTAATGATCATACCTTGTTCTAAATGCGGTCTTAGTAATGTCCTCTTCCTGTACCTTTAATTTATGATATCCTGACCTTAAATCGATCTTAGAGAAAAATCGAGCTCCTTGTAAACAAATCATCGATTCTCGGTAATGGGTACCGATTCTTAATTGTGACATTGTTAAATTCACAGTAATCAATGCACATATGCATTGACCCGTCCTTCTTTTTAACGAATAGTATCGGCGCTCCCCATGGCGATGAACTCGGTTGTATGAATCTTTTCTCCAACAATTCATCTAATTGTTTCTTTAATTCCTGAATTTCGGCGGTTGCCAAATGGTAGAGTGTTTTGACAATTGGCGATGTTCCTGGTAGCAGGTGAATTCTGAATTTTAACTTCTCTGTCTGAAGGTAGTCATGGTAATTCTTCTGGAAAGACATCTGAAAACTAAGATACTACTGGAATGTCTTTTAGTTCTTTTCCTTTAGTGTTAGTGATTATAGAAATCAAATACATTATAGAACCTTTTCTTATAGAACTTGCAGTTTTCATCACAGAGATGAATTTTGTGGATCTAGATAGTTTATTTCCTTTAATTGTGATCGTTTTACCTTTAGATGAATTTACTTGAATTAACTTTTGATCACATAAAATACTGACTTTATTGGCTATTAACCAATCTATTCCTAAAACAATATCAAATCCGACTAGATTCATTGAATAAAAGTTTGCGCTAAACGTTTGGTTTAAAATTTCTATTCTTGCTCCCTGCAAGATTTCAGAAATCCTAATGGTTTCTCCATTAGCTGTCTCTACTAAGCATTCGTGTGGTAGTTTAGTTAATGATGGATTTAGAAATTTGCAATACGAAGTATTAATAAAACTTTAGTTTGCACCAGAGTCAAATAATACTTTAGCAAAGACATCATTAACTAGAAACGTACCAGCGATGACATCTGGAATCATCTTGGCTTCATCTGGAGTCAGAACAAATGCTCTAGCATTTTTAGTATTCTTGTTGTTTGTAGCTGGAGCCAGTTTTGGACAGTTTGGCTTGATATGACCTTTTTCTCCACAGTTAAAACACAATCCATTACTGGATTTCCTCCTGCAGTTCTCTTCATTGTGTCCTGGTGCTTTGCAGAAATTGCAGTGGGTGGAGCATTTTCCAGAATGCTTCTTTTTGCAGATCCCGCAATACGATGCAAAGGTAGAATCTACGTTCCTATGATTGAAATTTCTAGAACGAAATTCTTGAGTAAGCCTTTGGGTTAAGTTTCTCCTCTGATCTTCTTCTCTAGTACGAACTAGTTCATCAGTCAAAGTATTGGCTAGTTCTACGGCTTCTTCTATGGTTTGGGGTCTGGTTGCCTTGACTACATGTCTAATTTCTCCAATTAATCCCCAGATGTAACGGGAGATTAATACCGGTTCTGGTGATGCAAGGGTTGGCACTATCCTAGCATATTCAAAGAATGTAGTAGTGTACCCTTTACTATCTACACCAGTCATCCTAAGGTTGAGGAACTTGTTTGCTATCTGTTCTTTTTCATTGGGTGGGCAGAATTTCCTTTCTACCTTTTCTTTAAATTCTTCCCATTCCATATTATAAGTTTTATCACTTCCTCTTGTCTGGAGGATAGTGTTCCACCATTCTAATGCTGCATTCTTAAACAGATTAGAAGCAAACAATATCTTGTCTTCTTCAGCACACTTACTTATCCTTAAGACTGCCTCAGTCTTCTCTATCCAGCGTAAGGTTGCAATGGCCCCTTCATTGCCCGAAAATTCCATTGGTTTACAAGACCAGAATTCTTTATAAGAACAACCATAAGGCATGGTTCTTCTTCTTTTGGGAATAGGCAATTGAAATACTGGTCCATTGTTTACACTGTTTTCTGGTTCAATAGGTCGCTTACTGCTATGTTTACTTTTATTATCAGCATCCTTAACAGTTTGAAGAATAAATGGCATAGCATCTATAATTCCCTGTGCCACTATGTGTTGAATAGCACTATTATCTACTTGGTTTCCATTGTTATTGATACTCGGATTATCATTAACCACGTTAATGTTACTCTGGTTATCGTTATTCAGATTTCCTTGATTTTCTTCGTCGGCCATCTGAATTTTAAACATTTATCCCATATTAATATCACAATTAATATCTTACTATAGTTAATCACATGACACACATTTTTGCCAAAAGCGTCGATCATTGCTACTATACTCTTTTCATATACTATGCGTCTATTACACACTAGTACTGAAATAAAAATTACAATACCAAAAATAAAAACACACTAATAGTAATATGCATCTGTACACACATATTTTATTTTATTTTTATTATAATATTTATTATAATATTATTATTACTATCTTTCATTTTATCGCATAGATTGATAATCAAATAATGTTTATCATCAGAATTTATATATATACATACTAGAGATTTCTGACAAATATAAATTCATAATTGACACCTCTGTTCGTAATTTATTTCTCATTATCAATTATGAGAATCTTTTGGATTTCCTCATTGATATATATATATTTCACATACTGTAATATACAGACCATTCATAAGGTCAAAGTATTCAACAGATTCACAAGTCAGACATCAGGTCACAACATTATTTAGGGAATTCCATTATCATAACATATACCTCATCTCACCCGGTCTTGTCGGAGGGGTAACCTCATCTCACCCGGTCTCGCCGGAGAGGTAACCTTATCTCACCCGGACAAGCTGGAGAGTCTACCGCACCATGCCCAGTTTTACCGGAGAGGTAATTATCATAGTATTTTCCACCCATAAACTTATTTCAAATCATGATCTTAAAAAGGCATCATTTACATCAAGAAATAAGGAAATTAGTATTCTCATGAGGAATCATATTCTAGAACCGAGTAGTATCAATAAACAAGAAATAACAGTGGCCAAGTGTTATTGCTTATTTATCATACAGGCACTGTTCTAGTCATTATCCTCACAGGATACCAATAACCATCATACTTTATTTATGCAAGCAGTTGGCTTATCTCAAAGCTTCATATAAAGGCATATCATTTAAAAGTCTCTTGTACTTCTAGGCCTTATTCTAGTTTTCTTGGTTCACTTTGTTGTTCATCCGAATGTTTATTTATCATAAATGAATATCTAGTACAATTATACAAACAGATTGATTTAAAATGAAATATTGCGATTTATATATTTATTACAAACTAGAACTGAAATTCAAGATATATTATTGGTTATACATCCATAACTTATTTTAGTCTAACTAGGTTATAGGAGTATTATGCTCAATATGCATTTTTATGTAAGGTTTATTCTATCTCTTTCTTCTTAGTAGGTTGTTATCAAATGAACGAAGTTCTTTTAAAGTTTCTAGCTCGTAGGTGGCATGGGTGCTGATACTGGTTTGGCGGTTCAATTATAAGTTAACATTTACTGCTGTGGTGGCTAACATGTAGAGATTTGCCCATTTTTCGTCTAATTTATCTTCCCAAGGTGGGTTACTGCCTATTTTCTGGTTTTCCTGAGACTTTTTCATATTCTCTTGACTTTTTCTAAGAATCCGACTTCTTTTACTAAGGGTAAGTGGATTTTCATAATGTGCTTTACGGACAAATATTCCCTCCTCAGTATCTGCTAAGTATCTTGAGGAATTTGTTTGAGATGAACTTCCTTTTTCTTTCGGTGAACTATCTAGTTTATGATAGATGTCCGAAATTCTTCTCTTACTCATACTGTAAACTAACAAATAGTCAATTATACAACACATAATCACATAAGTTATTTCCTACCATAGAATTTAAAATTTAAGTGTCAGCAGAACACTTCTTTGGCTTGAGCCAGTGGCTAGGCTCTGATACCACCTTCTGTCACAACCCCCGATCCCTTATCTGTCCCGGGAACGGGCGGTCGTGAGCCAGTTTCGATGGTATCAGTTTGTTTAGTCTTGCAGCGGAATTTACATCAGGACCGTAGTTAGGAAATGTTTATCAGAGTAAAACCACCATATTTTATAATATTAAACAAATGGGATGAAACCCAAGTTCATAGTACACACGTTTTCATAGGAATAAATCCTATTTTATTTAATAAAAACATCTATTTTATTTTAGGTAACTTTATTGCCACTTTTCCAAGCCTTCAGTGCTGTCCAGCTGGCTTTTATTGGCTTCACACTAAGTTACCTGAAGCACGTGTTTAAAACATTTTATCAGCAAGAAATACTGGTGAGTGAATCCCAGTTTAATCAAGTTGAAATAAAAAGTCACATTGAACAGTATTGAGGGCGATCCCGCAATTATATTTGTTTACAAGACATCACAATTAACATCCATGGTACTGTCGAACCCGACTTGTGGACATGTTACTCCTTGACCAGGTGGTAACAAATTTTGTATACAAAACCCCAACATACTCATCATAATTGTATGCTTACAAATACTCAATAACTGTTATTCGCATGGAAAAGTATTTAAGGTTTTGTAAAAACATTCCAAAAACATTAACAAAAAGAGGATCAACTCACATTGCTATCTTAGGCTTCGCGTGAGGGTTTCTTGGGTATAATCTATAATTTATACAAATGTACATTGATTAGTATCATAAACCTTTGAAAATATTAATAATACCCTCCCCGAGACGGCATTCCAACAACTACGTCGGGCAGAACCACGACAGTTGTTACGGAACCCTAAATCAATCGGGCAGCGTAACTATTATGAAACATACTTACAATGGAGCAGAACCTCGCTAATTAGGGGTATAATACCCGACTATAATCTCTACTACTTCAGAAATTCGTTTAGAAAGAAAGGAATGAACGATTGAAAGTGAAATCCGAAGCCTGCTATTTATAGTTGTGAAATCTCGTCTTGTCGCGGCTCGCGTGAAAGACAAGGGACCCTTACGCGGCCCGCGTCAACATCGGTCAACGCTGTAGCTTAGCTGATTCGTTCTCTAGACCGCCACGATCATGACACGTGTCGTCCTCTGGATGTATCCGCGTTTCACGAGCTCTCGCGGCCCGCGTCAACTTAGACGAGGTCTTACGCGGCCCGCTTGAACTAAAGAAATCAACGGAGTCAAAGTCTGGTCTTAATACCTCCCGCGTGAGTTTGAGGTGGGATCCTACGCGGCCCGCCTCAGCTCTTAATTCAGATTTTTATTTTATTTTTATAATTATAACATAACTAGGGCTCGGTTTTCACATACGGGGTGTAATATAAAACATATAAGGGTATTTTAACATATAACAGGGTATCGGAATTATTATAAGGGTGTTGGTTTTACCGAGGGTTGTTACAAATGATACCCTCCCCGAGATGGCATTCCAACAACTACGTCGGGCAGAACCACGACAGTGGTTACGGAACCCTAAATCAATCGGGCAGCGTATCTACTATGAAACCTGGGTTATAATACCTACAACGGAGCAGAACCTCCCTAATTAGGGGGTATTATACTTGAAAATTATGCCTATTATCAGATATTTCGAGATTGAGAAACAGAAATGAACAAGTTGAAATTAAATCCCGAGGCCTTCTTATATAGGGCTGAAATCTGGTCCTCACGCGGCCCGCGTAAAGGATAAGCGAGGCTTACGCGGCCCGCGTCAACACCTGGTCAACATGTAGATTAGCTGGGTCAGCTTGTAGACCCGCCACGATGTCGACACGTGTCGGCTTCTGGTGTCTTCGCGTTTGATGATCTCACACTGCCCGCGTAAGAGTTAAGGTGAGCTTACGCGGCCCGCCTTAACTTATAATTTCACCGGAATCAAGGTTCAGCCTTGATACCGCCCGCGTGAGCTTGAGGTGAGGTCCTACGCGGCCCGCCTCAGCTTAATAATTATTGTTTTTAATTTATTTTATATATTATAACATAATTCGGGCTCGGTTTTCACATACGGGATGTATTTAAAGACATATAAGGGTCTTTTTAAAATATACAGAGGTGTCAAAAATATTATGAGAGTGTTGATTTTACTGAGGGTTGTTACATTCTCCCCACCTTATTTTAGAGCTCGTCCTCGAGATCTACTGGAACAAGTGCTGATATTTCTTTTGCATTTCAGATTCGAGTTCCCATGTGTACTCAGGTCCTCTTTTGGAGTCCCACTTCACTTTGACTAGAACTAGTCTTTTATGTTTGAGATTCTTGACTTTCCTGTCTTCAATTTGTAGAGGCCTTTCTATAAACTTGAGTTGTTCATTTACCTCTATATCCTTAAGAGGTATTATTAGGGATTCATCAACTAAACACTTTTTGAGATTAGATACATGAAATACATCATGTATTCCTGCCATTTCCTCTGGCAGTTGTAGCTGATAAGCTACAGGTCCTATTCTTCTAATAATCTCAAAAGGTCCAACATACCTGGGACTTAGTTTTCCTCGTTTGATGAATCTTACTATTCCTTTCCAAGGAGAGACTTTCAACAATACTTTATCTCCTACTTTAAACTCCAACGGCTTGCGTCGGTTATCGGCATAGCTCTTTTGTCGATCACGTGCGGCTTTCAGTCGTTCCTTGACTTGAATGATTTTATCAGTTGTTTCTTGCACTATCTCAGGTCCAGATAGTTGCTTTTCCCCAATTTCTGCCCAACAGACTGGGGTTCGGCACTTACGTCCATAAAGTGCTTCGAATGGTGCAGCATTGATACTTGTATGATAACTATTATTATAAGAAAATTCTATTAAAGGTAAGTGATCATCCCAATTACCTCCGAAATCAATTACACAAGCTCTAAGCATGTCCTCCATTGTCTGAATTGTCCTTTCGCTTTGTCCATCGGTTTGAGGATGATAAGCCGTGCTTAAATTTAACTTAGTTCCCATTGCCTTTTGGAAACTTGACCAAAAATGAGAGGTAAATCGGCTATCCCTATCAGAAACAATTGATAAAGGAATACCATGTAAAGAAACAATTTTATTTACATACAATTTAGCTAATTGTTCCATACTAAAAGTTTCTTTCATTGGTAGGAAATGAGGTGACTTAGTTAGCCTATCTACAATCACCCAGATTGTATCATTTCCTTTCTTTGTTTTGGGTAATTTAGTAACAAAATCCATTGTTATCAATTCCCATTTCCATACTGGCATTTCTAATTGTTGTAGAAATCCTGAGGGTTTCTGATGTTCAGCTTTGACTTGTGAACAAGTTAAACATTTAGAAACATAAGCTGCTATGTCCTTTTTCATTCCTATCCACCAGAAATTTTTCCTTAAATCCTGGTACATTTTGTCACTCCCTGGATGCATCGTATATTTAGACTTATGGGATTCTTCTAGGATACAATGACGTAGGTTTCCTAATTTAGGTATCCACATTCTCTTATCATGGAATTTCCAAATTCCATCTGTTCCTTGTTTTAATTCTTTTAACATACCCTTTAATTTTTCAGCATCATCCTTGATTACTGATTCTTGTGCTTCTCTTATCTGATCATTTAAATCTACTTGCAGATTTAATTTAAGAGAATGTACTCTCTTTGGCTTTTCATGATACTTTCAACTTAAAGCATCTGCTACTACATTTGCCCTTCCTTCATGATACTGGATATCACAATCATAATCACTAAGCATCTCTATCCAGCGTCTTTGTCTCATATTCAACTCCTTTTGTTTGAAAATATACCTTAAACTCTTATGATCAGTGAATATGGTAAACTTACTACCATAAAGGTAATGTCTCCAAATCTTAAGAGCAAAAATTATAGTTCCTAGTTCTAGATCATGGGTTGAATAATTCTCTTCATGATTCTTAAGTTGTCTAGATGCGTAATCTATAACCTTCTGACGTTGCATTAATACACATCTGTAACCTAACTTAGAAGCGTCACAATAGACTACAAAGTCTTCAGTTCCTTCTGGTAACGCTAGCATGGGTGCATGGGTTAATCTTTGCTTAAGAATTCTAAAAGCTTCTTCTTGTTTTAATCCCCATTCAAACTTAACAGATTTACAGGTTAATTTAGTTAAGAGAATGGCTATTCTAGAGAAATCTTTAATAAATCTTCTATAATAACCGGCCAATCCTAAGAAACTTCTAATCTCGGTTGGTGATTCAGGGGTTTTCCATTTAATAATTGCCTCGATCTTTGTGGGATCCACATGAATTCCTTCATGATTCACTAAATGTCCAAGGAATTGTACCTGTTCTAACCAAAATTCGCACTTAGAAAATTTAGCATAAAGCTTTTCCCTTCTTAGTAAACTCAAAAGTGCGTGCAAATGCTTTGCATGCTCCTCTTTACTCTTAGAGTAAATTAGAATATCATCTATAAATACAATTATGAATTTATCCAAATATGGCTTACATATTCGGTTCATCATGTCCATAAATGCAGCTAGGGCATTGGTTAAACCAAATGGCATGACAGTAAATTCATAATGACCATACCTCGTTCTGAATGCGGTTTTAGGAATGTCCTCTTCCTGTACCTTTAATTGATGATATCCTGACCTTAAATCGATTTTAGAGAAAAATCGAGCTCCTTGTAGTTGATCAAACAGATCATCGATTCTCGGTAATGGGTACCGATTCTTAATCGTAACCTTGTTTAATTCACGGTAATCAATACACATGCGCATTGATCCGTCCTTCTTTTTAACAAATAGTAACGGTGCTCCCCAAGGTGACGAACTTGGTTGTATAAATCCTTTCTCTAACAATTCTTCTAATTGTTTCTTTAATTCCTGCATTTCGGCGGGTGCCAAACGATAAGGTGCTTTGGCAATTGGTGATGTTCCTGGTAGCAGGTGAATTCTGAATTCAACTTCTCTGTCTGGAGGTAGTCCTGGTAATTCTTCTGGAAAGACATCTGAAAACTGAGATACTACTGGAATATCTTTTAGTTCTTTTCCTTTAGTGTTAGTGATTATGGAAATCATATACACTATAGAACCTTTTCTTATATAGCTTGCATTTTTCATAACATAGATGAATTTTGTAGTTTTAGATGGTTTATCTCCTTTAATTGCGATCGTTTTACCCTTTGGTGAATTTACTTGGATTGACTTTTGATCACATAAAATATTGGCTTTATTGGCTATTAACCAATCCATTCCTAACACAACATCAAATCCTGCCAGATTCATGGGATATAGGTTTGCTATAAATTTCTGATTTAATATTTCTATTCTTGCCCCCTGCAAGATTTCAGAAATTCTAACAGTTTCTCCATTAGCTGTCTCTACTAAGAATTCTAGGGGTAGTCTAGTTAATGATTGATTTAGAATTTTGCAAAATGATGTATTAATAAAACTTTGGTTTGCACCAGAGTCAAATAATACTTTAGCAAAAATATCATTAACTAAAAACGTACCAGCTATGACATCTGGAATCATCTTAGCTTCATCTGCAGTCAAAACAAATGCTCTAGCATTTTGAGTATTCTTGTTGTTTGTAGCTGGAGCTATTTTTGGGCAATTAGGCTTGATATGGCCTTGTTCTCCGCAGTTGTAACATATCCGGATGTTAGCTTTCTTCCTGCAATTTTCTTTCTTGTGTCCTGATATTTTGTAAAAGTTACAGTATATGGAGCATCTTCCTGAATGCTTTCTTTTGCAATACCTACAGTAAGGTGCAGAGGTAGAACCTACATTTTTCCCACGATTAAAATTTCCAGAACGAAATTCTTGTGTCAATTTCTGGGTTAGGTTCCTCCTTTGATCCTCTTCTCGGGTACGGACTAACTCATCAGTCAAGGTATTGGCTAGTTCTACAGCTTCTTCTATGGTTTGAGGTCTAGCTGCCTTGAGTACATGTCTAATCTCTCCGATTAATCCCCAGATGTAACGGGAGATTAATACTGGTTCTGGTGAAGCAAGAGTTGGCACTATTCTAGCATATTCGAAGAATAACTTAGTGTACCCCTTACTATCTACACCAGTCATCCTAAGGTTTAAGAATTTGTTTGCTATCTGTTCCTTTTCAGGTGGGAAGAATTTCCTTTCTACCTTGTTCTTAAATTCTTCCCATTCCATATTATAGGTTCTATCACTTCCTCTTGATTGAAGGATAGTGTTCCACCATTCTAGTGCTGCATTCTTAAACAGATTAGAAGCAAACAATATCTTATCTTCTTCAGCACATTTACTTATCCTTAAGACTGCCTCAGTCTTTTCTATCCAGCGTAAGGTTGCAATGGCCCCTTCGTTGCCCGAGAATTCCATTGGTTTACAAGACCAGAATTCTTTATAAGAACAACCGTAAGGCACGGTTCTTCTTTTTTTGGGAATAGGCAATTGAAGTACAGGTCCATTGTTTACGCTGTTTTCGGGTTCAATGGGTCGCTTACTGCTCTGCTTACTTTTATTATTCGCTTCTTGAATAGTTTGAATAATAAATGGCATGGCATCTATGATTCCTTGTGCCACTATATGTTGAACAACACTATTATCCATTTGGTTTCCATTGTTATTGATACTTGGATTCTCATTAACCACGTTAATGTTACTTTGGTCATCGTTATTCAGATTTCCTTGATTTCCTTCGTCGGCCATCTGAATTTTAAACATTTTTCCCATATTAATATCACAAATAATATCTTAAGATAGTTAATCACATGACACTCAATCTAGCCAAAAACGTAGATCATTGCTACTTTTACTCTATTCATATACTATTATGCATCTATTACACACTAGTACTGAAATAAAAATTACAATACCAACAGAAATAGAATCACACTAATAGTAATATGCATTCGTACACACATATTTTATTTTATTATATTATTATTATTATTATTATTATTATTATTCCGTTTCCTTCATCACATCACAGATATGGATTTATCCAAAAATCCATATTGCGCTCATCGTATTTCCATACGAGACGCTCTCCCACATGTTGACGTGATTGTCGTGGTCACGCAAATTTAATCCAAATAACAACTATAGCTAGTGGTAAATGGGTATCGAACTCAGGGAGTATGTGGAAAATGTGTTGATGTGATAGTTTTGCACTCTAACTGAAATTAACCTAAATTGCAGAAATAGAATCAAGAGTTTAGTTTGTTTGTTTTTAAGAACTAAATTACTAACTATTGGCAAATCAAAATTGGTTGTTTAACAGATTAAGGAAGAATGACCATCTTAGGATTCAGTTTCTTTAAACTCTTGTGCAAAATTCCAACTAGAAAGAGTTACATAGACATAACTCGTGTATAAACAAATGTTGTGATAAAAGGGAACAAAGTACTCGGATTATATAAATGCGAGGTTGTTTCCCAATGATCAATCAATCAATATCCAACCCTAACCCTTCCCGTGATATCTCGATTGCCGACGGCACCAAGAACGTACGAATTAGACTAGAATTGCAATACCAATTAACAAGTTACAATCAATTACTCATACACCATGATAATCAAAGCAACACAATGTTATCATTCTAGAAATTCAGAAATAAACACATAAAAGTTCAAGAGAAACCTTCACCTAAGATGATCACCAAAAGTTTAGCCAGACATAGCTTGGTGAATCATCATAATAACAAGTTTAGTGTTCATACCAATCGAAAACATAAACCGAATGTTAGAAATTGTTTGAAACCAAGTACAATCAGCCAAAATCGCCCCTAGAACTCCAGAGAAACGTCCAATGATTAGATCATCCCAAAAGACACCCAAAAACTGATTTAATGAGGGCAGTTACGATTCTGTCGCAGCCTCCACCGTAATTTACGGTACCACCGTAAATTACGGTGGTCTCCAAAGTGTTACGGTGAATATACACTGAGTTACGGTGGGATTTAGGCGATTTTCAGGGCCGCCGTAAATTACGGTGGCCACCGTAATTTACGGTGGCACCCTGAATGTTGTGCTTTGTTTCCTCTTTCGTTCCACGCACGACCCGTTCATCTCCAAACCATCCATAGCTGCATTTTATCCCTTTTAAGCTCCCAAACCGCACCTGAAACATAAGCAAACGTAGTTATCTAATTCAAGATAATTACACGATTAAGTGAAGGATAATTTCGTCTTTTAACATCAATAAGGGTTGTCCTATGGACCACCCGTCACATCCCCATACTTAACCGTTGCTTGTCCCAAGCAACTCATCAAATCAATTTCAAAACAAACGATCAATGTAAACCAAGCAGAAACATGTAGTCCTTTTACTAACCCCTTTTCAACACCCAAAATAACACACCCCTCGCTAAATCTCTCCTCTCGGTAACAAGTAGGCACTAGCAATATGAGCTAGACACACAAAGGCTAACGGGCGGTTGCACAACTATAGGCTTGTACCTAAATCAATTCTTCTCCTAAAATGTGTCAAACATGAATGCAAATCAAAGGAACTTTCAAGGTTGTAACGTGGCTAAGTGTATAGGTAGGAAATGGAATATATATGAAGTAGCGAAAACTTAACCCGGTCTTTTTATTACACAATAAAGCAAACTAACAACTACCAATTTAACTAAAATAAACAAGACAACTAAACATCCTTTCTTTTTCGTTTTTTTTCTTGCTTTTTCTCTTTTTTTTTCTTTTCTTTTCTGATTTTTTTTAAATCAAGCAAACAACCATACAATAAAGCATCAAACATATCTACATCATACTCCTAAAACTACTACTACTAACACCATAAGACCGGGTCAAATTGGGTGAATTTTTAGGTAACTAGCTAGGGGTAACAAATGATAGGCTTTTAGGCACAAAAATGGGCAACTAAATGTCCAAACCCCCGCCCCTCTCACTACCATGCTCATATATATAACTTATGAGGTCCAACCCCCCAAATCCCACACTCACACACACTAAAGACGAGGCTCCCTAAATGCCCTTATCCTCTTCGCATTCATATCCAACTAAGGACTCAAACCGCATCAAGGCACAAGTTCTAATGCACCCCCACCCGTAGCCACTCTCATCAAAGACAAGTTTTATTTATTTACATGTGTGGCTTCAACTCTCACCAAGAATAAAAGGGTATCAAGGGTTGCCGGTGCATCATTTGGGGTTAATCTAGGGTGTTCAAATTCTCACCTTGTTTCGCTTGATTTAATTTTTTTTTTCAAAAACTTCAAAAATTCCCCCCATCCCCACAACTTGGGATACATTGACCCCAATGTATGATTTTAGGAGGCTTTGATCGCTAAACATTTTTCACAACATCCAAAAGCTTAATACTCAAACCACAAATTTCTTTTTGGATTTTTTTTCATTTTATATTTTTTTATGTTTTTCTTCTTTTTAGAACATGACACCACCAACTCGCACCAACCCAACATAGCATCACAATCATACACCACCCAACCGCCCGACCTTAAACAAAACAAGCTAAATAAATATTCACAAAATATACAAGGAAAGAACACGACCTGGCTAGTAATAACGTGGCCCCGGAGGCCCAAAAATGGAAGACATCATGTCGTTCCATTCGCCAAATGCAAATGAACCGCTACTACTCCCACCTTGTTGTTGAGCTCCTTCTTGTTGGCGCGGATCGATCCATTGTGAATGATGGAGCGGCGGGGTCGGATACGAAATACTACCATCATAAGGTGGTAGAGACGCATAATCCACATGATGTGGATCCACGACCACCGGCCGCCCGGCGTGCCAATCTGCATGCATTCTTCTCGCTTGATCATAATTGTATCGACTATTCATTTCCAATTCATGGGAATACGCGTGTGTGCGATTCCACCCCTCTTGACAATCAAAACTGTGTTTTAAAGACCGCTCAATGCTTGCACTCATCATTGTATGTTGATCAAATAACGTCCGCTCCGAACCCGACCATGTCTCAAAAATGGATGCCGGAGGACGTTGATTCTCGATCACTTCTTGCATCGTGCCATCATAAGCCCAACCTGGCTCATAGGACCGCTCCGTGTAATCCTAAAAGGCGCCACCATAACCTCTACCATGGCCCCATTGGCCCACATTTTCACCACCATGCGGCTCGTCCGCATAATCCTCATCACCACTTGGAACCTCCGCATCACTTTCCGGCTCATCTTCTTCACCCGGTAGAAGATCTCGTGCACCCACCTTTAATGCTCTCCATCTCTGCCCCTCTGACTTGAGTTTATGATACCGCTCCGATTGTGTGTATGTCCAACCAATCCCCAACTTGTCTAAAGTACAAGACTCCATGATAAGTACCAGGCAAAAACAACGTTGCCAGCATATCATTCCAACGGGGATGCTTTTCCGGCTTTACCAAAAGGTTATCAAGAGTGGGAATCATGTAGTCATGAGCTGGAAGACTATCATATTTCCCAAGCTTCTTCAACGTGTCAAAAGACATCTCCACCGGAATCCCATGCACTATACCCGTTAGCTTCATTTGTGATGGCTTTTCATATGTGTTGCACTTAAGAGTTGCCATCCATTCTTGTATTTCGGTTATGAACAAGTTGTTTTTATCCTTATCATAGCAACTAAGCGTCCCCTCCCATCCTAGAGCGTGGAATTTATCAAACACACCAAACGGGCCAAATTGAACCTCATTAACTTCTCTCTCGCAAATAAATACGGCAACCTTGTTTTTCAATCTATTCATACTGTCGTGGTAGAGTGTCGGTTGCCAATGCTCCGGTTGCTCATCCAATGGACCCGAATCCCATTTTGGCTTTTCAGCTGGGTCTAACTCCATTTCTTCCTCACTTTCACTTTCGTCAACTCGACCCAAGTATTGCCTTTTTTTCGGTTGCTGTTCCGGCCGCTTGCCCTTATCTTTAGACGAAGAAGACGAACTTGCTCCGGCTTTTTCCTTTGTCCTAACCATTTTCCTACACACATTAAGGCAAGCAACACAACCAAACAAAACAACATTAGACTCTTTTCTCCAAAATATCCCCACACTTGCTTGTTACTATGGTTGTAGATGTTAGTGAACCAAGAGTTTATAAATTTTTCAAAAATTGGGCATGGTGTCTCTACAATGTAGAGATTCCCAAAAGTTCACTACTTTACTATCAATCCTACATCTACAAACCATAACCATGTTCAAGTAACCGGTAACAAGTCAAAACTATGAACAAGCAAGTGGGTATGAACAAATAACCTAAATCACCTTACTTTTCACAATGTATCATCAAAATATAACAAATAAGCTTTCATACCTTGGTTTAAAGATGCTAACACACTTGTGAAACAAAAACTTCAAAAACCCCTAAAATTTTCGGACCTAGGGTTTGGAATTCGAACCCGAAAACTTCGTTTTTTTTCACCAATCTCTTCCCAAAATCAGAAAGTGCGTGAAAAATTAGCCAAGATAGACTCCGATTTCACTTGATTTGGTTGAGAATTGAGAGATTTAGGATGGATTGAAGGTTGAAGAAATTTGAAGATCTTGTGGGTCTTGAAAGTGATAGATGAAGATGATAGATGAGAAAAGTGAAAAGGAAAGGAGTGGATGGGGTTAAAGTTCACGTGACCTTATTATTGGCTTATTATTTTTTTTAAATATGCAGAAACCGAAACGATATACACACTCGCCAGGTCCACCGTAAGGTGTCCCCTGACCTTGAACCGCATGAACTTCTTCATATTGCCCTTCCACCATTCCTTGGCAATTTTCAGCCGCATGACCTATTTCATTACACAACGCACAAACATCATAAATTTGGTTAGTAGTTTGAACATTACCATCATCTATTGCGTGCACTTGAGGTCGGGCAATGGCCGGTCGCGCTCTCCTCGATGCTTGAGCTTTTCTTTTTGATGTAATTGCCATGTTCTCCAAAAACTCCCAATCATCATTCTCGTAGTTTGTACCAAAAGTCCCACCGGTAATGGACATTAAATCACGAGCATCTTCGGCACTCAACCCCTCGTGGAAGGCATTCATCAACTCCCAAAGTTAAATCCCATGGTGAGGGCAATTTTTAATCATCATGTTGAAACGTTCAAATGCCTCATGGAACATTTCACCATGTTGTTGTTGAAAACTCCTCAACCCCTTCCTAGCATCGTTGGTCTTTTGAGCGGTATAAAATTCGTCTAGGAAAATTTGTTGCATCTCCGCCCAAGTATAAATAGATGCTGAAGGCAAAGTGTAGAACCACTTTTTTGCCTTGTCCTCCAAAGAAAATTGAAACAGGACTAACTTGACATCATCAGCCGAAAAATATTGACTCCCAAGAGTATTGCAAATTGAGTCATAGGCCTCTAAGTGGAAATACGGTTCCTCCGTTGCTAGCCCTTTATATTTCGGCAAACTTTGCAAAGAATTTGTTCTCACTTCAAAGGTCCTCCCTTGATCATTATGAGGAATAACTACCGGTGAGGGATTTTGAGTGATTACCGGCCTAAAAGCGCTTCAATTCCTCTCGCATGTTCTCTAAGATGCCTTCTTGGCACCCCCAACCTAACCCTTGGCCGAATAGGACCCATTGGCCTTGGTATATGCCCTTGTGGTGCGAATGGTTGTTGAAATTGCTGTTGTGGCATTGGTTGGTGTTGAATCGGCCTTTGGAATTGTGGTTGTACATTTTGTGGGTGAACTTGTTGCAATGGTATAGGGCGTTGCATTTGTGGCCCTTGTGGTCTTGGCCGAATGTGTTGTGGTATAATTTGTTGTTGTTGTGGCATTCCACCTACACTTGCCATCCCTTGAGATTGGCTTTGCACATAACCAAACTCTCCTTGATCACCATAACCCCCATAAGCATACCCGACTTCATCATAGCCCTCAAAATCTTCGTATCCTTCCTCATATCCATCTCCCCCTATACCCGAAGTTTTCCCAAATGGAAGGGTCGAGTATTGAAAGCCCGATTGGTTCGATGGTCTAAATGTTGAAGTTGCATGAACAATAGTTGAACCTTGGGGTATTGAATAATGTGACGATGATTGACCCGAAACTGGGAAGAAATGAGTGAGTGGTGGAATCGTAGTAGAAGGGCTAAAGGTAAGATTGGGTTCAACTTGAGTGGTGATCGGTTGTGTGGTGTTGGTTGGTGTAGTGTCATGAGGTGGAGTAGGAATTGTAGTGGAGTTTGGTATGGTGGTGTTTGGTGATGGTTGTGTAGAAGTAGGTATAAATGATGAGGTCGTTTGACCCGTTGTGGGTGGTAATTGAGATTCTTGCATGATGTTTCTTGGTGTGATGGGTGATGTAGGTGAACCAATAATTCTGTTCTCTCTTACTAAAACACGATTTTGCCTTAACGTTCTTTCGATCTCCGGATCAAATGACAATGGTGATGACTTGTTAGAGCCTCTAGTATGCATGCACCTGTAGAACCTGCACGCTAAACACACCAGTGTAAACCCGAAAATAACAAAGCAAAACTAACAAACTGACACACGTTGCACACAACTCCCCGGCAACAGCGCCAAAAATTTGACGTGATTTTCGTGGTCACGCAAATTTAATCCAAATAACAAGTATAACTAGTGGTAAATGGGTATCAAACTCAGGGAGTATGTGGAAAATGTGTTGATGTGATAGTTTTGCACTCTAACTGAAATTAACCTAAATTGCAGAAATAGAATCAAGAGTTTAGTTTGTTTGTTTTTAAGAACTAAATTACTAACTATTGGCAAATCAAAATTGGTTGTTTAACAGATTAAGGAAGAATGACCATCTTAGGATTCAGTTTCTTTAAACTCTTGTGCAAAATTCCAACTAGAAATAGTTACATAGACATAACTCGTGTATAAACAAATGTTGTGATAAAAGGGAACAAAGTACTCGGATTATATAAATGCGAGGTTGTTTCCTGATGATCAATCAATCAATATCCAACCCTAACGCTTCCCGTGATATCTCGATTGCCGACGGCACCAAGAACGTACGAATTAGACTAGAATTGCAATACCAATTAACAAGTTACAATCAATTACTCATACACCATGATAATCAAAGCAACACAATGTTATCATTCTAGAAATTCAGAAATAAACACACAAAAGTTCAAGAGAAACCTTCACCTAAGATGATCACCAAAAGTTTAGCCAGACATAGCTTGGTGAATCATCATAATAACAAGTTTAGTGTTCATACCAATCGAAAACATAAACCGAATGTTAGAAATTGTTTGAAACCAAGTACAATCAGCCAAAATCTCCCCTAGAACTCCAGAGAAACGTCCAATGATAAGATCATCCCAAAAGACACCCAAAAACTGATTTAATGAGGGCAGTTACGATTCTGTCGCAGCCTCCACCGTAATTTACGGTACCACCGTAAATTACGGTGGTCTCCAAAGTGTTACGGTGAATATACACTGAGTTACGGTGGGATTCAGGCGATTTTCAGGGCCATCGTAAATTACGGTGGCCACCGTAATTTACGGTTGCACCCTGAATGTTGGGCTTTGTTTCCTCTTTCGTTCCACGCACGACCCGTTCATCTCAAAACCATCCATAGCTGCATTTTATACCTTTTAAGCTCCCAAACCGCACCTGAAACATAAGCAAACGTAGTTATCTAATTCAAGATAATTACACGATTAAGTGAAGGATAATTTCGTCTTTTAACATCAATAAGGGTTGTCCTATGGACCACCCGTCACCTGTCTCATTCTCTCACTGCTTTCTAAAATTTCCTCACCGAAAGTCCTAAGTTCTTGCATGTTTTCGGCACTCATTGGGGGTGCAGGTTCTCAGACTGGGTTTGGAATCTGGGGTGCGGGTTCCTGATATGGGGGTGAAAGTGCATGAAATCGGTAAGGATCTTCTAAGATCTCCCTAATATATTCATCATGGTAATAGGGATCTAAAGGGTCCAAACCTGGATAGGCTTCTATGTTCTGTATGGGTGGGTATTCCTGGATAGGGTAACGTTGCACAAAGTCCCTATTGTCATCCCACCAGGGGTCGTAATTTGGGTCTAGGGGGTTTGGTGCAGGTACCCTAGGGATTTCTTCTGGGTTAAAGTCATGCATCTCTACTTGGTTGTCATGATTTTCTATCTCCATGGGTTGTTCTGGGTTTTGTGGTTGTGGGGCTACTAGTTGTTCCAGACTCGGGTCAGCAGCAGTTGTAGCTAGGATATGGAAATTAGCTAGGCTTCTATTAAGCATATCCTGTGTATGAGCATCTGTCTCTTGCTTAATAGCTGCTACGGCTCATTGCTGTTGCAACTTTCGCATTCTTTTCCTACGAGCAAAGGCTTCCTTACTGAACCATCCTCGTTTCTTATGAGGGAATGGCTCTTCTGACTGAGCTTTAAAAGCAAACATTCCTTCTTCCTGATCAGCAGTATACCCAGAGAGGGCAGGCTGTGAAGAGGTACCTTCACTCCTAGGTGAATCAGACAATTGACGATTCATGTCCGAGGGTCCTTGATCACTCATACTGTAAACTAACAAATAGTCAAATAACACATAACAAATAATTACAGTTATGCACGTATTTCCGTAATTTATTTCCTAACACAAAATTTAGAATTTAAGTGTCAGCAGAACACTTCTTTGGCTCAGACCAGTGGCTAGGCTCTGATACCACCTTCTGTCACAACCCCCGATCCCTTATCTGTCTCGGGAACGGGCGGACGCGAGCTCAGATTTTTGGTGGTATCAGCTATTTAATCTTGCAGCGGAAATTACATCAGGACCGTAGTTAGGAAATGTTTATCAGAGTAAAACCACCATATTTGATATTAATAATAACATGGGCAAAACCCAAGTTTCTTATTACAATACATTTATAGGGACAAACCCTATTTTATGGAATTTAAAACATCGTTTATTAGGTAACTTTTGTAGCCACATTTTTCCCAAGCCTTCAGTGCTCTCCAGCTGGCTTTTTACTAATTGGCTGTCACATTGTGTTACCTGAAACGCGTTTTAAAAACATTTGTCAGTCGGAAATACTGGTGAGTGAATCCCTGTTTAATCAAGAAACATTTTATTAATTAAAACAGTATTGAGAGCGATCACATTGTTTATTTCTACACAATTACTCATTCAGTATTTGCCACTCGACCGGATCTATGGCTATGGTCAAGTTACACATTGGCTAACTCGTTGTCCAATTGTAACGTACTGTCGTAATGACTTACTACTCGCAAGTAGTAATAAATTTTGTATACAAAACCCCAATATACTGGCAGTAATTGAAGAACTACAAAGACTCAATCACCGCTTAATCACATTGTAAAACATTCCAAAAAGGTTAACAAAAAGAGGATAAACTCACAAAAAGGTTTACACAAAAAGAAGGATTACTCACATTGCTATCTTGGACTTCGCGTAAGGGTTTCCTGGATATAATCTATAATTTATACAAATGTACATTGGTTAGTATCATAACCCTTTGAAAATATTAATGATACCCTCCCCGAGACGGCATTCCAACAACTACGTCGGGCAGAACCACGACAGTTGTTACGGAACCCTAAATCAATCGGGTAGCGTATCTACTATGAAACCTGGGTTATAATACTTACAACGGAGCAGAACCTCGCTAATTAGGGGGTATTATTCTTGAAAATTATGCCTATTATCAGAGATTTCGAGATTGAGAAACAGAAATGAACGAGTTGAAATGAAATCCCGAGGCCTTCTTATATAGGGCTGAAATTTGCTCCTCACGCGGCCCGCGTAAAGGATAAGCGAGGCTTACGTGGCCCGCGTCAACACCTGGTCAACATGTAGCTTAGCTGGGTCAGCGTGTAGACCCGCCACGATGTCGACACGTGTCGGCTTCTGGTGTCTCCGCGTTTGATGATCTCACACGGCCTGCGTAAGAGTTAAGGTGAGCTTACGCGGCCCGCCTTAACTTATAATTTCACCGGAATCAAGGTTCAGCCTTGATACCGCCCGCGTGAGCTTGAGGTGAGGTCCTACGCGGCCCGCCTCAGCTTAATAATTATTGTTTTTAATTTATTTTATATATTATAACATAATTCGGGCTCGGTTTTCACATATGGGATGTATTTAAAGACATATGAGGGTCTTTTAAAATATACAGAGGTGTCGGAAATATTATGAGAATGTTGATTTTACTGAGGGTTGTTACATTTTGCTTCTTTGAACAGAGTTTTTTAATGATTTTCGAAACAACATTTTAATGAGTTTATGCAAAATTTTGATATTTTCTATACAACATGTTAATGTTTTAGTATGAAGGACTAAAATTTCACTTTTAGTCCATGTCTAACATTCGTATTCTAGAGATCAAGTTTTCAAAAGTAGACGTATCTAAAGGTTTTGTAAAGACATCTGCTACCTGGTCTTCAGATGGAACATGGTGGATGGAAATCAAACATTTTTCGTAAAAATATCTTACAAAGTGATGACGGATCTCAATATGCCTTGTTTTTTAATGTGACGCATGATTCTTGATGATATTTTAGGCTATTTGATTGTCCAGTGACAACGGTGTCTTTAAAGCAGTTATACCAAAATCAGTAATTAGTTTTGAAGCTACAAAAGTTGGGTTGTGCAGCTTGCACCAGCAATAAACTATGCCTCTGTTGTAGAACTTAAAACTGTTGTTTGCTTTTTTTCTTTGCCAAGATACCAAGGCATTGCGAGGGAATTGGCACCCTCCTGATGTGGACTTTCTTGTGGTGTGGCAACCGGCAAAATCACTATCTGAGTAACCTGAAAGCTCAATGTTTCCATTAGTAGGATACCAGATACCAAGTGTGGGTGCATCTTTAAGGTATCTAAAAATCCTTTTCACAGCTATTAAATAAGACTTTCTAGGTGATGCTTAGTATCTAGTACAGACACAAGTAGCAAACATAATATCAGGTCTTGATGCAGGTAAGTACATGATCGAAGTGTCGCGCTCCGGTCAAAGATAATATTTATAAACCTTAATTACCCTTAACAAATAGGTAGTGGTAGTAAGGGGTCGAACCACGAAGAGTATGTGGTTTGCGAATGGACTTGGTTGAATTTAAACAAATGTCACACTTATGAAGCTTGTTAGAATATTTTTGTATTTTTGTTTGGTTGAAAAGATGTGAATTAAACTAATGGGATTGATTAAATTACTAATGATTAACAAATTGCAAGAAAGGTAATTCATTGTTTAAACAATAATGAGAAAAAGGGTTCACACCCGGTTTCGGTAATTGCAAACCTAGGTTCCTACAAGTTTTAGAATTGACCTAATTGGATAAGTGATTAACGGATTTAGTGTACCGTGACTTTGGTGCCAATAACTATCAACATTCCTAAGAATGGAAAAGAATGCACTTCGTAATCAACACAAGTAAATCCTAACCAAGATAACGCATAAGTGCACAAATTCATTTCACAAAGTCATAACTTTATCATCGTTCGACAATTTGTAAATTCAATTCAAATACATGGCAATTATCAAAGGTGTTCAAAATCAAAACACAATTTGTCACACAAGTCAAAACTAAACACAAATTGAAACTCTAGATAATACAACTACCTACACCGGGGTGAAACCAAGGTGATTAGCCGCTCATGGTTGAAAGAACTTGATCACCGGATGCTTGGAACGCGAATTGAATCATCTTGAATCTTATAGAATGGAAGAATGGTTGATGGTTAGGGTTTTGGTGAGAGATGATGGTAGAAAGAATGATAGGTGAATGGTTAGGGTTTTATGGATGGTGATTGTGGATGATCTTGGATGATCCTTGATGATTCGGGTGATGATGGATGGAATAGAGATCAAGTGGTGATAAGAGTGATGAATTATGGCTCCCAAATGAAGATTCAAACTCTAAGAAAGTGTAACTCCCGTATTCATGGCCTAAGAGCCAATGAAAATCGTTCTTCACACCAAAAAATACCAAAATTCATGTATCAAGAAACCACTGCCCGTCGCCGACGGACATGACCCCGTCGCCGATGGGCTCCCCTGATCTGCTTTTCGTCCGACGGCTTGTTTGACTGGTTACGCGATTCTGGTCCGACGGGGTTCATTAGAGGGCATCGCCGACGAACCTAGGGGCGTCGCCGACGACCCCTCTAACTTGAGTTTTCTGTTTTTCACTTCTTAAGCTTCCGATTGATCCGTAACGCGTCCCGGTTGTCCGTTTTTCATCCCGGTAGCTCGTAAAGCTCCCAAAAAGCACCTTAAACTTCATTAAACCTGCAAAACACAAATCTAATTAAAAGTAGGCTATTCAAGATTAAAAGTCGAGTAAAAACCCAAACTTAAACATACACAAACACCGTTATTCAACCACGTATCACATCCCCACACTTGTCTTTTGCATACCCTCAAGCAAATCTGTTTTTCACTTTCAAGTGGGTCGAATAAAGAATACACTCCTCATTCCCAAGATGAAGGTTAAGGTCAATTTTCATACTAAAGTTCAAACTCTTTACAATTTTCAGCATATTTAACGGTAAAGTGAGCATTCACATATAAAATGGTTATCCAAGATTAACCCGCCCGTGAAACCAACAATTCATGCACATCCCTCACAATGTTCTCTCCACTCGGTTTATAAATTGGCTAATTTTCATAATGTATTAGCACTTCAAAGAATAATCACTCAAAACCGATTAGAACACGTACCCGCATAGGCTTGCAACTCAATCATTCTCCACCACCGAACACGAATACTCAGCACAAGTCATAAGGTCTTTGTAAGGGTTGTAACGGGGCTAGGTTAAGGGTAGGAAATAGGATATTTTAAAGTGGCTAAGGTGATGAAAATTCGATTTTTATTACAAAACAACTATTCTAAGCACGACTAACTACCAAATTCAAACTAGAAGGCAACCATCTTTCGCCTTTTATTTCTCAAGCTACAAACACATATTTTTGTTCTTTTCTCAAAAATTTTCTATTCTTTTTCATAACATTTTCTGATTTTTCTCTTTTTTTATGCAAACAAACAATTCACAACTATACAAACTTGACTCCTATAATCGAATTTCCATCACATGGGTTTAAAAGAAAAAGGTTTAAGGTTATGGGCTATAGGGTGATCAAACGAAAGGCTTAGGCTCAAAATTGGATACTAAGAGATAAATTTTTAGGTAAGGGTATATAAATGGTGTAAAAAGGAAAAGGTTTACCTAATAACTTAATCATTCTCATGCTTGTATTCGGTCTATGGTCTCAAACGTATCAAGAGTTGCAAGTTTTACAATACATGACTAATGGTCCACTCAAACAAAGAAACATGCATATGTAATTCTATGATTTAGATAGGGTTGGCAATTCTGACACGAACACGATAACACGACACGAACCTACACGAAGTTAACAGGTTTCGTGTTTGGCCTTAACAGGTTTCGTGTCTAAACAGGTCGACACGATAAGACCTGTTTAAATTTCGTGTCTTAACAGGTTAAAACCCGTTAACCTGTTAAGACCCGTTAATGACCTGCTAAGAATTTTAATTAAAAAATATATAATATTATATATCAGGTATTTCAATAATGCTCTAATTTTGAAATTCATTTACACCAATTCACGCTCCAAACTGACAAACTCCAAAGTTAACCCTAAAAGAAACTCTCCATCTCCACTCCAGCAGCCGTCATCGACGAAGGACGAACTCACAACCATCGCCGGCAACCATCTCCACTCCAGCAGCCATCGCCGGCAACCATCTCCACTCCAACAGTTACTGATTAAACATCAAGTTGAAACCGGTTAGGTTATAGATCTAATTTTGTTGTACTTGTTGATTACGGAGCATTTTGATAGCATTTCGCCAGTTAAAGTTGAAATCGGTTATATTATTGATCTAACTCTGTTATATTCGTTGATTACGAAGCATTTTCAATGTATCTCGTTAGCTAGATATGAGATTAATTCGCTTATAGATCTGGTTTTTCTGATTAGGTAGTAGTCCTGGCTGTATATTGTTAGTTAAACTTGAAATCGATTAGATTATAGATCTAATTCTGTTATATTCGTTGATTACGAAGCATTTTGACCGCATTTTGCTAGTTAAACTTGAAATCGAGTTGATTATAGATCTAATTTTGTTATATTCGTTGATTATGAAGCATTTTGACTGCATTTCGTTAGATAAGTTTGAGATTTATTTGCTTATTGATCTGGTTTTGCTGATTAGGTAGTAGTTTGACTCTATATTCTTAGTTAAACTTGAAATATGATAGATCTGTTTTTGTATATCTTGTTGCTTACACAGTATTTAGGTCACATTTCGCATGTTAAATCTGAAACCGAACGATTACAAATCTATAATTGTTTCTGTTGATTACACAGTATTTAGGTTACATTTCGTCTGTTAATTTTGAAATTGATTCAGTTGTTAACTCAGTTGAAGAAACTTGTTGCTGCTGGTAAGCTTGTTAAGGTCAAAGCCTCTTACAAGTTACCGTCGGCTGCTCCGAAGAAAGCTGCTCCGAAGAAAAAAACCGCTGCAAAAGCCAAGCCAGCTGCCAAGAAAGCTCCAGCTAAGAAGAAGCCGGCCGCTGCAACGAAATCTAAAGCCAAACTAGCTGCCAAAGCCGCCAAGCCTGCTGCCAAAGCCAAGCCGGCTGCGAAAGCGAAACCTGCTGCTAAAACAAAGCCGGCTGCAAAGGCAAAGCCAGCTGCCAAGCCTAATACGACTGTAAATAAGTTTATGTCAAATTGTCCATGCCTAATACGTTGCTTGATAAAACTATATGAATGAGTTTATGTCAAATTGTCCATGCCTAATACGACTGTAATTATTTGTGTAGGTTTGAATGTTTGGAATTGAAGAATGAAGATCTTGAGAAAGAAAGGCATTTGGGAACTTGGATTTTGAAACTATTTGGATATTATGATTAGACTTTTATGGATTTCGTTTTAAGTTTGTTAAGACATTATGTGTTTATGCATTTTTATGACTTTTGTGAACCTTTGACGACTAAATTTTCATTAAACAGGTTCCTTAATTGCTAATTTCAAATATGGAATGATAGGTCATGTTCGTGTCTTAACAGGTCGTGTTCGGGTCTTAACAGATCGTGTTTGTGGCTTAAACAGGTCATATGATATGTTGGTAACATTTTCGTGTCTTAACAGGTCATTTCGTGTAACCTGTTTGTTAACAGGTTCGTGTTCGTGTTTGGAAAATCTGACACGATAAGATTTCGTGTCGTGTTCGTGTTTACAGGTTTCGTGTTCGTGTCTTATCGTGTTCGTGTCTTAACAGATCGGGTCGACCCGATATGCCAGCCCTAGATTTAGAAGTGGCTCAAAACCTCACATATATAAAGGGTATGGTATGTGACATGCATAATGTGCTAGTTTCTTAGGCGGATTATTCCCAAATAACCACCCGCTAAATACCCCTCATGCTATTAATTTGAACTTGACCATGACAAAAGACCAAATGGGTTGTGCCATCCCTCGTTGACTTAGTTACTTGTGCTTTAAGATCGCTTTCGAAACAAGACATTTTTGAAAATTTTTTGAAATTTTCCCCATCCCCACACTTGAGGTAAACATTGTCCTCAATGTGTAGTGTTTAAATGAACGGGTCAAAATCAAAAACTTTTACTACTCCCCCATCCCCACACTTGAGGTAAACATTGTCCTCAATGTGTAAGAACTAGAGTTTTAAAACACACAAGGGATGTGACACGGCTAACTTCCCAAAAATTCCACCCCGGAAAATAACATACAATTACAATCCACTTATTACTAATCTAAGAATCAAGGTAAAAAGGAAACACATGCACCTGATTTTTCTCGCTAGATGCCCATATCTTCTTCTTCTCTTCACAAAAATGGCCGTCCCTCGAACATGATGTACCTACAAATCTTAACACTTGTGTAGAAGCATGCTTCTCACAACCTTTGAAATTTGTTAGCTACTTAGTTCTACCATTTTTATGAAAGTGTTACCAAGTCATGCGTTAATTTACCTTGATTTATGTGGAAAAAAAATTTACAACAACAACAGTCCTAACTCACTTTCGTAGGAATCACGGTTGCCTTTAACTTATGCAACAAGCCCTTTTAAATCCCCCAATAGCTTGGGAGGATGAGTAGGTCTCGTGAGGGTTATATAGGGAACACACCCACAACGTTCATTTATCTAGGCAAAATAAATACTAACGAAATAGAAATAAAAATAAAGAAAACCAAAATATACAACAACAACAAAAAACATACCCCGCCCTCACCGCTGATATCTCTCCTTCAAGTCAACTGGCGGGTTCGGCTGGTATGGGTAACCAGTGAGGGCCTCGAACATCTCCCGGTAGTTATCGAGGGGCCCCGGCTCTCCTTGTGCTGGCGGCTGGTATGGTATCGGGATGAAACTGGACCCAACTGCCTCGGGCCAATGAGGGGATGGATCAGATGGGCCTCGTGGAACACGGAGGTTGGAGTAGTCGGTCCACCCCGCGTGTTCTACATAGGGGAGGCCTGCTTCATAATCTCTCCAGTGTCGCTCTTGATCATGGAGGACTTTGGCGTTGTTAATAGCCGTTTCATTGGAGACGTATAAAGCACTCCATTGGAGTCGTTCCAATTCTTTTTGCTCGTTTTGACGCCTCTCCTCATCTTCCTCCCATGCCCGTCTTTGGGCCGTCTCTTCCTCCTGCATTTGTATCAAACGCTCCATTTGGGATCTTTGGAGCGCTTGTTGTATCTGCTGCTCTTCCATGTGTTTTTCCATCCTCTCACGATAGGCCGCTTGGAGGGCCCGCTGTTCCTGCATCTGGGCTCCATGTGTTTCCTCCCAGTGCTGCCTTCTCCTATTATACTCTCGACCCTCTCTTATACCGCAGAGATGTTATCAAACACCTCCTGTTGACCCCGGTTGAATTCCCAGTATGAGGGTACCCGCCTAAAATTCACAAAACTCGCCACCTCTGCATTTAATTCCCGGTGTGGCCTCATATACCTCTGTTTTGGTCCCCGTGGACTAGCAGGCTCAGTTTCATCTTCCTCGTTAACCATCCCCACATCTTCCTCAGCCCCTTGTTGCACATCTGGATCAACGAATTCATACTTGTGACCCATTTTGTCGGTCACCACAAACTTGCTTCCCGAAAGCTTCACATGTATCTTCCAATTTTTCTTTATCGCTGCTTAGCTGAATTCTTCCAAAGGCTTAGATACCCAAAGCGATTCTGGGGGATGACAATTTTACTGGAGGATCATGGCACTGATGAGGTGCACGTATGGGATCATCCTCCTGTGAAACGGCTCCCAAGTGAACCACGTATTCATCATGATAATATGCCTCCATGACAGCGTCGGTGTCCCATACAACAAGGAATGAAGAACTCTACAATCGCTTGCTCTCACTCCCCCTATCACCAAACCTAACCATAACATTTTCTAGAGAAATTCCTTGAAGAATCCTCCCTTCAACCGTCAGGTGGCTCCTTGCGGCCACTCCCCCGTCGTTATATGGTAATATAGCTTCGGTCATCTTATCTGGATCATGGCTGTTTGCATGGTTATCCAAGAAATGTTCGATGGTTGGATAATCATACGCCTGCACCCCCAAGGAATCAAATCGGGCATTGCAGTTGATCGTTTCAAATGACATTGTCATCTTCCCTCGGCTTGTCTTACCAACCAATCTCCACTGGTCCGGGGGACCATCCTTGTTCATAAACCTCAACGACGCCAACCACTCGCACACCCCTGCCAAATAAACCCGGGAGGTGTTGTCTTCGCACCAATCCAGAACTCTTTCCCAGCCTTGACGCTCAAACATTTGAACAATCCCAATTTTCCTAAACTCCTCAACATTGACCGCCCTTTCACACACAGCCCTATCCGGCACTGCCGTAGTCACATTATTAACCATTTTCCACTTCCACAATTTAACTTCCAACTTCCTATCTTGGAATGTCGATAGAGGTTTGTTTTTTTCTTCATCCCAAACCCTAGCGCCTCGACTATCCTTGAATTTCTCCCACGCCCAATCCTGCCTGTATAACCTTGCATCACCCTCTTCTATTGAGCTTAATTGCTCACACTTCTTCGGTATCAATCCGGAAGAAGATCCCACTCCGGATGATGATCCTTGCCCCGTAGTTTTCGCCTTTTTCCTATCTCCGGCCATACTACAATCACAAAACAAACAAATCATCAATATAAACCCAACCTTCACGTACTCTCAAACTTTGAACATAATGTATGATGTTGAATTTTTAATTAACAAATAGATGCAAAATCGCCTTTTTAAACTTTGAAAGTCGCCTATTTTGTCGTCTACATATCAATTTTACTTGTTTATTCACAATTTCTTATGACTTCAACAAGGTTTCAACATCATATTCATGTTCAGTCATGTAAATAACGAGTGTAATCACTTCACTATGGTTATCACATGTTCAAATCCTATCCAAAACAACCAATCATACTTAAACTCATGCTAGAACAACATACATTGTTTCAACAACCTACTCTTAAACTAGAAAGTTTAAAATTTCGGAAGAAAAACAACTAAACATATGATAATCATGCTTAAATTTAAGTGAAATCCATACCGAGAAAAACTAAGAAAAGATGCAAAGCAAGAAACTTGATGAACACCCTTCAAAAACACGAAAATTCACGCCCAGAAATCTTGCAAACGAGCAAGAATTAATGAAAACCGTGAGAGGGGTTTTGTTCCTCTCGAAAACTCACACAAAATGGACTCAAGAATCAGGTGATTTGGTTAAGATTTGAAGAAGTTATGGAAGCTTGAAGGTTTTAGGGTTTTGGAGTAGAAGATGAAGAAGATGAAGTGAGAGGAGAGAGATGGGAAGGTTGTTGGTCTGATTGTGAAGGTTTACTGGAACTAGGATTAATGTGATATCAATCTCGGGCCTCATGTGTGGTTAAAAATGAGTTTTGGTTGAGTTTTAGCGAATAAAAGAGGGTTTGGGTTCGAGTTTTCACGCTAACCAATGAGCTGTGTCGGACCTGTTTAGGAAGCCCGTCGGCGATGGCCTGGCCCCCGTCGCCGACGCCCTCTCATTTGGACACATGCAGCCGACGGGACTTTTGGGAGCCCCTCCCGGACGCACGTCACTCCATCGCCTATAACAATCCTCAATAAAACCGACACCCTCATAATTTTTCCGACACCCTAATATATTTTAAAATATCCCAATATGTCCCTAAAAACACCCAATACGAGAAAACAGGCCCCAAATACCCTAAATATTAATAAAAATAATTAAAATTGAATTTTTGGGGTTTAGGCGGGCCGCGTAAGCCACCCCTTAAGCTTACGCGGGCAGCGTAAACTTAAAGACCTGGCGCAGCCCGGTGCGGCCACGTGGCAGCCACACGTCGACTCTACGCGCTGACCCAGACAAGCTAGTCCGTTGACCAGCTTTGACGCAGGCCGCGTAGCCCCCTGGCTACATTTACGCGGGCCGCGAGAAAACCCAGGTGAAGCACTATATAAGTAGGCCATCGGGTTTCAATCAGAATTCGTTCAAAATCATTTTCTTTCTCTCAAAACTGAATTATGGGCATAATCTACGGGTACTATACCCCCTAAATAGCGAAGTTCTGCTCCGTTGTAAGTATTATAACCCCTGGATACGTATTAGATAAGCTGCCCGATTGATCTAGGGTTCCGTAACGGCTGTCGTGGTTCTGCCCGACGTAGTCGTTGAAATGCCGTCTCGGGGAGGGTATTACTAATGTTAAAATGGGTTATTATACTAACGCGTGTGCATTTGTGTAAATTTTAGATTATCACCAGGAAACCCTTACGGAAAATCTAAGACAGCAATGTAAGTTGATCCGCTTTTTGTTAACTGTTTTTGCAAAACCTCATTTAATTAATTATATATTAAACAGTTATTGATTATTTGTAAGAATACAATTATCATGAGTATGTTGGGGTTTTGTATACAAAATTTGTTAGCACCTGGTCAAGGAGTAACATTTCCACAAGTCGGGTTCGACAGTACCGTGGATGTTAATTGATATATCTTGGAAACAAATGTAATTGCGGGATCGCCCTCAATACTGTGAAATGGTTTTATTTAAACTTGATTGAACTGGGATTCACTCACCAGTATTTCCCACTGACAAATGTTTTTAAAACGCGTTTCAGGTAACAAACTGTGAAAGCCAAATAGAAGCCAGCTGGACAGCACTGAAGGCTTGGAAAAGTGGCAATAAAGTTACCTGAAATAAAATAGATGTTTTTATTAAATAAAATAGGATTTATTCCTATGAAAACGTGTGTACTACGAACTTGGGTTTTAACCCATTTGTTTAATGTTATGAAAATGTGGTATATTACTCTGATCAATGTTTCCTAACTACGATCCTGATGAAAATTTCTGCTGCTAAATTAGACAATACAAGATACCACCGAAACTGGCCCGCAGCCGCCCGTTCCCGGGGATCAGGGATCGGGGGTTGCGATAGAAGGTGGTATCAGAGCTAAGCCACTGATTCAGTCACAGAAGTGTTCTGCTGACATCGAAATTCAATCTGTTGGGAAATAAATTATGGAAATACGTGCATAATTGTATTTTATTATTGTGTGTTATTTGACTATTTGTTAGTTTACAGTATGAGCGACCAAGAACCATCTGACGCGTATCGTCAATTGTCTGGTTCGCCTAGAAGCGAAGGCACCTCCTCTTCTCAGCCTGCCCTTTTAGGGTACTCTGCTGATACGGAAGAAGGAATCTTTGTGTTTAAGGCTCAGTCCGAGGAGCCATTTTCTCAGAAAAAGATGGGATGGTTCAGTCGAGGGGCACACGAACGTAGGAAGCGTATGAAAAAGTTACAAGAACAGAGGGTACTAGCAGCAGCTAAAAGAGAAACAGATGCATATGCCCAGGATATGATAAATAGGGGTATAACCAACATTCACATCCTAGCCACTACTGCAGCTGACCCTAATCTGGAGCAAATAATAGCACCCCAACCACAGCCACCAATCCTTGACCAACCCATGGAGATAGAAAACCCTGAAAACCAAGTAGAGATGCATGACTTCAATCCGGAAGAAATCCCTAGGATACCTGCACCAAATCCCTTAGACCCAAATTACGATCCCTGGTGGGATGACGTTAGGGACTATGTGGAACGTTACCCGATACATGAAGACACACCCATGCAGAACTTAGGAGCCTACCCAGGTATGGATCCCTTAGATCCCTATTACCATGATGAATACATTAGGGAGATTTTAGAAAATCCTTACCGATTTCAGGCACCTACACCCCCATACCCGGAACCCGCACCCCAGATTCCGAACCCAGTCCTAGAACCTGCACCCCCAATGAGTGCAGAAAACGTACAAGAACTTAGGACTTTTGGTGAGGAAATTCTAGAGAGTAGTGAACGAATGAGGCAGGTGGGAGAGCGACTCGTCTGGAAATACGACGAGCGCAATATGGATTTCTGGATGAATCCATATCCGTGAATGTGAGGGTGGAGACGGTAATAATAATAATAAAAAAATAATAAAATAAAATATGTGTGTACGGATGCCTACTTCTATTAGTGTAATTTTATTTCAGTTGGTATTTTAATTTTTATTTCAGTATTGTCGCCTAGTTTCGCCATGGGGGCCTAGGCGGCTATGTATAGGGTCCCTGCGGCGAGACCCATACGTGGAATCGTCTTCCGCAAGTGTGCGGACATCACAGTAAGAGGAACCGCGATCTTCGTGCCTGCTTTTGGAGGCCGGGTGTGTGGGGGCCTTGCCGTCGTACTGTAAAGTACGACCCGCAGGGGTATGCGGTGCTGGGGTAGGTCCCACAGATACTTGCGCTTCGGCGCAAGCTCTGTTGTATGTTGCAGCTAGCATAGCTGCTTGTTGGTCGTACCAGGCATGAAGGTTCATGCCTGCAGGTATCACAGGAGCGTACTGTGATAAATCGCGCCCAAACGTAAGGGATGCGCCCCCTTGCGTTGATGTGCCAATGTGTTCGGCATTTGGGGCTAGGGGAATGGTACCCGTAGGCCCTTGGTTTGCGGGGTTTAGGTTATCCCCGGTGGTGTTGTTTTGACGATCAGACATGATCTTTGGAGAGAGGGATGGTTGGAAAAAGTGCTAAGAGTAGCGGTGGGCGCCAATGATGAAACAATGGTTAACCGGGTGGGTTAACTCACTGGTCTCGTCAAGAGGGTTAATCCCTTCTTTCCGAGGATCGCTGGCTGGATCGTCTGGTGGTGGGTTTCCTGCACAAGGAAACAAACCGTGACTCGTAACAAGGAGGATTGGGTGGGGGGTGCTCCTTGTTACCACTCTCCGGTGTGAGAATCAGTAGTTTGCTTGGGAAGCAAAGTGTGATAGTAGTAGTATTGAGAGAGTTCAGAAGTGATACCTCAAACCTGGTTTGGGGTCAGTATTTATAGCCGAGGAGTGGAGGAGGGTAGTTGAGTAGCTAGCCTGACATCGCACAGCTATTTGCAGGTGTGTCAGACCTGTCGGATACTGTGGTGATGCCACGTCCTGCTGTGGTGTCAGACTATTGTATACACGTGGGCCAGTAGGCGACTGTTCCCAGTGCCACTTGCACTGTGGTGTCAGACCCACTTGCCTTGTAGGCAGGATGCGGTGCCAAGCCGCATCGCTGCTTGCGGTCCTTTGATGTGGTTCCCGCGTTGGTTGTTCCATCCATGATTCACGCGGGATGCGGTGTTATGCCGCATCGCCTGCTGAGTGACTGTTCCTGTTGTCCAGATCCCTTGTCGTGACGAAAATGTTCATAGGATGCGGTGCGGGGCCGCATCGCTATGTGTTGCATTAGTTTCCGTCCTTAAGGTAATTCTTCTCATCAATGGACAGATTGGACCGCAGTGTTCGCATGTGCCCACGCGGACACTGGAGAGTTTATCGCTGTTGGAGGTTTTTGATGAGGGTAATGGTCATTCGCGGTCGTGCTGACGCGAGATTTGGGACCATACCCCTTCAAGTCCCCCCAGTCTAGTGTTCCTTCCGTATGCGAGTTGCATGTGGGAGGGATACTGGACTATGTTGTCTAGAAGGTTAAGTATGGGCCATGCAGATGGCACCTTCTTTTAGTAAGTAGTAGGCCTTTCTAGTGGATTGTTTCTTCCTTTGAGAAGGGTGCATGGTGAGCAAGTTCCGTCTGATGCGGAATTCTCAGCCACGGACTTGACTCTTAGTCTACCTTTTGTTGATGTCATCAGCCACCTGTTGGTGTTTCGAACCAACCTTTGAGACGGTGACTGAAGGTGTTAGCAGGGTTCGAACCAACCTTTGAGATCGTGACTGAAGATGTGTCTTCTTCAGTCTAGTTGGAACCTCTGCATCAGCTAGTGCAAAGTTGTAAGTACTTTACTCAAGCTCTATGTTTAGCAACTGGACATGCAATGATGAACCCTGTTTTGTGGGGTATTCATGTTCTCCAGTTTAGTTTTCTAGTAACCGCACGTCCTCTGCGGTTTATCTCTCAAGTAACCGCACATCCTCTGAGGCTTAGCTCTCTAGTAACCGCATGTTCTTTGCGGTTACCTCGTTGCCGTACCTTGTTGGCCATGTTCGTTTGAGGATCGTGTTGTAGTTGTGCCATTGTTGGCCGTGTTTGGTCGAACAATGTGAATCTGGACTATGGGCAGATAAACATGGTCATAGGTAGGGTTGTGCCCACCATTGTTTATTCTATGCACTCCATAGGTGGGTAACTAGTCATAGGCAGACTTGTTACCACTGTTCTGGAGCTACTTTCCTTCACGCGTTTGTGGAAAGTAGCTTTTCTATAAGTGGTGTTGCCGGAGGAGATCACCATGGATACTTGGGAAGTTGGTTGAAACTCGTCCGTATTCGTTTTGTAACCACTGTCCTTGATGTTTAGTTGACAAGCAGTTTTCCTTGAAGTAGCTTTGCTCCTCCGCATGGTGCGTTAGTTGTGGCTCTTCCGTAGCTACCGTTCGCATAGTTGCGGTTCGTAATAACTACTCTCGAGTGGTTGCGGTTTGCAGCAAAGAACTCGCTTCTAGAAGTCTTGTAGTCTGGACGTGGCTCTTGAAGGTTCAGGAGACAGGGTTGCTAATGTGCGGTTGCTCAGCATACTTGTCCTTTTCCCTAAGGAGAAGTTGTTTGCGTTCCCTCTGTGGTTGTGAACCGGAAATGAGGGTTTTGAAGCTTGGAGGAGCTTATATGGAGTGCGGCTTATCGCATCCTGAGAAGCGGTTTTCGCAGTCCAAAGAACCATGCTGGTTCTGAGTATCTGACACACCTGTGCGGGTTGGTGTCTGTTCTCTCTGCATATTCCACGTGTGCGCGTGGGTATGTGCGGTTATTGCTTATACCCCCTTATATAATTTAAAGATATATATTTTCCTTTTTTGAGGGGTATGTAAAAAACGACATGCGGTATGGGTTATGGTGCAGTAAACCAGAGAAACCGCATGCCGCTTAAGTTTGGATAATGTTTGTCGCTTTTGTATTGTCTACGTGGCTGATAGCACGTGTGGGTTGTTGAAAGTCAGTAGAATTCTGACATGTGATGTTCTGAAAGGACTGGTGCATTGACCGAGGACATAACTGCACTGTAGCAAGTAGTGTAAAGGTCAATTCTGTCAGGCGCGTGGGCGGCCACGCGCGCGTGATAACCGTCAGCTGAAAGTTCGCTGAACACGTGGCTAAACGTAAGTGGTTCTTTTTGAAGTTTGTAAGTTGGTTACTCCATCGCATTAATTGCGATGAGTATATAAGGGGAAACCATTTGGGTTCCCCTCACTTTGTTCAAAATTTGAAAAATTTCTCCGGTGAAAGAGGTGTGTGCTCTCTTCGTCTTCTCCGGTGAACGTGTCTTGTTTCCGGCAACTTTCTGGGTTTTCTGAGTTTTTGTGTACTTCGATACTTCTCTTCTTCATATTTCTGATGGCTGAACCATCTAACCCACATAATGTGGAGGGTGAAAACCCTGAAGCCTCTTCTCCGGTGGCCGGGGAAGAAGAAGATGATGGTGGCAGTGTTCCTGGTGGTGGTTTGCCATCGTTGAAGTGGTCGAAAGCGTCGTTCGACCAACTGATGATCAGTACACAAATGCCCTCCGAATTTGGGGCTGTTTACCCCCAAGACGGTGATACCGGTGCTTGTGCTCCAGCCGGTTATGTGACCATGTGGTCCGATTCTTTCATTGATGGTAACCTTCGTTTACCATTGACCGTTTTTGTTGCTGAGTGTTTGGAGCATTATGGGGTTCATATTTCCCAGATGAGCCCTTTTGGGTTTATTCGGATTAGGCACTTTGAATCGACTTTTCGTGCCCTTGGTTTGCCGGTCACCGTTGATAATTTCTGGGGGTTTTATCAGTTGACGGTGAACACAGGTTTCTTCTCTTTCCGGGAACGGTATGGAAGTGTCAAGTTGATGACCCCTCCCAAGGGTATTACAAAGTGGAAGAGCAAATTCTTCTATGTTAAAGCTGCTGCGGTTGTTGTCAACATGACTTTGCGGAATGTTAATGAGCCTATCCCTGCGGAGGACATTGCCATTCCTAATGCGGGGAATGCGGAGTGGTTCCCACGGTTGAAGACTATAGAGCATAGGCTGTTGAAGAACACCGAGTTGTGGATACTGCGGATGTTATTGACTAGGGCAGATAAGCGTGCAAGGCCCGTTGTGCGGGAGAAAACTGGTGGTAAGTGTTCTTACCCTTACGCGGTTTTATTATTCCCTTGTTTGCTTTATTAATTTATACTTGTATTATCAGAAGAAGTTGTTGAGCTGTGGAAGATATTTGATCCAACCTTTACTGGCAAGGTTGATATTGTCCAGACTGCTGAAGGTGCAGGGTTTAATTTGACCATTCTTCATAACTTCCGCGTTCCTACACGCGAGGCACTGAATGCACCCCCACCGCAGGGCAGAGGTATAATTCATAGCCTTCTTTTCTTGCCTTATAAGTTTATGTTGCTAATATTCTTCATGCAGGTACTCTTGGGGCCCTTGGTAAATTTGAGTCAAAGGGTGCCCCCAAAAAGCATGCAGAGAAGAAACAAGTTGATAAACCCGTGCGGGGTCGTGGCAAGAAGAAAACCGAAGCTCCTGCGGTTCCGCCTTTGGTTCCGCAAGCAGCTGGTATCTCTCGATCTCACTTCCGCAGATATACCGATTATGTGGTAGTATCTGACACCCTTGAGGGCTTGGGTGTGCCAGGTGCTGGTGCGGCCATAGGTGGAACCACTATGGGTTCAAAGGCTGCCGATGAGAAGAAAAGGAAGGCGGGGAAAGCTGTTGACGCTGGTGAGGGAAAGAAACCGAAGATTCAGGTCAGAAGCAGGGCTTTTGTGGGACAAAAGAAGCCTGCTGTTGTTCCTGGTGCGTGATGTATTACTTGGTCAAATAATTTGTATTTGAACTTGTAATTTAAAATGTTTTCTTTGATTGCAGAACCCCAAGATGAAGGGTTCTCCATCTTTGATGCTCCTCTTTCTCCCCCGCATGACACTGCTGCGGGTGTGGGGGTTCACAAGGTTGTTACACCTGAGCCCTCTACGCGGGAGGAGGACACTGGGAAGGGGCCTGCGGCCCAAATCCAAGACACAGTGGATTCTCGTGACAATGTCATTACCCCAGAGGATACTGATGATCTGAACCTGAAATTTGTTTATACTGAAAAGCCAAAGTCTCCTGCTGCTGAGAAGGCTTCTGGTTCCGGTTTCGGAGGTGCGGGTTTCGTAGAGACTCCCATTCAGCCTGAAGAGTCTGAATTGGAGTATTATTACCGCACCTATACGGAAGATCGGGCCATGGCTTACCATCGCCCTCCGTGGTCTGTGATGCAAGGGGATGACATTTCTGCTGATCCCTCTGCGTGTAGGGAGATTTTGGGTGGTCTGGGCACCCCATTTGAAGTCAACCGGGCCCGTGCCTTACCAACTGAAGCCCAGATTAACCAACTCTCCTCCCTGCTTGTTGGGAGTTCCGTAATGGCCAATACCATTATGGAAAACTATAAGGTGTTGGCGCGCAGGGAGGAGGAGAATGTGCGCTTGCGTGCAGAGGCTGAGGAGTTGGTGAAGGCTGCACGTGAGGGTGCCGAGCAGCTTGAAAGGGATAGGGATGCGTTTGAAAAGCGTAAGCAGACTGAAGAATGGGCTGCAACTGCTGAGCTTAAACAGGTTCGTACCCTTGCCAAACTGCTTTCCACTGAGCGCCGGAGTTGGAAAGAATCTCTTTCTAATGAGCGCGAGACTCTTTCTAATGAGCGCAAGGCTTGGAAAGACTCTTGGGCCAAACAGAATGAAACTCTCTTTCGTGTTCGCCAGGAGCTTGTTAATGCTAAGGCAGCAAATGCTGCGCTGGCTAAAGAGAAAACAGCAGCTGTTGCGGCTGCCCACGAGGCCAAAGAGGCGGAAGCTCGTCTCGCCAAGGCTCTTGAAGAGGCCAAGGAGGCGGAGGCCCGCACTGCAAAGGCTCTTGAAGGGGCGAATGTTGACCGCACCAATTTAAGCAAAACTATCTTGGGCCTCCAGGTATAAGTTTCTTGCTTTTGACGTACATTGCACAAGTGTTTATTTTTGTATACTTGTTTTTCTTTTGTTACTAGGCTGAATTGCGGACCCGGGGGGCCACTATTGGGGAGATTTCTGCCCGCCTTGAGGAGGTTGAAGCGCGGGCAAGAGAGGCTGAGGAGGCTAGAGATAGTCTTGATTCGTCACTTAAGTTGCTCAAGGCTGACCATGAATGGATGCGTATGCACGGGATCGGGCATGTAAGTGTTCGTTGTTTTTTTTATTTTTGTTATGTTTGCCTTTGATAACCTTTGTATTTTTGTATCGCAGATTGTTACTGCCATCCTTGACGCACCTGAGACCGTATCAGGTGTTAACGAGATCAAGGAGCGTGCCCGGGATGCTGGTTTTAAAGCTGGCTATAACCGTTGTATTGGTCATTTGAATGTTGCAGCTCGTGGCGGACATACTGATGAGCGATCCGGGTTTCACGGCGTGGATACTGAAGCGCTTCTTGATGCTGCGGTTGAGGCGTATAACGAAACAACCCTTTCTGGTCTCGAAGATCTTGAAATGTGTTTAGAAGCGGAGGACTATGTGGACCGCTTGCGAGTGTTATACGCTGAGGAAGAAGAGGAAAAACCTTTTGTGGCAAGCAAGGATGGTGAAGGTTCCAGCGGCACGAAGAAAGATTAGGTTGGCCTGCGTGCCTTTTTCATATTTGTTTAAAACTTTATGTAAATTCTCTGTGCACCGCGCAGGTGTAGGAATTTTTTGAATATAAAGAATTGTTCCGTTCAATTTGCACAAGTGTTGTTACTACTTGCATGTTTGAATTCGTAAGCGTTTAATGTTACTATGAGTAACACTAAACCTGTAATTGCCTTTTGCATATCTAGATGGTATGCAAGTATGAAGACTTGTCTTTGGTCAGACAAACAGTGTTGCCATTGCTGGCCTATTATAATAGTTGCGTGTGTTTACCACTCTGTGTGGGTATTACGAATGAAGATTTTGCCAATCTGTTTTTGTATATACCTCAGAGTGGAACACGCATTTATAATAGAAATAAATAAACAATATTGCATTGAATTGTCTATTTATTTATTTGCAAATGGCCCGTGGCCTGATAGGTTACATTGTGAATGTAAAAACAAAACATGGCTTACATATAACAGCGTCGAAGCTGTTGTGCATTCCATGTGCGTGCGATAGTTTCGCCTTCCAATGTTTGAAGTTTATACGCGCCTTTGCCCAAGACCTCTTGGATGAGGTAGGGTCCTTCCCACTTGGGGGCAAGTTTCCCTGGGCGTTCCGCGTTAGATGCTTCATTGTCACGAAGGACGTAGTCTCCCGGGTTGAAAGTACAAATGCGAACGCGTGCATTGTAGTACTTTTCAAGTTTTGTCTTGTATTTGGCCTCATTGATGGCTGCGTTTTCACGCCTTTCTTCCAAGAGGTCTAAATCAACCCTGCGTTCCTCATTGTTGTCTATCTTGTTGATAGCCAACATTCTAGGTGATGGGAGGCCTACTTCCGCGGGGATCATTGCTTCAGTGCCATAGACCAGGCTGAAGGGTGTCTCACCGTTGCTTGTTTTTGGGCTTGTCCTGTGAGCCCATAGAATACTTGGGAGTTCATCAACCCAGCCGCGTCTGGCTGTTCCCAACCGTGCTTTGATGCCTTCCACTAAGCTTTTATTGATACTCTCGACTTGGTCGTTCCCTTGCGGATGCGCCACTGAGGAGAATATGTGTTCAATGTTTAGCTCTTTTAGCCATTTTTGAAAGTCATCAGCGGCGAAGTTGGTACCGTTATCGGTGACGATGCACATTGGTAGACCGAAACGGCAGATGATATGTTCCCACACGAATTTCCTTGTTATCATAGCGGTGGTTGATGCAAGTGGCTTTGCCTCTACCCATTTTGTAAAGTAATCAACAGCCACTATGATAAATTTCACTGCACCGGGTGCGTCTGGAAATGGTCCCACCACATCGATTGCCCATTTTTGGAATGGCCATGCGGTGGTGACAGGGATCAGGTTGTTCTTGGGGCGCAAGGTCTTGGGAGCGTGTCGCTGACAATTGATACACTTGCGTAAGACTTTGACTGCGTCCAGGTGCATGCCGGGCCAATAGTACCCGGTGTTCATGATTTTGGCCACAATCATGCGTGGGCCTGCGTGTATGCCACATATTCCCTCATGAATTTCTTTGATAAGGTATATGGCATCTTCGGGGTTTACGCATCGTAGGAGTGGCCCCAGGTATGATTTACGGTATAAGATACCGTCTCCCATTTGGTAATGACACGCTTTGTATTGTAGCTTGCGTGCTTCTGCCTTGCTTTCGGGAGTAACACCTGATTGTAAGTATGCAATTATCGGTGTCATCCAGGATGTTGTACCGTACTGGATGACGTTGACTTGGCGCAGGGGTACTGAAGGATTTTGCAGAATCTCGATGCGTACCTCTTTTGCCAGGTGTTGGAAGCTGGTGGATGCAAGTTTTGATAGTGCATCCGCAGGTTTGTTGTCACTCCTGTTGATATGGCGAATATTGAAGGAGGTGAACCGTGATTTCAGTTGCAAGGCTTGTTCGAGGTAGAGGATCATGATGTCCCCTTTTGCGGCATAGTCACCGCGTATCTGCCCTGCAACCAGTAGTGAGTCGACATGTGCTTCCAAATGTTTGACGTCGATTTTGACCGCCAAACGCAGCCCTGCCAGTAGAGCCTCATATTCTGCATCGTTATTCGTGCTTTTGAAATCGAGGCGGATTGCGTATGTTAGCTCTTGGCCATCGGGGCTGACAAGTCGTAGACCTGCACCGGCACCATCTTCGTTGGACGCACCATCTGTATATAGTGCCCAGGTTTCTGCGGAGGATGGTGGTGATGTAGGATTTTGTTCTTCTTCGCATTCCTGAATGCGGTTGGCTGGTACTTCAGCTACGAAATCAGCCAAAACCTGGCCCTTGATTGCGGGGCGCGGCTTATAGTTCAATGAAAGTGCGCCCAGCTCAATTGCCCATTTTGCTAATCTCCCAGAGATGTCTGGTTTGGACAGGATCGGGCCGATTCTGTAGTTGGTTAACACTGTGATGACGTGGTTTGCGAAGTAACGTCGTAAACGTCTCGATGCGTGCACTAGTGCTAGTACCAATTTCTCCATGATGGAGAACCTTGTCTCTGGGTCGTTGAGCATTTTGCTGATGTAGTAGATGGGTGTTTGAACTCCTTCCCGCTCCACTATGAGTACTGCGCCTACCGCGTTGTCTGCGGCAGACAAGTATAGAATAAGTGGCTCATCTTTTCGTGGTGCGATTAAAGTTGGGAGCTGGATCAAACACTCTTTCATCTCCCGGAAAGCTTTTTCGGCCTCTGCGGTCCATTGGAATTGTTCCTTTTTTAGGCAGCTCCGCAGGGTTTTGATGAAAGGGTATGACTTAGCCGCGTGGTTGGCTAAGAATCTGTTTAGTGCGGCTAGCCTGCCGGCTAGTCGTTGCATTTCTTTCATCGTTGAGGGTGATGGCATGCGTTCGATCGCGTGAACTTTTTCCGGGTTTACCTTGAATCCATCCTTGGTTACGATGAATCCGAGGAATTTGCCTTCTTCCATTCCAAACGAGCATTTCCCTGGATTAAGCTTCATGTTGACGCTTCGTAGAGTCTGGAATGTTCTTTCGATATCGTTGAGCGTGGTGTCTTCCTCCATGCTCATGACGACTAAGTCGTCCATATAGATTTCGACACTTTTGCAGATTTGACCGCGAAAAGTGTCGTTCATCAACTTTTGATAGGTTGCGCCAGCGTTGCGCAACCCGAATGGCATTTTGGTGTAACAGTAGTTCTCGGTAGGAGTGCGGAATGCTGTTTTGTCTTCATCCTCGATTGCCATCTGTACTTGGTGGTAGCCTTTGTAACAATCGAGGAAGCACTTCCATCGAAATGGTGCCAGGTTATCGACCTTCTCGTCGATCTTCGGAAGTGCGTAACAATCCTTGGGGCAGGCCTTATTGAGGTCTTTGTAATCTACACACATGCGCCAGCCCCCGCTTGGTTTTTCTACCATGACTGGGTTGGATAACCAAGTCTGGTATTTGACTTCCCGCAGGATCCCTGCGGAGAGCAGCTCCTGTACCTGCTCTTCCATCGCCGCGTTTTTTGCAGATCCAAGGTGGCGTTGGCCTTGGATCACTGGCTTGATACCTGGCATGGTGTTCAAGAAGTGTTGCGCTATGTCGCGCGGTACCCCTGTCATGTCTGCGGGTGTCCACGCGAAAATATCTTGGTTCCTGAATAGTAGTTGCTTCAGGCGCGCTCTGATGGTAGGTGTCAAGGCATGGCCCAACGTGACCGTTTGCTCTAGGTGCCTTGCGTTAAGCACCCATTTTTCTGGTTGCGTGTTGGGGGTATGCCTTGCTATCTTGGCTGGACGCAGGTCGTCCGTGGACAAAACCTCCCTTCTGGCGTATATTATCGCAACCCCCGTCTCGGTTGGGAAACCGATAGGAGAGTGGGGGACGGATGTGATCATCTTAAAATCACCCTGGGATTCTCTCCCGAGAAGTACGTCGTATTTGGAGGTGTGCGGTAAAACCATGAAGTTTACCTCCTCCGTTCTTGTGTGCCTCCCGTTGGTGAGGCGCATAGGAAAAGTAATCTGGCCCAGGGGGAATACGGTTTCCCCTGCAAACCCAGCCAACGGGTAGTCCGCTGGCTGCAGCCGATCTTTGTCTTCTTGATCGAACTGGTTGAAACATTGCTCGTATATAATATCGGATGTACTGCCCGGGTTGATGAACAATCGCTCGGTACAGTAGTGAGCCAGGTGGCCTGTGATAACCACGGCACGTCTATCGCGCGGGCCGCCTCGGACTTTTGGAAAGACGACTTGCTCGTCTTTCCAGTCATTCTCCGGTCTTCTTCCCGCCTTGCGCGGCCTTCCTTTTCCTCCGTTGATCATGTGGGTAGAGGCTTTGTACATGGTCCTCTTTCCCGTGGAGGTGCCCTCGTTGTGGGGAGTGATGCCCTCGTTGCAGTTTCCCCTCTTTTAGGGCTCGTTCAATCTCCAGTCGGAGGCTGATGCAGCTGTTTGTTGTGTGGCCGTTGTCCTTGTGATACTCGCAGTATAGTGCGAGATCCTGGTTCTTTTTGGACTTCATCGGTTGGGCCGGTCGCAGGAATTGTGCGTCCACGAGAAGAACGTCGCTTGGCGACTGGTTAATCTCGGTCCAGTTGCGGTCCCGAGACTCCTTTTTTGACGCCTGATTTTCACGCTGGGCGTTGATTGTAGCCCTTGCATCGGGTTGGTTGCTTCGTGGGACGTATGGTCTGGAATCGCTGCCACGATTCCATGTGTCCCGGTTGCGCTTATTGCTGCGCTTGGGGTCTTGTCGGGAGGATTGGCCTTCCGTTTGGGGCTGCGCCTTTGATACGTGCGGTCTGAGGGATCGCTGCGTCTGGGCGTATGTTTTGACCGCAGCCATGACATCTTCCCATTTTTTAGGCAAGCCATCCTTGCCGGAGATATTCATAACCATTTGTTCGTCCTTGACTGCAACGATGAAATGGTTACGTGCCATCTGGTCAGCAACGTCACCTATCTCTAGGCATTCTTTATTGTAACGGACAACGAATGCCTCCAGCGATTCGTTGTCTCTGCGCCATATGTTCATGACGTCCATAGAATCACGTTCATAACGTCGCTGTTGGCTAAAGTGTGCGAGGAACTTTGCTTGCAAGTCCTCGAATGATGTGAGTGAGTTCACTGGCAAAGAATCGAACCAGGCCCTGGCCAGACCTGTTAAGGTCTGGGGGAAAAAATGACACCAAGTGGGTTCATCCCACCTACCGTTGCATCTGGCGCCGACGAAGATGTTCATGTGATCATCTGGGTCGGTCGAACCGTTGTATTTCCCAATGTTTAACGGGAATTTCATGGTAGTGACATCGGCGTGGGCGATTTCTGGGGCGAATTTGGAGTTTTCGGCCGCAGATTTCGGCCTGTAGGGTTGGCTTTGGCGCTTTGCAGTGCGGAGGTATGTAGTACGGGGGTGAGTGGGAGGGACATAGTTGTGTCCTCCCGGTCTACTGCTGGTAGCATGAGACTCCGCGCGGTATGTACCATCGTCGGGATCTGTATATCCCTGTCCTTCACGGTGGGAGTGAGGTCCCAGCCGGCTATGGATGCCGGGGCCGCGGTGTGCTGTAGACTGTCGCCTAGTTTCGCCATGGGGGCCTAGGCGGCTATGTATGGGGTCCCTGCGGCGAGACCCATACGTGGAATCGTCTTCCGCAAGTGTGCAGACATCGCAGTAAGAGGAACAGCGATCTTCGTGCCTGCTTTTGGAGGCCGGTGTGTGGGGGCCTTGCCGTCGTACTGTAAAGTACGGCCCGCAGGGGTATGCGGTGCTGGGGAAGGTCCCACAGATACTTGCGCTTCGGCGCAAGCTCTGTTGTATGTTGCAGCTAGCATAGCTGCTTGTTGGTCGTACCAGGCATGAAGGTTCATGCCTGCAGGTATCACAGGAGCGTACTGTGATAAATCGCGCCCAAACGTAAGGGATGCGCCCCCTTGCGTTGATGTGCCAATGTGTTCGGCATTTGGGGCTAGGGGAATGGTTCCCGCAGGCCCTTGGTTTGCGGGGTTTAGGTTATCCCCGGTGGTGTTGTTTTGACGATCAGACATGATCTTTGGAGAGAGGGATGGTTGGAAAAAGTGCTAAGAGTAGCGGTGGGCGCCAATGATGAAACAATGGTTAACCGGGTGGGTTAACTCACTGGTCTCGTCAAGAGGGTTAATCCCTTCTTTCCGAGGATCGCTGGCTGGATCGTCTGGTGGTGGGTTTCCTGCACAAGGAAACAAACCGTGACTCGTAACAAGGAGGATTGGGTGAGGGGTGCTCCTTGTTACCACTCTCCGGCGTGAGAATCAGTAGTTTGCTTGGGAAGCAAAGTGTGATAGTAGTAGTATTGAGAGAGTTCAGAAGTGATACCTCAAACCTGGTTTGGGGTCAGTATTTATAGCCGAGGAGTGGAGGAGGGTAGTTGAGTAGCTAGCCTGACATCGCACAGCTATTTGCAGGTGTGTCAGACCTGTCGGATACTGTGGTGATGCCACGTCCTGCTGTGGTGTCAGACTATTGTATACACGTGGGCCAGTAGGCGACTGTTCCCAGTGCCACTTGCACTGTGGTGTCAGACCCACTTGCCTTGTAGGCAGGATGCGGTGCCAAGCCGCATCGCTGCTTGCGGTCCTTTGATGTGGTTCCCGCGTTGGTTGTTCCATCCATGATTCACGCGAGATGCGGTGTTATGCCGCATCGCCTGCTGAGTGACTGTTCCTGTTGTCCAGATCCCTTGTCGTGACGAAAATGTTCATAGGATGCGGTGCGGGGCCGCATCGCTATGTGTTGCATTAGTTTCCGTCCTTAAGCTAATTCTTCTCATCAATGGACAGATTGGACCGCAGTGTTCGCATGTGCCCACGCGGACACTGGAGAGTTTATCGCTGTTGGAGGTTTTTGATGAGGGTAATGGTCATTCGCGGTCGTGCTGACGCGAGATTTGGGACCATACCCCTTCAATAGCTAATAAGTTTCTGAACCTTAGGATGACCGGGGTCATTAGTAAAGGATATACTACTACATTCTTTGAATATGCTAGAATAGTACCAACCCTTGCATCACCTGAACCAGTATTAATCTCCCGTTACGTCTGGGGATTAATTGTAGAAATTAGACATGTAGTCAAGGCAGCTAGACCACAAACTATAGAAGAAGCTGTAGAACTAGCAAATACCTTGACAGATGAATTAATACATACTAGAGAAGAAGACCAGAGGAGAAACCTAACCCAAAGGCTTACCCAAGAATTTCGTTCTGGGAATTACAACCGTAGGAATACGGGTTCTACTTCTGCACCATTCTGCAAGGTCTGCAAGAAAAAGCATTCGGGAAAATGCTCCACTCTTTGCAATTTCTGCAAGATGCCAGGACACAAGGAAGAAGATTGCAGGAGGAAATCCAGTAATGGATTGTGCTTCAACTGTGGAGAAAAAGGTCATATCAGGAAAACTGCCCAAAATTGGCTCCAGCTGCGAACAACAAGAACACTAAAAATGACAGAGCATTTATTCTGACTGCAGATGAAGCCAAGATGATTCCAGACGTGATAGCTGGTACGTTTTTAGTTAATGGTGTATTTGCTAAAGTATTATTTGACTCTGGTGCAAACCAAAGTTTTATTAATACTTCGTTTTGCAAACTTTTAAATCAGTCATTAACTAAACTACCACAAGAATGTCTAGTTGAGACAGCAAATGGAGAAACTGTTAGGATTCCTGAAATCTTGCAGGGAGCAAGAATAGAAATTTTAAATCAAAATTTTATGGCAAACCTTTATCCCATGAATTTGGTAGGATTTGATGTCGTTTTAGGAATGGATTGGTTAATAACCAATAGAGCCAGTATTTTATGTGATCAAAAGTCAATTCAAGTAAATTCACCAAAAGGTAAAAAGATCACAATTAAAGGAGATAAGCCCTCTAGATCCACGAAATTCATCTCTGTGATGAAAACTGCAAGCTATTTAAGAAAAGAATCTATAGTGTATTTGATTTTCATAATCACTAACATTAAAGGAAAAGAACTAAAAGACATTCCAGTAGTGTCTCAGTTTTCAGATGTCTTTCCAGAAGAATTACCAGGAATACCACCGGACAGAGAAGTTGAATTCAGAATTCACCTGCTACCTGGAACAGCACCGATTGCCAAAGCACCTTACCGATTGGCACCCGCAGAAATGCAGGAACTGAAGAAACAATTAGATGAAATGTTGGAAAAAGGATTCATACAGCCAAGCTCATCACCATGGGGAGCACCGATTTTATTTGTTAAAAAGAAGGACGGATCAATGCGTATGTGCATTGACTACCGTGAATTGAACAAGGTCACGATTAAGAACCGGTATCCATTACCGAGAATCGATGATCTGTTCGATCAACTGCAAGGAGCTCGATTTTTCTGTAAAATCGATTTAAGGTCAGGATATCATCAATTAAAGGTACAGGAAGAGGATATTCCTAAGACCACTTTCAGGACAAGGTAAGACCATTATGAATTTACTGTCATGCCATTTGGTTTAACCAATTCCCCAGCCTCATTTATGGACATGATGAACCGAATATGTAAGCCATATTTGGATAAATTTATAATTGTCTTTATAGATGATATTTTAATTTACTCTAAGAGTAAAGAGGAACATGCAAAGCATTTGCACGCACTTCTAAGTCTATTAAGAAAGGAAAAGCTTTATGCTAAATTTTCAAAGTGCGAGTTTTGGTTAGAACAGGTACAGTTTCTTGGACACTTAGTTAATCATGAAGGAATTCATGTGGATCCAACAAAAATCGAGGCAATTACTAAATGGAAAACCCCTGAATCACCAACTGAGGTTAGAAGTTTCTTAGGATTGGCCGGTTATTATAGAAGATTTATTCGAGATTTCTCTAGAATAGTCATCCCTTTAACTAAGTTAACCTGTAAATCCATTAAGTTTGAATGGGGACCAAAACAAGAAGAAGCATTTAGAATTCTTAAGCATAGATTAACTAATACACCCATACTAGCGTTACCAGAAGGAACTGAAGACTTTGTAGTCTATTGTGACGCTTCTAAACTAGGTTATGGATGTGTATTGATGCAACGCCAAAAGGTTATAGCTTATGCCTCTAGACAACTTAAGAATCATGAAGAGAATTATTCAACCCATGATCTAGAGTTAGGAGCTATAATTTTTGCTCTTAAGATTTGGAGACATTACCTTTATGGTAGTAAGTTTACCATATTCACTGATCATAAGAGTTTAAGGTATGTTTTCGGACAGAATGAGTTGAATATGAGACAAAGAAGCTGGATAGAGATGCTTAGTGATTATGATTGTGATATCCAGTATCATGAAGGAAAAGCAAATGTAGTGGCAGATGATTTAAGTCGAAAGTATCATGAACAGCCAAAAAGGGTACGTTCTCTTAAATTAAATCTACAAGTAGATTTAAATGATCAGATAAGAGAAGCACAAGAATCAGTAATCAAGGAAGATACTGAAAAACTAAAAGGTGTGATTAAAGAATTAGAACAAGGAACAGACGGAATTTGGAAATTCCATAAAAAGAGAATGTGGATACCAAAATTAGGAAACCTACGTCATCGTATATTAGAAGAAGCCCATAAGTCTAAGTATACAATGCATCCTGGAAATGATAAGATGTATCAGGATTTAAGAAAGAATTTCTGGTGGATAGGAATGAAAAAGGACATAGCAGCCTATGTTTCTAAATGTTTAACTTGTTCACAAGTTAAAGCTGAACATCAGAAACCCTCGGGTTTGCTACAACAATTAGAAATGCCAGTGTGGAAATGGGAATTAATAACAATGGATTTTGTTATTAAATTACCCAAAACAAAGAAAGGTAATGATACAATCTGGGTGATTGTAGATAGGCTAACTAAGTCAGCTCATTTCCTACCAATGAAAGAAACTTTAAGTATGGAACAATTAGCTAAGTTGTATGTAAATGAAATCGTTTCTTTACATGGAATACCTTTATCAATTGTTTCTGATAGAGATGGCCGCTTTACCTCTCATTTTTGGTCAAGTTTCCAAAAGGCAATGGGAACCAAGTTAAATCTAAGCACAACTTATCATCCTCAAACAGACGGACAAAGCGAAAGGACAATTCAGACAATGGAAGATATGCTTAGAGCTTGTGTAATTGATTTCGGAGGTAATTAGGACGATCACTTACCTTTAATAGAATTTTCTTATAATAATAGTTATCACACAAGTATCAATGGTGCACCATTCGAAGCTCTTTATGGACAAAAGTGCCGAACCCCAGTATGTTGGGCAAAAATTGGAGAAAATCAACTATCTGGACCTGAGATAGTACAAGAAACAACTGACAAGATTATTCAAGTCAAGGAACGACTAAAAGCAGCACGTGATCGACAGAAAAGCTATGTTGATAACCGACGCAAACCCTTGGAATTTCAAGTAGGAGACAAAGTATTGTTGAAAGTCTCTCCTTGGAAAGGAGTAGTAAGATTCATCAAAAGAGGAAAGTTAAGTCCCAGGTATATTGGACCTTTTGAGATTATTAGAAGAATAGGACCTGTAGCCTATCAACTACAACTGCCAGAAGAAATGGCTGGAATACATGATGTATTTCATGTATCAAATCTCAAAAAGTGTTTAGCTGATGAATCACTAGTAGTACCTCTTAAAGATATAGAGGTAAATGAACAACTTAAGTTTGTAGAAAAACCTCTACAGATCGAAGACAGGAAAGTCAAGAACCTCAAGCATAAGAGACTAGTTCTGGTCAAAGTGAAGTGGGACTCCAAAAGAGGACCTGAGTACACATGGGAGCTTGAATCTGAAATGCAAAGAAAATATACGTACTTCTTCCAGTAGATCTTGAGGACGAGCTCTAAAACAAGGTGGGGAGGATATAACAATCCTCAATAAAACCGACACCCTCATAATTTTTTCGACACCCTAATATATTTTAAAATATCCCAATATGTCCCAAAAAACACCCCATATGAGAAAACGGGCCCCGAATACCCTAAATATTAATAAAAATAATTAAAATTGAATTTTTGGGGTTTAGGCGGGCCGCGTAAGCCACCCCTTAAGCTTACGCGGGCCGCGTAAACTTAAAGACCTGGCGCAGCCCGGTGCGGCCATGTGGCAGCCACACGTCGACTCTACGCACTGACCCGGACAAGCTAGTCTGTTGAACAGCTTTGACGCGGGCCGCGTAGCCCCCTGGCTACATTTACGCGGGCCGCGAGAAAACCCAGGTGAAGCACTATATAAGCAGGCCTTCGGGTTTCAATCAGAATTCGTTCAAAATCATTTTCTTTCTCTCAAAACTGAATTATAGGAATAATCTACGGGTACTATACCCCCCCCCCCTAAATAGCGAAGTTATGCTCCGTTGTAAGTATTATAACCCCTGGATACGTATTAGATACGCTGCCCGATTGATCTAGGGTTCCATAACGGCTGTCGTGGTTCTGCCCGACGTAGTCGTTGGAATGTCGTCTCGGGGAGGGTATTACTAATGTTAAAATGGGTTATTATACTAACGCCTGTGCATTTGTGTAAATTTTAGATTATCACCAGGAAACCCTTACGGAAAATCTAAGACAGCAATGTGAGTTGATCCGCTTTTTGTTAACTGTTTTTGCAAAACCTCATTTAATTAATTATATATTAAACAGTTATTGAGTATTTGTAAGAATACAATTATCATGAGTATGTTGGGGTTTTGTATACAAAATTTGTTACCACCTGGTCAAGGAGTAACATTTCCATAAGTCGGGTTCGACAGTACCATGGATGTTAATTGATATATCTTGGAAACAAATGTAATTGCGGGATCGCCCTCAATACTGTGAAATGGTTTTATTTAAACTTGATTAAACTGGGATTCACTCACCAGTATTTCCCACTGACAAATCTTTTTAAAACGCGTTTCAGGTAATAAACTGTGAAAGCCAAATAGAAGCCAGCTGGACAGCCTTGAAGGCTTGGAAAAGTGGCAATAAAGTTACCTGAAATAAAATAGATGTTTTTATTAAATAAAATAGGATTTATTCCTATTAAAACGTGTGTACTACGAACTTGGGTTTTAACCCATTTGTTTAATGTTATGAAAATGTGGTATTTTACTCTGATCAATGTTTCCTAACTACGATCCTGATGAAAATTTCCGCTGCCAAATTAGACAATACAAGATACCACCGAAACTGGCCCGCAGCCACCCGTTCCCGGGGATCAGGGATCGGGGGTTGCGACATCACCGACGGGTCTTCTTTCACCAATTTTTTTATTTTTCAAAATTTAATATTTTTTTATTTTTCTAAAAAATAGGGAGAAAATTATGAACTTTTAATAAAATAGCTATATACAAATAAAAATCCTAAAAATTATTAAAAATGTTTTTGTAAATTTTTATAAGTTTAAATTTGAAAAACCCAAAACCTTTTAACGGTCCTACCACCCCCCGAAAAGTCGTGTATTGTCCTCAATGCACATAACAAAGTCTAAAAACATACATTGCGTCTTCATGACCCATTCGGAATATCCGGACTTCACACAATCAAAGGGGTTAGTATGAAACGAAAACGATTATCCCCAAATTACTCAAACAATTAAATAAATTATACATAACTCTACATAAAATGTTACCGGTCCTTTTTAGTCGACCTCATAAACCGGGATGCTTACCACAAAGCTCACTGATTCCTTGTTTTCGTCCACTCTTTCGTTACCATCGAGAAACGGTTTTAACTGGTGGCCATTGACCGTTTGTCATGACCCATCCTTCGGGTCCTCGATGGTAACATTTCCCAATTGTCCGACCCGGGTGATCACATAGGGTCCCATCCATTTGATTCGGAGCTTTCCGGGGAAAAACTTGAGCTTCGAGTTGTAGAGCCATACCTTTTGCCCAATCTCGAACTCTTTCTTCCTCAACTTGGCATCATGCGCCCTCTTCATCCCATCCTTGTACTTGGGTGCGCATTCATATGCCATTTCCCTTAGCTCCTCCAACTCGCATAGATTATGATTCTGTTCCTTACCTGCATCATCATATTTAACATTGACCTCTTTAATAGCCCATAATGATTTATGAACAAGTTCAACCGGTAAATGACAATTTTTACCGTAAACCAACCGTAAGGTGTAGTACCAATGGGTGTCTTATGTGCTGTACGGTAGGCCCATAAAGCATCGTTCAACTTGGTTGACCATTCCTTACGGTCCGCTCGTACGGTCTTTTGCAAAATCTCTTTGATTTGCCGGTTTGACACCTCTACTTGCCCGCTTGTTTGCGGATGATAGGGGGTAGCAATTCTATGGTCAACACCATACCGTTTTAAGAGTTTTCCAAACCGAAATTTTTTAAAATGAGATCCTCCGTCACTTATGATGACACGAGGAATCCCAAACCTTGAAAATATGTGGGTTAGAACGAAATTACAAACTACAGAATAATCGTTTGTCTTGGTGGCTATTGCTTCGACCCACTTTGACACGTAATCAACGGCCACCAAGATATACAAATTACCATAAGAATTGGGGAATGGGCCCATGAAATCAATACCACACACATCAAAAATGTCAACGACGAGGATTGGTTGCATGGGCATCTCATCCCTTTTTGAAATACCCCCTAACTTCTGGCACTCTACACAATTCTTAGAAAACTCAAATGCGTCTTTAAAAATAGTTGGCCAATAAAGACCACTGTTCAACACTTTGTGACCCGTTTTGTGACCACTAAAATGGCCACCACATGCAAACGAATGTAGGTGCTTCAGCACTCTTGGAATCTCCTCATCGTCAATGCATCTTCGAATCACTTGGTCCGCACACTCTTTCCACAAATGTGGTTCCTCCAATCGGTAATACTTAATCTGAGACATAAAATGTTGCCTCCTCCGTCTATCCCAACGTGGCGGTAAGTCACCTGTAATAAGATAATTCACAATATTAGCATACCAAGGTAACTTATCTAATTTCATAATGTGCTCATCAGGAAACGACTCATTGATCTCTACAGATTTAGGATCTTCCTCAACTATCAACTGGGACAAATGGTCCGCTACCACATTCTCGATACCCTTTTTATCTCGGATCTCCAAATCAAACTCTTGGAGCAATAACACCCATCGGATCAATCTCGGTTTGGCATCCTTTTTCTCCATGAGGTACCTAACAGCAGTGCGATCGGAATAAATAATCACTTTACTACCCCATATATATGACCGAAACTTATCCAATGCATATACCACCGCGAGTAGCTCTTTTTCGGTGGTGTAATTCAATTATGCATCCGAAAGAGTCTTACTTGTGTAGTATATGGCAATAGGTTTCTTATCAACCCGTTGTCCCAACACGGCCCCCACCGCATAATCACTTGCATCGCACATAATTTCAAATGGTAACGACCAATTTGGCGATTGCAAGATTGGGGCCTCAACTAATTTTTCCTTTAAATTGTTAAACGCGTTTTGACAATTTTCATTGAAATCAAACAGTTGATCTTTTAACAGTAAATTACATAAAGGTTTGGTTATGTCACTAAAACCCTTAATAAACCGTCGATAAAAACCCGCATGACCTAAAAATGACCTAACACCTTTAACGCTCGTGGGATACGGCAAAGTGGATATAACTTGTACCTTTGCACGATCGACCTCTATCCCACGACTTGACACCACGTGACCCAACACGATTCCCTCTTGAACCATAAAATGGCTCTTTTCCCAACTTAAGACCAAACTAGTTTCTACACATCTTTTTAGTACTTTGTCTAATTGGTTCAAACAAGTCTCGAACGACGACCCAAAAATTGAGAAATCATCCATGAAGATTTCCAAAGACTTCCCCACCATATCTGAGAAGATACTCATCATGCACCTTTGGAAGGTGGGGGGGGCGTTACATAGTCCAAACGGCATTCGCCTAAATGCGAATGTGTCGTAGGGACAAGTAAACGTTGTCTTTTCTTGATCTTCTGGATGGATGGAAATTTGATTATAACCAAAATAGCCATCTAAAAAGCAATAGAATTGTTGCCCGGATAATTTCTCAACAATTTGATCGATAAACGGTAAGGGAAAATGATCTTTGGAAGTTGCAGTATTCAACTTCCTATAATCAATACAAATTCGCCACCCGGTTACCGGCCGAGTGGCTACCTCTTCACCTGCGTCTTTTTTTACGACTTGTATACCCGCTTTCTTTGGAACCGTCTGCGTTGGGCTCACCCATTGGCTATCCGAGATCGGATAAATGATACTCGCGTCAAGCCATTTCAACACTTATTTCTTCACCACCTCCCGCATATTCGGATTCAATCTCCGTTGTGCATCTCGAACGGCAGTCGCACCTTCTTCCGTGATGATTTATACATCACCACCAAGGGACTAATTCCCTTCAAATCAGCAATGGTCCATCCAATCGCCGCTCGATTGGTGACCAAAACACCCATCTGTAGGATCGGTTTTGACACCAAACGATTGCGTAACAACACGTTCAACGTGCGGAATCCGTGAACGTGCGTGACCGAACACACAAGAACGTACTATAACCGTGATTCTATAGAATAATATGTCGAGTACATGCACCGAGAATCACGTAGAGAACTTTCTCTCTCTAGACTATCTCTCTCTAAGATTAGCTCTCTAATTCCCAAATGAGCAAAAGTCTTGATTCTAAAGCCTAATGCATCTATTTATAGGCACAAGGTGATAAGGATTTCTCCTTATTTACAAGTTTGCCACCTTGCCCTTTTAACTACATATTACATCATAAAGTCTATAATTCTTCTGTTTCTGCTACGGTTTTGGTTGACGGAGGCGATAGACACATACTGTACTAACAGACTCCCCCTTGGATATTGCCGCAGTCAATCTCGTAGCATCTTGTCCTTTTTCTTTTTCGAACAGAATCCCCGTGGATCTGTCTTTAGCTTCAGTTGCTCTCCCTCTCGGTAGTCTCTTTCTTCAGGCTCCCCCTTTCGTCAAGCTTCCATGCTTTTGGGATCGACACCTGGATTTCCGAATACAAGCTCCTCCAAGATAGTTATCTGGCTCTTTGAATCCACACTTCCTCTTGCGTTGAGCTCGTCTTCAGACTCCCCCTTAGACTCAGCTGTCGGGATCGTAGTCTGGCTTTCACAGGTTCATAGGTTCACAAGTTCAGGATCAATTCCTGGCTCTATTCTACATCTGCTCAGGATTTGAAACCTGGTTAACCTGCACATCCTCTACCTCAACATAAGTTTCACAAATTTATAACACTTAGATTTAAGAAACTTATTGGTAGAAATCATTCATTCATCAATCTGTATAGTTACATCAAGTTCAAATGAATGATCTTGATTAACTAACCACACAATCTTTCAAAACATTTGTATATATCATTCAAAGTTTTTCAACAAACTTTCCCAATCCAATTCATCATGTTTAGCACTTAGAATTTTGAATATCAGCTCTTCAACATCAGTTGTCGAAAATCTTTTTGTATTTTCAAAAATTAAAACTAAAACACAATATTTTTGGATTTTTTACTTTAATAGAAATGCAGTAAAGAAATATATACAAACAATATTTTTGTGAGTTTGTGTAAGAGGATCATATCAGTTTATGAGACAAATCATTAGCACCGTTAAGCTTTAATCATTTTAAGTTCTAAACGATTCACGTTGATTGACGATATATTTGTCCTCTTAAGCTCAATCTAAAAACTTTCGAAATGCTTACCGATACGTTAAGGTATATTAATTTTGCACTAAATTCTTATGGACCCCACGATCTCAGCATATCCCCTCATCTTGCAATACACTAACTCAAGTAATGCCTTTAAACTTTCATCAACTGTGATATGTGCGAAAACAACTCAGAATGTTTAAACATTAACAATCAGGTCGATACTTCCGTATACGCAGAGAAAGTCCAATGTTTAAACAAAATAAGAAAATAAAACAAGTTGAAGTTGTTTAGGCTTTAACCACCAGGTCGATACTTCCGTATACGAAGAGGTGATCCAAAGCTTAAACGAAACACCAAAGAAAATAAAGCAGAACATTTAGGCAATAACATCCAGGTCGATACTCACGTATACGCAGAGGATGTCCAATGCTTAAACAAAATAAAGAAATAAAACAAGTTTAAATCTTTGCAAAATAAAATGCACAATCACAGTGACTTTTTCAGCAAGTTGTGAAAGTTCACAAACTGACCGGTTTTTATGCTCTTTTAGCATTCAACGATTACTGAGTAGGTACACAATCACGAAGGACAAAACTAAGTACTATGCTTTCAACCATGTTTCCCACTAGAACTAGGCTTTTTCATTTAAGTTTGTATCGTTATCGCAAATCTACTAGTCTAGCTGAGCCTATCGTCACATCCTTAGTGAGACCGTTTATCACATTTGACATTTCATTTCTTTAGCATGCTGTGATAGTCCACTGATTTACTATCATTTCCTCTTTTCTCAACAAAACTCATTTTTACTTTTTCAATGTTTTTGGCATTTTCAAATTTTCTAATTTTTTTAAAATTTTTCTCCCCCTAAAATCAAAATATGTCTCAATTTTGATTTTCTGGGAAATTTTGAAAACAAACTATACAAGGAAAGTGACAACATGATATCAAATTGCTTCAATTCGCCATTCACTTGGCATAAACAATCAGAACTCCCCCTGATAACAAACTATTTTCCCATTTAGATTTCAAAACACTTAAGCTTGTTTTAATCAAAATGGTTTTTCCGGAAAATTAGTTTTGTTTGTCATTTCACAAATTCGGGGTTCTTTTCATCACATTTTTCTCCTTTAACCACTTGTCGAAAAGATAAATTAAGTACAATTTAATGTCCTTGATTAACCTCTTGAATGATCGAAATATCACAATCGTGAATTTCTCAAGAAAGATGCCGATACCTGCTTCACACTTACCAACCTGGAAGCTCCGGCAAGTCAGGTTTTTCTATTTGAAAAGTTTCACCCAAGCCTGGCTGTCCTTGGGTGATTTAGAATTCTTGTTCAACAATGGTGGAAAATTTTCATCATCCATTGTTAGACTAGAATTCTCTATTTTTACCTCAACACATGGCTCTTCTGGCTTTGATGAACCAGAATCATTGCCTGAACATGGCTTGTCTGACTTTATTGAGCCAGATTCATCGCCGACAATTTTCTTCTTCTTTTCTTTTGTCCCCAGATTTGTATCTGATGAATTCGTTTTGTTTGACTGATCGGTCTTAGGAGAGTAAAACGATTTATCAGTACTGTTATTCGCTTTGACGACTGTATCCGAGGACAAAATCCTTTCGAGATACTCTCTTGCCTTCTTTCTCTTCTTCCTCAGTCTGTCTTTCTGCCCCTGCGAAAGCTTCACTTTCTGTTCGTGAACTTTAGGTTCTTGAACTTTCTGTGCTTTGGGCTTGACATTGACTGGTTTCTTTGCCAATTTCTGAGAATCAGCCCTCGATCTTCCCTTTGATCTCATTGGGCAATCTCTTGCAATATGGCCTCTGATTTGGCATTCATAACACCTTCTCGTTTCAAATCTCCAAGTTTGGCAGTTAACAGAGATGTGTCCTCTAACACCACAAGCGTAGCACATCCTGTTATCGTACCATTCACCATCATCATACCAAACGCTCAGATCATAGCATTGATTTGCCTTGTGGTACTCATGTCTCCTCTTGTATGCTTGATTTGGCATTTGAGCACTGTGGTCACACCTGCACCACTTGTTACCAACTTTTTGTGAGTTTTTATTTTCAGATTTGTGTGATTTTGCATAATGATTGGATGACTGAACTGATGAGCTTTTATTTTCATTTTGAAAATTTTTTGAATTTCTAACTTTTTGTTTTTGTTCTACATTCTTCATAACAGGTTTTTGCTTTGAGCATTCACCTATTTCAGTAGAATGTAAAACAGTATCTTTAAATTTTTCTTTTAATTTCAAAAATATTTTTCTTTTCTCATTTTTCTCATTTTCATCATCAGTTTTATCATCACAATCCTCAATTTTGACTTTGTCAAAATTTGTGACATTGTCACTTATTGGAACAGAATTGATCGGTTTTGGACATACAAGATCTGGTAATGATGATGAAGTCACAAAGCCTTTCAATTTCTTTTCAAGCTCATCAATTTTATTTCTCGAATTCTCTGCTTCATTTTCAAGCTGAGATATTTTCTCAAGATGAGACTTGATTGTCTTTTCATTTTCAATTTTATTGTTTTCAAAAACAGATATTTCATTTTCTAAAACTTTTATTCGATTTTCAGAAACTGTTTCTCTATCTTTTAAAACTTTATTTTCTAAATTTGCCCAAAACACTTTTTCATGTTCTAAAGTGTTTATCTTATTCTCAAAATCCTTTTCAATTTTTCATTTTCTAAAATTTTTATTTTATTTTCAAATTGTTTTTCATTTTCTTTAAAAATTTTGTTTTCCAATGTCAAACTCTTCATATCCTTCAAGAGTTTAACATTGTCTGCTGCAGATTTTTCGCATTTTGAGCACACAACTTCACATTTTGAAGTTTCATCTTTCTTGGATTCTTCAATCTTTGACGTTCCTGCAAGAAAAATTTTAACCATATCAGCAGGATTCAAATCTTCATTTAAAAAACAACCTCTCTTGAAATCATATTTCATCCTACTTCTTACATCAAGACCATTTCTAATTCTTTTGATTATTTCAAGAATCACATCCAAACTTATATATTTTGAGCTTCTTTCTAATTCCTCTATCAACTCTTTCTTTTTTCCTCTCAATTTCACAATTGTATATTATAAGCTCTCTGAAAAAGTCAACTGGACTAAATTTTGAGAACCTAGAATCCTTTTTCAGCTTACACAAAAATTCATCCCAATCCAAAGGTAATGCATCAGCAAATTTTGAAATCTTTTCAGCATTTGTCATCTTAATCCCATACCTTTCCAACTTATCAAGCAATTCAAAATACCTTGTTTTCAAATCATCAAACTTTTCAAATTTTTTACACAAAAAGTATTCAGATCTTTTAATCCAAGCATCCTTTTTATCATCTTCTTTCCTGTATTCCCAATTCATGTCAAACCTACTATTAATTCTTTCAAGTTTAGTGTTTTCTTGTTCGTCAAACATTTTGATCACAATTTCTTTGTTAAACGTCTTGAATTCTATTAAATGTTTGAATATCTAAAATGCAATTCGACCACAACCAACACTAATCTGATTGGTCCTCAAAACATTCGTTTATGATTGGGCTGTTAAACTCTACTTATCCGACAATTTTAGGATGTGCATGAAATCTGATTGGACACTTTCACATGCAATTAATGATGACCTGATACACTCAATACCAAAACTCTTGATAGGACCGATTATTAAATGTGCACAATTACTAATTGGGCCTCACTACTTTAAAGCACATGGACTTATCTTTAATTGTTTAAACAATGTTTGGGCCGAAGATTTTATTGGACAGTTAATACACAAATGAATTGATTGGACCGCAAATATGTAGTGGGCTGACACAATTTTTATAATGAATCAATTTACTGAACCGACCACATATGAAGTCACATGGCTGCCTATTAAAATCTCGTGGCCGACAATTTGTTTATCAACACAATGCTCATTGGACCTATATTCAATCACGTGTAACCTCCAGTCAATCTGACAAAAACTTTGATATATTCACATGCAAACTGATTTCACATTTAATGAGTCAAAACTTTTAAACTCTCAATGTCCGACCATTATCAATTAAAACAGCATATAATTGGACCGATAAGTCTTATTCAGTCAAAACACATTGTTCGATGATATGTTTCACACGGAATAGCGTTTCAAGCGGAATATAACGCTCAAGCGGAATCTGACAATATTTTCAAGCGGAATCAAGTTTAAAGCTGATTTCGCTTGAAAATAGACACTAGTTCAAGCGAAATATGCTTTTTCAAGCGGAATCAAGATGGTTTTCAAGCGGAATCTCGCTGTTTGATACGAAATCGGACCTAAAAACTCAAATTTCTCCTAAACGGCTAGGAGTTTGAATCTGAAATTTGGTAGGGTTGTAAATCAAGTGTTTTCGCACAACATATCAAAAAATCGGCCGATTTGGACCGTAAAAACCTGTTCAATTTGACGATTTTCAGTGAAAAACGTGATAAAAATGAAAAAGATGAAGAAATAGATGAAATTCGGATCTGAAATCGATGAAATCCGGTACGAATCTATGTGTTTGATCAGTGCAATCGAGCTCCTGCTCTGATACCACTTGTAGGATCGGTTTTGACACCAAACGATTGCGTAACAACACGTTCAACGTGCGGAATCCGTGAACGTGCGTGACCGAACACACAAGAACGTACTATAACCGTGATTCTATAGAATAATATGTCGAGTACATGCACCGAGAATCACGTAGAGAACTTTCTCTCTCTAGACTATCTCTCACTAAGATTACCTCTCTAATTCCCAAATGAGCAAAAGTCTTGATTCTAAAGCCTAATGCATCTATTTATAGGCACAAGGTTATAAGGATTTCTCCTTATTTACAAGTTTGCCACCTTGCCCTTTTAACTACATATTACATCATAAAGTCTAGAATTCTTCTGTTTCTGCTACGGTTTTGATTGACGGAGGCGATAGACACATACTTCACTAACACCATCAACTTCTCCTCTTGCTCCTCGGTTAAGTTTGATGCAATGATAACCGGGAGTGTGTTGCCTTCACCAACGTAAGCATACTTAAGATGCTTAGGCAACACCTTCAATTCAACCTCCGGAGGCTCGACCAATGACAATTTCAATTTAGTGTCAATGTTCTCCGGTAAACTCTCCACTTGGTGCGTCCATTTCGGTTTTCCTTCTTTAACCGCAAGCACCTCCAAACTCTTCACCTCCTCGTCTATGCATCGATTCGTCTCAATCTGTGACCTGTCAAGCATAAAAAATTCCTCCATTGTGTTTTCCTCATCCACGATTGTGTCGCAAAGAGGTGTACACGTGTCAACAATGTCTGCCATATAGCATTCATCATCGACTGAAGGAGTCGTCAATCCCGAAAAAACATGCAACCTCAACCTTCGGTTTCCAAATGCCATGTCTATCGTTCCCGTTTTGCAATCAATTTGAGAATTTGCGGTTGCTAGGAACGGTCGACCCAAAATCACCGTAGGTTGCTTGGTTGGGTCCTTAGCCACATAATCGAGTACTAAAATGTCCACCGGATAATAAAAATCCTTGATTTTTACTATCACATCCGAGACAATTCCACGGGGTAATTTAGGTGTCAAATCGGCTAGCACCGCAGTAGTGATCGAAGTGGACCAAACTCGTATTGGTCATATAAACTACCCGGTAGAATGCTCACACTAGCACCAAGATCTAAAAGTGCCCGGTTGACTTTGAAATCACCTACTTGAATTAAAATGATAGGTGCACCCAGATCTTGGAGCTTGGGTGGAAGTGCGCCCGAAAGAATCGAACTCACGTTTTCGGTTAAATCTATTTTTTTAGGAAATTTGTGAGTTCGTTTTTTGGTGCACAATTTTTTCAAGTACTTAGCATAAGACGGTACTTGCTTGATTGCATCCAAAAGAGGTAAATTAATTTTTACTTGTTTGAAAACTTCCCACAACTCTTCTTGTTGTGGACCTCTTTTGTTTACAACCTTCTTCATGGGTCCCTTCAATGCTTCAGGATACGGGACCGTATTAACCTCCACACCCATTTCCTTAGCCTTAGGGATGGGGATGGTCACAACGGGAGTGTCATTTTTAATTTTTAAATTATTTTTGTTTTGATCCGTTTGACCATTCTCACATTCTTCATCACTAGCATTTTCCACCACCCCTTCAACAAACTGGGGTGATGTTGTTTTGACACTGTTATCTACGACTCAACTACTATGTAAAGTTATTTTATTAATTGGTACCTCACGTGTGTTCTTCGAGCTTGACCCTTGATGCTTAGGGTTCACCGTGGTGTCACTTGGAAGTTTTCCCATCCTTCCCCTCATTTGAGCCATTTCCTCCGCGAGTTGGCCCACTTGCTTTGCCAATGCTTCATGCGATTTGTCCCGAATCTCATTCTCTTTCTTGGACCCCTGCATCATCGAAAGCATCGCATCCATCTTTGCATTCAAATCATTACCACCCCCTTGGTTGTTTGACCCACTTCCATTACCGCCTTGGTTGTTGTAATTCCTTTTATACCTACCTTGATAATTATTATCTCGACCTTGGTACCCTTGGTTGTAATTACGTTGGTAACCCCCTTGATTACCACCTTGGCGATTTTGATACGATGACCCGCTTTGGTTACCCGGTTGAAAATTCGGGTTCATTTGATTCGTGGCATTCCCATATCGGAAGTTGGGATGGTTTCTCAATCCGGGATTATAAGTGTTCGAATTCATATCATTGTTCTTTCTATCACCGAACACTTGATTTACCTCTTCGGTGTAGTCACCCAGTCCCGTTTGACATTGATCGGTCCGATGACCAATCTCCCCATAATCTTCACAAACCGCAAACTGTACCGCATTCTCCTCCTTCTTCTTCATGCGAGCTATCTCCCATTCTAAAGTAGAAATCCGATCCTTAGAGTCAAGATCGGGAAGTGACCGGGATACGGGATGTTTTTTAGCTCTATCGGCCGACTCTTTTGCCTTGGACCGCTTGCTCATCCTCTCGAGAAATTCCCAATCATCATCTTCATGATTACTTAATAAAGTTCCATTACTCGTTGACTCAAGGCGATTCCATGTCTCGTCATCCAATCCTCTCATAAAGCATTTAACCAACTCCCACTTTTCGATTTGATGATGTGGGCACTTTCGAATCAATTCCGTGTACCTTGTGAAAGCTTCGTGTAATGGTTCACTTGAGAGTTGGCGGAAAGACCTAATTTCATCTCTAGCATCATCGGTCTTTGCCATCGAGTAATGCTCGTCAAGGAATACTTGTTGCATCTCGCCCCATGTCCGAATACTATTTGCCGGAAGTGTAAGAAACCATCGCTTCGCCTTATCTTTTAGCAAAAACTGAAATAACCGAAGCTTGACCTCTTCCAATGCAAAATCATGCCCCCCAATAGTGCTACATATGGCCGAAAACTCCGCCAAATGAGTGTATGGTTCATCATTAGACCTCCCATTAAAGTGGGGAAGTATATTGATGTAGTGGGGCTTGCAATTGAACATCCTTCTTTCACAAACTATCGGAGAGTCATTGTCGGTGACCACCGGCCTAAAACGGTCATTTACTCCCCGTGGAGGTTGTTGACGACGAGGTGGACCGTTAACTTCTTGATCAATCGGTCTTCGATTATCCCTTCGATCACCTCCTCTATTACCTCCTCGGTTTCCACCTTGATTACCTCATTGATTACCTCCTCCCACAAAACGAGGAATCCGGTTAGGGTTAACATTGTTGTTATTATTGTTGTTGTAGAACCCATCATTTCGGTTCCTTTGATTGTTGTTTCGTGGTTGAGGGTTGTTTCCGTAACCGTCATTTCTCACATTCCCGTACCCGTAGTTATCGTTCCCCACAAAATTGGCATTTTGGTAGCCAAACTCATCATCTGCAAAACCTCTATCATTGTAGATGTTGTCCCGATTCACATAACCCCATTCGTCATCATCTACCCGTTCATTATAATTACCCCCGTCATCCGAGTATTCTGAGTGAATACTCACGTGCTCCGGCGATTGGTATCGGGGAACACTAAACGGCTCATCATCGGGGATAGCATTTCTCAAGTCATCGATATTAAAGAACGAGTCTTCGTTCGCGGGATTGCCACGATCTCGATTGCCTCTATGGTCGGAATTAACGTTACGGTCATCAAGGTTGTTGGGTAAGGAATGATGTCGGTGAAGGTTTTGTTGTTGGGGTATTCTTTGGGTGTTGTTGGGATTTTGATTTCGGAAAGGTGGTGTGGGTGGTCTAGAGTTGTTAGTACCACCCGGTTGCTCTTGCGGTATAGGTTGGACATTTTAAGCGGGATTGAAGTTTCCTCGAGTTTGGAATTGGTTTTGATTGAGGTTTGGGTAATTGAGGTTTTGGTTGGAATTTTGGTTTGCCATTGAATCGGTTTCAATGTATGGTGTAAATTGTGGTGTTTGGGTGACTTGGTTAGAAACAAGAGTTGCTGCTAACCGGCTTGCTAGATTTCTTCTTGCAACTCTTTCAATCTCCGGCTCGTAGACTAATGGTGAAGTCCTCCCGGAATTCCGTGTACGCATGCACTACCTGTAACCTGCACAAGTAACACACCCCGCATAACAAAGAAAAAGACAAAGTACAAAAAGAAACTAGGTGAATTAAACAGTTAATCACGCAAATTCAAACAATAATCCAAACACAAAGCGCACGCACTCCCCGGAAACGGCGCCAAAATTTGATCGGAGTGTCGCGCTCCGGTCAAAGATAATATTTATAAACCCTAATTACCCTTAACAAATAACTAGTGGTAGTAAGGGGTCGAACCACGAAGAGTATGTGGTTTGCGAATGGACTTGGTTGAATTTAAACAAATGTCACACTTATGAAGCTTGCTAGAATATTTTTTGTATTTTTGTTTGGTTGAAAAGATGTGAATTAAACTAATGGGATTGATTAAATTACTAATGATTAACAAATTGCAAGAAAGGTAATTGATTGCTTAAACAATAATGAGAAAAAGGGTTCACACCCGGTTTTGGTAATTGCAAACCTAGGTTCCTACAAGTTTTAGAATTGACCTAATTGGATAAGTGATTAACGGATTTAGTGTACCGTGACTTAGGTGCCACTAACTATCAACATTCCTAAGAATGGACAAGAATGCACTTCGTAATCAACACAAGTAAATCCTAACCAAGATAACGCATAAGTGCACAAATTCATTTCACAAAGTCATAACTTTATCATCATTCGACAATTTGTAAATTCAATTCAAATACACAGCAATTATCAAAGGTGTTCAAAATCAAAACACAATTTGTCACAAAAGTCAAAACCAAACACAAATCGAAACTCTAGATAATACAACTACCTACACCGGGGTGAAACCAAGGTGATTAGCCGCTCATGGTTGAAAGAACTTGATCACCGGATGCTTGGAACGTGAATTGAATCATCTTGAATCTTGTAGAATGGAAGAATGGTTGATGGTTAGGGTTTTGGTGAGAGATGATGGCAGAAAGAATGATAGGTGAATGGTTAGGGTTTTGTGGATGGTGATTGTGGATGATCTTGGATGTTCCTTGATGATTCGGGTGATGATGGATGGAATAGAGATCAAGTGGTGATAAGAGTGATGAATTATGGCTCCCAAATGAAGATTCAAACTATAAGAAAGTGTAACTCTCGTATTCATGGCCTAATAGCCAATGAAAATCGTTCTTCACACCAAAAAATCCCAAAATTCGCGTATCAAGAAACCACTGCCTGTTGCCGACGGACATGACCCCGCCGCCGACGGGGTCCCCTGATCTGCTTTCCGTCCGACGGCTTGTTTGACTGGCTACGCGATTCTGGTCCGATGGGGTTCATTAGAGGGCGTCGCCGACGGCCCCTCTAACTTGAGTTTTCTGTTTTTCACTTCTTAAGCTTCGGATTGATCCGTAACGCGTCCCGGTTGTCCGTTTTTCATCCCGGTAGCTCGTAAAGCTCCCAAAAAGCACCTTAAACTTCATTAAACCTGCAAAACAAAAATCTAATTAAAAGTAGGCTATTCAAGATTAAAAGTCAAGTAAAAACCCAAACTTAAACATACACAAACACCGTTATTCAACCACGTATCAGTACATCAAGGATCCAATCATGTACCTGTAAAGTATCTGGTCTACCAAATCATCTTTTTCACCAGAAATAAAAGGTTTGTTTGTACACATGGGAGTGTTGCATGGTTTACATTCATTCATATCAAATTTCTTCAAAAGTATTTTTATATATTTGTTTTGATGAATTAAAGTTCCATTTTCAATTTGTTTTACTTGTAAACCAAGAAAACATTGCAGCTTACCAATGGCACTCGTTTCAAATTGAGCAGTTATCTATTTTCTAAAATCATCACACATTTTGTCACATATGGATCCAAAGATGCTATCATCCACATAGATATGAACTATCAGCAGATCCTTCCCTTTCCATTTTATAAACAGGGTTTTATCAATTATACCACTTTTGAAGTCATTAGATAAAAGGAAAGTGGATAGGGTATCATACCAGGCTCTTGGTGCTTGTTTCAGTCCATACAAAGCTTTGTTTAGTCTGTAGACATGACCAGGATGGAATGTATCCTCAAATCCTGGTGGTTGACACATATAGACCTCTTCACGGATTTTTCCATAAAGAAAGACACACTTTATATGCATCTCATACACCTTGATGTTATGGTTGACAACGAAGGCTGAGAAGAGTTTAATGGCTTCTAACCTTGTTACAAGAGCAAAAGTTTCATCATAGTCAATGTCTTCTTCTTGTCTGTATCCTTGAACCAAAAACATGGCTTTCTTTTTTTACAATTATACCCTTTTCATGAGTTTTGTTCTTGAAGACCCATTTTGTGCCAATTGGACATGTGTCATTAGGCAATGGAACAAGTTCCCACACTTGTTATCTTTTAAACTAAATGAGTTCTTCTTGCATGGCTTCTACCCAACTGTTGTCTCTCTAAGCTTCTTGGTACTTGACAGGTTGGGTTAATGACATAAACCCAACAAAGAGGCAGATATTAGAGGTTTGACTTCTTGTGAGCACACCATCATTAATGTTTCCAATAACTTGATTTGGTGGATGGAATCTGAGAAATGAATAGTTTCCAGTGTATGGAATGATGGAATTTTGAGATGAGGGGCATAAATGGGATCAGTGGTTTGACCACTTGTTTGATCTGTGGTTTGGTGTTGACTTTGGTCAACAATTTTTGCAGTTGTTTGATATGTGCTTTGAGCAGATGAACTCTGTGGTGTATAAAAGATTTTAAATTGAGAGGGAATCATAATATCAAATTTGTAATCTTGTTGAACATCTTTTGATACACCTGTATCAACAAAATCAGTGGTAACATCTTCAAAGTTAAACTTATCAAGATCAAATAATTCTGTAGAGTTTGCACGGATTTCAATGAAGAAAGTTCATTAAACTTTACATTCATAGTCTCTTCTATAGTCATGGTTTTTGTGTTAACCACTTTATAGGGCTTGGCTGTAGAAAAGTATCCCAAGAAGTAACCCACAATTAATCTACTTTGGCTGCGATTTTTGAAATTGAATCTTTGAGATTTAGAATGAAGCATGGGTAACCAAAGACTTTGAAAAATGAGATAACTGGTTTGACATTAAACAGAATTTCATAGGTAGTCTTTTGAGGTCAACGGTTAATCAAAACTTTGTTTTGAACATAACATGCAGTGTTAATGGCTTCTACCCAAAAGGACAATGGAAGACCAGAATTTGCAAGCATAGTTCTGGCAGCTTCAATTAAGGTTCTATTTTCCTTTCTACCACCCCATTTTGTTTAGGTGTTCTTAGAACACTAAATTATCTCACAATTCCTTTTGACACACATAACTCATCTAACTCCTGATTTCTAAATTATGTTTATTATCATTTCTAAAGATTTTTACTGGAATATCATATTGTTTTTCAACTTGTGTGACAAAGTTCTTTAAGATACATGCAGTCTCATCTTTAGAGTGTAAAAAATAAGTCCATGTTAATCTAGAAAAATCATCAACTATAACAAGACAATATCTTGTTTTCCTTAAGCTTATGATTTTTACAAGGCCAAACAGATCTATGTGTAGCATTTGTAAACATTGGGTTGTTTTGGACTCATCAATTGATTTGTGTGACACTTTGTGTTGTTTTCCTTTTAAACAGGAAATACATTGTTCATCACATTTGAATTCTTTGGTTGGTAGACCTCTAACAAGATTTTGTCTTGAAAGAGTGTTAATAGTTTGTAAATTAACATTTCCCGACCTCCTATGCCACAATTTTGTTTCTTTTGTTGATGCAACAGAAAACAAGCAAACATTTGGCACAACATTATCTTTTAACATTTCCACTACATAAACATTGCTACTTCTGTGAGCAACAAGTTGTGCAGTGATGTCAGCTATAATTTTGTCAATTTTTATCACTACTTCTGGTCCAACAATTTTACAAGTTTTCTTAGTGAAAAATAAGCCATACCCTTTGTCACTCATTTGTGAAACACTAAGCAAAATGTCAATGATCTCTAGATCAAGTGGTGGAGGGTTTGCATTTCTCTTGAGAGATGCAGGTTCGACTCTCACTTGGTGCAGAGAGAGGCACTGGTGGGCAATGATAGGAGACCCAGGGAAACCTGGGCTGGATCCTTGAGCCAAACGGGTTTTACCAGTAATTTCACCGTCGTGTCTACGGGCGGGTGGGTTACCGGGTTTTCCCCGGAATTGGTGGTGGACTCGGGTTACTCTCGGAGTACTCAGTTTGTCCAGTGGGTGCCCCGAGAGAGCTCGGGATTGAGTTTGTTGGCCGTTCAAAAAAAACTAAGCAAAATGAATTTTAAGCTATCAATAAGATTGACATTTTTTTCAAATTTTAGCGTACCAGCTTAGACAGTTCCCGAACCCAACACTTTACCTTTTGAGTCATTTCCAAAAGATATATCACCTCCTCCATGAGCAAAGAAGTTTGAGAGTAGGGTTTATATTATGTCATGTTCATGAAGCCTCCACCACCCACATACCATAGGCTATTAAGGCATGTAGAAGCTCCTTTAGTGGCGACCATTAATGCACAATCACTATCACATTCAGTGGAATTCCAAGGATCATTGTTTGTCACACCCTCTTCATCAACCTTTTCAAAAGAAAATGCTTGTGCTAGGTTGATTGCCTTGTCAATAGCATCAATCAGATCTTCAGTATCAGTCATTTCTTCTTTGGATTCATTTTTTTCTGCAATAGATTCAAGTGCCATAAAACAGAAATTCATAGGTTCATCAACTGATTATGCCATGAGAGCAAAATTTTCATCTGAGAGATCCTCAGGAAAACTACTCCAGTCAACAAATCCTTGTGTGAAGAAACTTTGTTGTTTAGTCTTTGCATGTGCAGGGGCTAGAGGTCTTTGAACTTGTGAAACTGGTACTTAAACATATTGGACTTGAGGATCAGTGGCTTGAACATATTGCACAGGGACATGGTTCAAAGATTGTGCAAAATGTGCAGTGTTTTGAACATTGGGTCCAAGGGTATTTTGGGAGTTTTGGTAAAGTGTTGTTGATTGCTAGATTGAGGTCTTGTTTTGGATAGGTTATCATAGGTTCAAAATTACTTATTCAACTTCTACACTCCCTAGCGAAATGACCCAATCTATTACACTTATAACATTTTATCTTAGATTTATCCAACCCTACCCTTGACCTGCCATGTAACCATGGATACTTCCTACCAGTTCTTTTGTAGAGATTGTTTTTTCTAACACTGAGTAGAGCCAATTGATGCAAAATGTCCATTTCCTCTAAGTAAATGGGATCAAAATGTCGTAGATCATCAAGAACAAAAGACATGTTATCAAGACTTTGACCATCCCCATTTGCTATAAGAGCAAAGTTTGGGGAGTATTGATCGGAGATAATCCCAGTGGATATACCAATATAATAATCATAACCCTGATCATTTACTGATCCAGATGATGATGATTCTTGACTCAAAAGTGTTGTGTTGCCAAAGACATAGTCATCTGACACTTTTCCAGTTTCCTAGAGTTTCTTCTTCTGGATAAGCTCTCTTTCAAAGGTTAAGAGCTTACCATGAAGTTAAGTCAAGGTTAATAGCAATAGTATCCCACTTTTCATGTAGTGACCTAAGAAACCAATTACTCAAAGTGGAATTAGAAAATTCTTTATTTACCAATTTCAATTCCCTAATCAAACAAGTGAATCTCTCAAATTGTTGAGTTAAGGTCTCTCCCATAATATGACTGAAGGTCTCGTACTGTTGGTTGAGAATTTCATGGGTGTTTTCAAATACATCCTCTGTTCCACCGAATTATTTTTTTAGAGCATCTCACAATTCCTTTGCACTATTATAGTGTAAGAGTCCAGCATAGATTTCATTTGGTAGAGTCATAGCAACAATACTGAATGCTTTTGCATCTAACTCAAACTTTTGAAAATCCTGCTCATAATAGTTTTCTGGTTTCTTTGGTTCTTGAACTCTTGGATCTTCGGTACTAGGTACCATTAGAACATGTGGTCCGAATATAACGGACTTCCAACATCAAGTGTTCTGTTGAGAAAGAACATGGGCCATTCGACGTTGCCATATATTGTATTCTGATTTGACAAGCATCGGGGGCTTCTTACTGAAACCAGTGTTGTGGGGATCGTGACATTTTGAGACATCCTTTTGATCTTTTTGAAAAACAGAGTCTTGTTCAAAAACTTTGTGAATTTAATACATTAGCTCCGTAATTTGATTCAACGAACAGTTGGTTACCAACTATATGAGCTGTTCTTTTTTTTTTTTTTTTGTTAAATCAAATTTAATATGATCTAGCTCTGATACCAATTGTTAGGATCTTAGTTTGAGTTTGTGTATGTTTTTCTTTGGAACAGTGAAGTGTTGGTGAATTATATGAATTATAAATGGAAATAAAATTAATGTGGCTGAATTAAATACAAATACAAACTTGGAAAGTTATCATACTGTTTTCAGTTATAATCAAAAGATTACATATAAAAGTACGACTATCACTCCCCCTCATCCTGATCACTACATTTGTTTTGTGTGATAGTGATAAATAGATCTCTATCACATGAGATCTACTTATAGGAAGTACACAAATATTTTAGATATTAAGGCTGACATCATCCTGATGGCGACATCTAACATTCCTAACAGAAAAGATTCGGCTTATGTTCGAAACATCTGATGAATCTTATCCTCTGTTCTAAGACTCATAACAAGTGTTTTTACAGACTCTGTTGTATTGGTATCATATGTTTTGGAAACCTTTTTTTTTTGTTAATACTAAACATCTGTTAAGGCCTAAAACAAATGTTTAGTTCTTCTCATCAGTGCTTTGTTCATCAACAGGGTTTTGTTCTTCAACAGACTTTTATACTTCATCAACAGAGCTTTCATTTAGTCAACATATCTTTGAGTCTTCAAAACTGATCTTCTGTTAGTGTTCAAGATTCACTATCTTTGGGAGGAGTTGATCTTCATGACTTGTATTATTGTAATATTTAGAAATTTGATATATTATATAGTATAAGTAAATAAATAAAGGTTATATAATAGTTCTTTTAATCTAAATTAATTGAGTTAATGAAAGAGTTATAGCCTTTATTATTAAATGGGACATATACATCAAATATATGCTATATCTGAGTTTCTCGTTAAAGAAGGAAAACAAGAAATTTGATATTTATGTATCTTGACTTGGGTGGAGATACAATAGGAAGTTTATTTGGCTAAGAAGGCTAGGAAGTGATCTTGACCATTCATTTAGTTAATCAAGGGCTAAGATTAAATGATGGAAGTTGAAGGGAAGAAAAGAGGCGCGTGAGTTTGTTTAGGGGCATTCTATTCAATCCAAGACAATAGTTTCTCTCTCCTCCAATCCCCCCCCCCCCCCATTTTTTAAACGTTAACAACTCTTTCATACGACATTATTTTCTTATAAAAACTGCACCAAAAAAACGAGCGTTTTTTATCTTTAAAACGAGTATACTATTGCTATATTTTCAAAAAAAAATTTAAAAACCCAGTTGTGTAAAACGCAATAGAAAAAACCCCAGTTTCGTAAAACGCAATGAAAAAAAAACCTAAAAATGACATTTTTCTAAAACGCAATGCACCAAAAACACAAAGAAATGTCTTATTTGTAAAACGCAATAGCCAGAAAACACAAAGAAATGTCTTATTTCTAAAACGCAATAGCCTAAAAACTCAAAAGAAAATGTACTTTCTAAAACGCAATGGACTAAAAATACATAAAAATGTGTTTTACCTAAAACGCAATGCACCAAAAACACAAACAAATGTCTTATTTCTAAAACGCAATGGCCATAAAACACTTAAAATGTCTGTTTTCTAAAACGCAATGGACTGAAAACACATAAAAAAGTGTTTTACCTAAAATGCAATGCACAAAAAACACAAAGAAATGTCTTATTTGTAAAACGCAATGGCCAGAAAACACTTAAAAATGACTCATTCTAAAACGCAATTGACTAAAAAACAAAAGAAAGTGTTCTCTGTAAAACACAATGGACTGAAAACACCTAAAAAAGTGTTTTACCTAAAAAGCAATGCACCAAAAACACTTCAAGAATGTGTTTTTCTAAAACGCAATGGTCTGAAAACACATAAAAATGTTTTAGTTCTAAAACGCAATTGCCTAAAAACACCAAAGAAAGTGTTCTCTCTAAAACGCATTGAACCATGGCAATAGTTTTGACTGTGCTGTGAACTGTCTCAACCCCAGCCAGGGGCTCTGCCCCTTGGACCCCGCTACCAGGGGCGCTGCCCCCGGACCCCCGCCAAGATCATAAAACGCAATGACTAAATCAAAAACCCATATCGTAAAAATGAAATTAAAGAATTTCTTACATGGATCGAAGTGATTTCTTCAACAATTGACGAATTTTGAATGATTGAAACACTTATCAGTGCTCGAATCGAACGGATCGAGTGATTATCTTTAAAATCACCGGAAAAACGAGATTTTGTATGAAATTAAACTGGGTTTTCTTCAAAAAAGCTGAAGAACACGTTGATCGGGTGTTTGAATCATTGATTGGTGATGAAAATCGTACTATAATGTAGTGATTATTGAGGTAGAAAGTGAAGAAATGGTTGAAGATGGTGGGTTTTGAAAATGGTGGGTTTTGAAGTTACTGGGTTTTGAAAAGAAAGAAGAAATTATTGGATTGACTAAAATACCCTTTTTCTTTATTTTAAATGTTGCCACATGTCCTAATCCTATTGCTTCCTACACTTTCTAGCCAAAATAAACTTTCTATTTGATATTTTCCCTACATAATATTTATATATTTATTAGTTTTGACTCCCAAGGTTTCATACCTTCTAAATTATTTTGCTATCTCCCAAGCTTCCATGTTGAACAAGTTTACCGGATAATATGATGAGATATATCCTAATTCAAGATCATGTTTAACCAAACTTGTATCTTTAAAAGCCCTTCTTGTAAACCGCTTCCAAATCTGATCCTTGTTCCACTAAGCCTCCGCACAACCACCGCGATCGCCGCCACACCTAGTTCGAAGTTTTTGATTAGCGTCTCCGACTTACGAACTGCGACCATCTCTATTCATTGTTGGATATAATCATCGCCGCACCTTCGTCTGTCGCCAAAATCCGTCATCCTTTTCCTCCGATCCGCAACAAGTTGCATTCCGACGACTTCGACAACAACCACAACTTTGCGCCGCCACAATTAGACCTTTAACTCACGATAACCGTAGTCTAATCCGCATTAATCATTGTTTTTTTTTTATATACCTGCATGTACACGCATGCACTAGTGTTAATGCGGAGTAGATTTTAAGATGATAATGAAAAGATTAAAACTAAATAAGGGTATATTATTATTGTTGGTATCATAATGTTTTGTTTATTAGAGAGGTTCAAGGAATCTTGAAGGTTAAAGAAATTTTCAGTTTACAAAATTGGTTGTTTTAAATATACACATATACTTGGTTATTAAATACAACACATGTAAGGTTTTATAATTAGTGATTAGTATTTGTAATATCAACTAGCAACCTACCTAAATATGAAAACAAAATTTGTGACCACCTAATGGCACTCTTTTGGGGTTCAAACCACCTAAAACTGCAACTTCCATCACGGCCACCACCGTCGATCCCGTCTATCTCTCTCCAACTTCTCCGTAACCGTCTCTATCGCTGCCTCACCACAACGCCACCACCATACAAAAAACGTTGGTGTTTTGTGGCGCCCCCTTCTGTAACCGTCTAAACTTGTTTGCGACAACCAATAAATAATAGTAAATATTCAAATCGGTGAGGATTATATAGGGTGTGAAACGGTGGAAGACGGGGAAGAATAGTGGTTGGAGAGGAGACGCGTCTCTTTGATTCTCAACTGTCATGACGGTTTTTGAAAAGTTTTGTCGGACGTTTGTTTACGAATGGTTCTATCGGTTCCGTTACGGTGTGTTTAACTTTAATCTCCGATTGTATGTCGTTTTGATAATTGTTGTATATGCATTTAAAGATTGTATGTGTATATATTTTCCGTTGTTTAGCGTGGTGTGTATACTCTCCGGTTGTTTAGTATTGGTGTGATGGAAACCTTGGCGGGAACGGTTACGGTGATGAATATGTAATGAGGAACCATTAACTTGAAGGTGCCCTTAATTTTTTGAAAGATTGTGTATATATTAAATTAAATAATAAAATATGTCATATAAATATCAAATGGTGGGTCGGAGCCGTTACTTGGGCGAAACAGTTGGAGGTTGGTAATCATGCGAAACAGTGGGAGATTTTAAATGGGAACTGTTTGAAAAGGCATGTCTATGCAATGACACCCTAAGTTGCTAATTGTATAAGAAGATAATTGGTTTAATATTGTTGTAGTGTGAGACATCAAAGTTGAGAGAAATAAATGACATCGTTTGTAATCATTTTGAATAAAGTTTCAAACTGTTAGGTTTGGAATGCTTTGGTCGCCGGGGATTCCTTAACAAACGAATCAAGTAATTATTTATAAAACTGATTCGGGTTGTAACGGATTATAGGTTTTTGATTGTTTAAGGACGACTAGATTCATTTGATTTGGTTTGCTTGCTAACAAGGTACGGATTCTGTTTCTTTTACATCATAGTATAATTTTATTTTCGTCACTCCTTGGTACGGGTTCCTGTTCTTGTCATCATAGTACTTTTATTCAAGTCCGTTACTTTGTAGTACGGATGTTTTCGTTAGTCGTCTCTGTTTGGTATTTGTTATATGACTAATATATATATAGTAGCATGCAATAGACATTAAATCTTGTGCTAGTTATTGCATGTTCCCCTATGATACGTTTATTTCTGATATAGCTTTGTACTCTGTCACCCGAGCAATATAAGTTAAGACTTGTCGTTGGGGCGTCAACGACATGGCACTCATCGTGACGGTGCGTAACTAAAGTTCACGGCGTCTCTAGTTTGTGCTTGTGTAGCACCTGGCCCCTAGAGGCGGATAGATCGATCTTAGCTCTGACTCCTGACTCCTGTTGAGATGGAATAATGTGTGTACGCCTACATGCACCATCTCGGCGCATGGATTATAGCCATGTATGCCTCTATTTAGTCTCGTGGGTGCGTCTATATGACGTGACTTGTTTTACTGTTATATGTTGTCACGTATGTCTTGTCTCTGTTATGATATGTTTGATATGTTATATGCATCAGATTATGTTCAATATCTGTTATCTGTTCAGTATAAGTTTTGGGATTCAAGTTATATAAGTACCTGTTTCAGTGCCAAAATCTAGACTTGTTTAACGTCAGTACCGTTCATGTTTCTGTCTGCATGTCTATCTTACTTTTACTGTTGATTTCTCCATTACTTGACAACTTTTTGGCTCAGCCGTAGTTTCTTTCTTGTGTTGTTTTGTGTGCGTTTTACAGGTAATCAAGGGAAACGGGGATGAGTGAGAGGAAAATGAAGTTTTTGAAGTTTCCGTGTTTATTTATTTTCAATAATTGAATAATATAAGACTTAGGTTTCTGGTGGATTCGAGACTTTTGATCCTTGGTTTCTATCATTTATTGGAACTCTTTGGTTTTTTATATCTATAATAGTGACATGCCAGCCTGTTCCAGTTTAGAGTGTTACAATTATTCTTGATCATATCAGCATATTTTGGCTTTTGCAATCATTATTCTTTTATAGGTTCAACAATTAACTTTTCATAACATAGCATAGCATTGTTGACAAATTGTCAAAATTTGATTGTCTAACTCATGGTTCATAATAACCAATTTAACATGCCCTTTTAAACATTAGTATCATGTATTATAATGGTTAAAGGTTTAGTCAACCCAAGGTGTAAAGAAAAAGGTTTATTCACGAAGCTTATGATTTACTTACAATTATCGACGCATATATAGAAAATGGTAATTTGTTTGGCTAGAAATGACTAGATAATTATTTGAATTTAACACAAAAGCTAATCTCTTTAAAATTTAAAGTCTAGATTTATATAAATAACTTATTTTGTAAATTAAACTAATTACTTATTGCATAAAATATGCACCTAACTACACATACATATATGCAAAAAATATATGTGGTTACTAACAAACATGAAAAGGGTTATGGGCTGTTTGGCAACTTCTGAATGGTTAAGTGCTGAATCAGTAAAGGTCTGAATCATTAAGTGCTGAATTAATTAAGAGATAGTATAATGATTAACCGTTCAGAGGCAGATGTCTGACCAATTCAGATTAGAGGTCTTCACCATTCAGACTCTGTATAATTCTTAACCATTTAGAAGCAAATGTCTGAACCATTATGACATTTGCTAGCGAAACAAACAATCTGAAACATTAAGTGCTGAACCAGTAAGAGGTCTGAACCACTAAGAGCCTCATTAAGAGGTAAACAAAGAACTCGTTATAGTCACCTCAATTTATCAAAGGAAAATGGTTTTAAACCACCTAATAACCAGGGACTTAAAACCTTATTTGCCAGAATACCCGTCCACCCCTTATCGTCGGAACATCATCACAGAATTGCATTGAACGAATTTAGCAAGAATTAGAGTAATTACCTTACTTAGTCGGAACGGACAGAGCCACTCGAAGGCCGCATTTGGTTTAAAGTATTGATCGCCGATGGCGGATCGTGAATCGAAAACGAAACTCAGCGCGCCGGACACAGAATGTATGCAAGGAATGGTCACAACCGGTGAAAAGGCGGTTGTGGTGTGTACGTCAGCGTACTTCTGGTGGTCGTGACTGGCAACGGTAGTCGTCTCTGACGAAACACCACTGAGGTGGCGTGCATGTATGTTTGATGGTGGTGACTCACTAATCGGAGTGTGTTTTGTAAAGAAGAGGTATCGTAACGATGAACACGGTAGTGTTAGGTAGTGTTATGTATGTACGTTTCGTATAGAATTTTTTAGGTATATACGTTTTCGACCCCCGGTTTTATAAACAAAAAATTTAGGTATATACTTTTAGGTCCGGTGATTTCCGACCCGTGGTGGAAATTTTCAAGATTCTGTCACTCATAATCAAGTGGCTAAGGGGCTGTTTGGCAACTTCTGAATGGTTAAGTGCTGAATCAGTAAGAGGTCTGAACCATTAAGTGCTGAACCAGTAAGAGGTCTGAACCATTAAGAGGTAGTATAATACTTAATCCTTCAGAGGCAAATGTCTGACCAATTCAGATTAGAGGTCTTAACCATTCAGACTTTGTATAAAACTTAACTATTCAGAGACAAATGTCTTAATCATTCAGATATCTGCTCACGAAACAAACAGTCTGAACCATTAAGTGCTGAAACAGTAAGAGTTTTGAACCATTAAGAGCCTCATTAAGAGGTAAACAAACAACCCCTAAATACTTTAGAACGGTTACAGAAACGAAATATTAAAATCTGAGTAAACTTCCGTTTTGCTCCCTGTGGTTTGGTCAGTTTAACGGTTTTGCCCCAAACCTTTCAAAATAGCCATTTTGCTCCCTGATCTATGACGTCATTCTCCAGTTTGCTCCCCGGCCCTTAACCTCATCCATTTATCCAGTTAACCCATGTCACATGCAAATCACCTGAGGGGCATTTTAGTCTTTTCCTATAATTATTAATTATTTATTAATTTATAACACAAGTCCCTGCTCTCTCTCAGATCTCTCTCTCTCCTCTCTCTATTCTCTCTCTCTACACTCTGTCTTCTCCATCACCACCACCGTGTGCACCGCCAACACCCGACCACCACCGTGTGCACCGCCCCCACCCGACCACCACCTTCAACCTGCTCCATCGGACCACCACCACCATCCCTACCCGACCACCATCGCACCTGTCATCTTGTTCACTTTTGAAACCCTAGCTTGTCACCGGCGGCACTAGCGGTGGTGGAGGTTTCAGATCTTGCCGTCAACCAAAGGCACCATTACCACCAGCATTGTCGCACCATCACCACTGCCATTGAGCACCCTTCAAGATTGCCGCACCCTTTAAGATTTCCCAGATCTGAAAAGAAATAGCCATTAAGAACCTTGTCTGGATCTGGTTTTTCTTCGGATTTGAGTCGCCGGTGGAAAGGATTGGGTGGTTAGGAGAGTGTGATGTTTTCTTTGGATCTAGATTTTTGATCTGGCCGGAAGTGGATGGTGGTCGTGCGGTGACGGTGGTGTGAGGGTTTTTGGGACGAAATTGGTGACGGTGGTGCTAGGGTTTCAAGTGTGACAATTTTACGCATCAGACACATATCTTCTCTCTGGTTTTTGCTCGTTGATCTGCTGGATTGATTGTTGATCTGTTGAGGTTTTATCGAAGATCTGTAGCAGATTCTGACTCATTGATTTCCTGTATTTGTTGATCGATCCTGTGGATCTTCTTATACCAGGTTGTGTCGTTTCGTTTCTGATGTATTGTTTCGATTAATCAACTGATTGTTATCAGTTGATTATGTACTTTGATTAATTATGTACTTTGTATTGATCGATTTTTTGATCTTACATTTTGTAAGATCTTTGGGAGGTTGGGTGTTTTTCCGGGTGAATGGTGGTGGCGGTGCCGGAGGTGGATGGTGGTCGTGCGGTGACGGTGGTGTGAGGGTTTTGGGACGAAATTGGGGTTGAGAGAGATGAAATGGAATGATGATTGTGAGTGTATACGTGTTTTTTCATCTGCAGATTTCATGTGCCCCAAACCTTGATAATTGAGTTGAAATGTTTGAATGATTTTCTAGTTTATATAAATATATATATATATAAATTAATAAATAATTAATTATAGGAAAAGACTAAAATGCCCCTCAGGTGATTTGCATGTGACATGGGTTAACTGGATAAATGGATGAGGTTAAGGGCCGGGGGGAGCAAACTGGAGAATGACGTCATAGATCAGGGAGCAAAATGGCTATTTTGAAAGGTTTAGGGCAAAACCGTTAAACTGACCAAACCACAGGGAGCAAAACGGAAGTTTACTCTTAAAATCTCGTTGGTTACAAATATAAATGGATGGCAACGGTTTTCATCTTTCCAATCAGAATTTGCATAACGGTAATAGTTCAAGAAAGTCTAATGCTTTAATTTATATTTTCAATTCGGCCCTAGAAAATTAGACAGTTTACAAAATAAATCTTTTAGTTTAGTTTTAATTTAAAAGACCCTAACCTGTAATAATTTAATAAGAATGTTATTATTTGTATATAGTGTGAGATTTATTGGGGAACACTAAAAAAGTGGGGACCAGTGGGGAACCGACTCAAACGAACTCCGATTGAACTCATTCCAGCGGCGTTGGAACCGGCTCGTCGAACCCTAACTAGGATCTCTTAATCCTAAACCCTAAATCATAACCCCTAAACCCTAAATATATTAGGGTTTGGCTTTTAGGGTTTAGGGTTTAGCTTTAGGGTTTAGTGTTTAGTGTTTAGTCTTAGTGTTTAGCTTTAGGGTTTAGCTTTATGGTTTATAGTTTAGATTTTACGGTTTAACTTAGGTTTTAGCCTTATTTTTTAGCTTTAGGATTTAGGGTTTAGGGTTAAGAGATCTTAGTTAGGATTCGACGAGCTGGTTCCAACGCCGCTGGAATGAGTCCAATCGGAGTTCGTTTGAGTTGGTTCCCCGCTGTTCCCCATTTTTTTAGTGTTCCCCAATGAAGCTTCCCCTTTGTATATAATGTTCCTAAAATATCTACTAAACAATAATGTTAAGTTAAAACAAACTAAAATGACTAATTCATCTTAAGATGTAAATTTTATTGAAAGTAGATTAATGAACTACATAATAGCATTGTTAGAATCAATTAAATAACTCTTGACAAATAAGTGTTTAAAGACATATTCACAGATGGAATCATTTAATAACATTGGATTAAATTGGGTGTTTTAAAGACAAGTTTTCCCTTCAAAAAGTAGTTAACAATGCATTGCATATTGTATGATATGGAATTATATTTTACTTCAATACTTTATAATATAGTATAGATGAACTATGAATTGATTTTGGGTCTGAGACTATTATAATTTGTTTGCTAATTTTTAAATTCATTTGGGCCAAGATCATTTCAAGACTCTTTTTCTACAACATGGGTTTCGAATTTTTGGTATTTGGATACTTCATATAGGCTAAGTGCATCAGGACTCAGGAGGATCTTAGTTTGAGGGGGAGATCTGAATTGAAATACTTCAGGTTATTGGTTGAGTCGTGAAGATACAAGACAAAATCAAGCACACATGATATTATCAGTCAAGGGGGTTTATTGATGTGGTTTTGTGACTGATGATTATCAGTGATTGGTAAATTTGGTAGCCACAATCAAAGGGGAGTATGTTGATGCAGCTTGGTGACTGTAGCTATGCAATTATGTAACGGTTGTTGGTATAGGCGACACTTTGTGAAGGTCTCGCTATAAGTTAACTACAGGCGGCTAGTTTAACTTCAAGACATGCATGCCTTACTATAAATAGGAGAGTTGGCTTCATCTATAAGAGAGGGTTCTTGGTGTGAGTCACCAACCCTACGGGAGCTCAACTAGGGTTGGGAATGAGCTTAAACGAGTGTATGCATGTGTGTATGCATGAAGTTATATGTGATGATCAATGAATTGCTTCTACATCAACATCTATCTTATTGTTCGATTCGACTACTCCTGTCTCTACATGTTTATCGAATCGAGGGTGATGTTTATTGTGATGATTGATCCGTACGTACTTAGAGTTTTGTTTGGTGCAATTGAGTGTGGCAAACATAAAAAATTCAAGATGAAATTATATTTAGATCAATTGTGTTCTTATGATTTGATTATCTATATTTATCACAAATTTGACGGATTTTACACGTTAAACTTGTTAATCAAATGGATTGGATGGATCGATAGGACCTACAAATGGGGATTTGAGTTGTTTTTTCTAAAACAAACAAAACTTAAAAGAAAATAATGTTTTTTTGGTTTTATTCTATAGATAGAGAGGATTAAAAAATAAACAAAATTAAAAGAAAATAATGTTTTTTGGTTTTATGAACACGAACAAGGCCTTGTTCGTGTTCGTTAAGGAAATTAACATGTTCGTGAACTGTTCACGAACGCATACATAGCATAAGTTTCTATTCGTGTTCGTTCGTTAAGGAAATTCAGTTGTTCACGAACAGTTCGTGAACACATTGGTCTTCAACACAAACGAACGTAAAAGAACATCTAGCTTGATAATAAAAAATAGAAACATTATTAACCTTAAACATTCAACATAAGTAGTTAAATACAATCATCATGATAAATCAAAACACAAGAAGTCTACTACAACCACCAAAAGATGAATCAAGTTTAACTAACTTACACATAATTATCCAGAATTACTTAGACATAATTATTCGAAGTTTAACTAACTTAGACATAATTATCCCAAAAAATGTCTTGAATGTCCAAATTTTAGCGAACTTAGAAAAAAAAGGTTTCAAGTTTTCAGTATGTTTAGATAAAATGTTTATTATTTATTATTTTTTTAATATAATTAAACGAACACGAACATGGATGAACGTAACCGAACATTCACGAATGCAGTCGAATGAACGTGACCTTTGTTCGTGTTCGTTCGCTAAGCTAACTGAACAAGATTTTTCGTTCGTGTTTGTTCGTTAAGCTAATCAAACGAACTTCCAGCACTAGGTTTTATTGTATAGATAGAGAGGAAAAAAGGACGATTTGTTAAGTTTATAAAGGGTTCTTCTATTCTCACACCTTTTTCACTCTATCTCTCTTTATAAATATCTATGTATGTATAGGTAATGTTTTAAAAACCGGTTAAAACCAGCTGGTTGTACAGTTGAGCTGTCTGATAGAACCAGTTAAACCGCCTGATACACCTGATTAAATCGTTTCTGAGCTAAATACAATACGGTATAAAAACCAGATTAGAAAACATTGTGTATAGAGATGTTGGAATCTTAACACCCACAAATTTGGATGTTGTAACTTGTAAGCATAAATATTCAGAGATTAAATACGAAAAATATATTTTTTTAGTCTTTTAAAAATACTTATACTCCCTGCCAATTGCCAATGCCAACCCACTGTCACGTGCCAGGAAAGTACCATCATTTTGGTCTTCTTTCCATTTTCCAACTTCTGACACCAACACATCCAGATCCTTTGACTTTGACCTTAACAAGCACCGGGTGAAGAAGAGTTAAATGTATCAATTAATATTAGAATGTTCAAGCAACTTTTTTTTATTTTTAACTTCTAGGGCTACTCACATTAATAGTGTTGAGACAAATGAGGCAATAACTCAATGAGTATTGTAAAGATAATAGTGACTTACACCCGATAATTATAGGACATGATTTTATAATTAGGTACAATTTCAAATTGCCAAACCCTGTCTATGCTAGATCCATTGTCATCGGCATCAACAATGGGAGGTTCGTCGCTAAGTACCAAAGGCTCCTCTCTCTCTTTCACATGCACAACTGAAGTACTTGGCTTGCCTCCAAAAATCGATAAGGTGCGCGTACCTGATAGTTATAGAACATGGTTGTAGGTACAATTTCAATACCAACCCCCTTCTAACTAGATCCTTGACTAAATACCAAGCCCTCTTCTCTCTTTCACATGCGAAACGTAAGTACTTGGCTTGGCTCCAAAACCCGCTAAGGTACAAATAGTCTAATAATTGTGTATGTTGATAATGTAATAGATTGGTAAAAATGAAAACATTAGTGATTATCTAAAGTTTTAGCAAATATGCAACCAAAAAACTTTGATTGCACAATGTACATGTTTGAATGCAGGATGTACAAGTCACACTAGCAGCATTGATATTACTCTTAGCCAAAAAGAGGCAAACAAACATTGAGCAATCTAATATTTAATCTTGCAAAGAGCACAACTATTGGTAATGTATTAGGAATCCCAAATAAACACTAGCCAACAACAACATTGACACAAATCACACTAGAAAGTATAAGAACCAAAAGTAAGAAAGCAGCAGCAGCAGCAGCTATACAACCCACACAATGGTTAGCTCATCATCATCTTCAATCTTCATCCACTGCCTCTCCTCTACCAAACAGTCAGTAGAAAGAATGAGAAAATAGTATGCTAATGATAATAGTAAATCAACAACAACATTCTCTTTTTCATGTTATTGCCCGCTCCGTGTCAATCCTCCACGTGCCACATTCCTGCATAGATATAGATACCGGGTGAATATAGATATAGATTAGCGATTAATTCACCCAAAGGAACATGTGTTTGTGATGTAATACAAATAGACTTTCTAACATGACATGAACCTAACACGGAATTTGCAGGTTAAGGTTGGACCCGTTTAACCCATTTACTTTTATAAAGAATAAAGTACATAGATGGTCCCGGTAGTTTGCACTTTGTAACACATAAAGTCCTCAACCAACAAATCTAAAGGTTTTAGCATGTCCAAGTTAAGGACTAAATGCGTCACAAAGTGCAAACCACAGGGACCATCTGTGTACTTTTGAAAAGCTAGAGACCTAATTCGAAATTTTGGAAAACCCCAGGGACCATCCGTGTAGTTTACTTTTTATAAAAGATTATGCCATAACTTGAAGAATAAAAGAGACATTAGATTCAGGTTTTGTGGTTTAAACGTAATTATGTTACAAACATTTCTATTTTCTTGAAAATTAGAGTATGAAAATAAAATAAACTATTCAAGTTAAAGGGAGTCAACCAACGAAAGCTCGTGTTGTTTCGGGTTGAACCCGCCAACCCACAAGCACGGTCCTTTTAACACCCCTAAATATAAATACAATATGTTTATTTTGCGTACCTGGCTGGAAGCGGCTGAGAGGTGTTCTTGACGTTCGCAAACCGTTTAGCCCGATTATCCTGCTCTTTGTCGATACGCATAGCAGCTACCTCCTTCTCCATTGCAGCTACCTCACGTCTCATCTTTTTAGCTTCAACCTCCATAGCCTTGGTTAAAGTGTCTACTTTCTTCGCTAACATCTGAAATCAATATTACAAATTAAATAACAAGTTTTGATGTGAACCCAAAATATAAAGATAATAATTAACCTCGATGGCGTCATCTTTGTCTTTAATGCTTTGATCCTTTTCATGACCAGCTTTCCTCAAAGCAATCACTTCTTTTTGAAGCAAATCATACAACAGTCCAGGCACGGTATCTTCAGTTTCGGTTCCCGAGGAGCCGCTCGGTTTTTCATCAGGGTTTACTATTTCAATATCCTTGGTTCCCGATTGGCTAAAAGTAGGACTGCCACTTCCATTTGAAATAAGTTTACTCCTCTCAAGTGCACGCGTACCGCCATCAAATGACTTTGACGTACCTTTTGCGTGCCTCAAAATTGAACTCGACCCAGATGATCTTATTTGAAAAGATGGTGATCTTTTTGGTAAAATCCCGTTTGAAGCAGCTGCCAGTTTTGAAAAGTTATCAGCTCCACCTAGAGACTGGCGGCGTGAAGGGCCATTAGTGTTCGGTGATCTCAAAGTGTCTTCTAGTACTCTGAGTCTTAATTGAAATTTTTCCTGTATTTTATAAAAATTAAAATACTTAGTACCATTAGAAATGAAACAACATGTTTCATAATGTTTCATAAACAGTCATTAACAGAAAATTACTTTCAATTGTGCTTCAGACTTTGCTGCACGCTCAGTTATAGCTAACTTGTCCTTTAGTTGTTGCATCTCTCCCTGTAAACGATAAAAGTCGACAATTAGAAATAAATTAATGCTAAACATAGAAGTTTGGTGAATTTAAGAAATATCATGTTACCTGCAAGAATCTTCTTTCTTCAAGCCATTGTTTTACCGGCATCACTTTATCATTAGAATCTTTCCATTCATTAGCTACTACTGTTGCTACTCTGTTTGCTGTAACTTTTGCACGAGCTAATTCTCGATCCAGAGTTTTCCGTTCCTCCTATATAGTTAAAGGCACAAAAAGTCAAAACTAGTCAACTATAAGCAGAGATTGCTATTTTGACCCATTTAAATACAAAGGTGTAAATTTGGGTTGTACTTTTTCTCTAATGGCCTAATGGGTCAAGTGTTTAAGCTAAAAAATTTAACTAAAAGGAAAACGGGTCAAATGAGTTTAGCAGGTCATATATGTATTCAAATGAATAAAAGCTTGTAAATCACTTCACAAAATATTTTAGATTATTACTGTAACAATACAGTTCTTTAATCACATTTAAGCAATAAGCACATTATATATTTATAGAATTTAACAAATTAAATGACAAAGTGTATGAGGGTCTGACTGGTCCGACCTGTTTTGACTTTTGACCTGCACATAGGTTACCTAATTTGACCCGAACCCAAAACCCAACTCGCCCATTTTCAACCCTAGGTATAACGATAAGAGTTGTAGGTCATTTACATTCATCTCTTGAACTTTGCGTTGGTAGTCTCTCACTGCATTTGCAGCCGCACCACCAGCAAGAACAGCCTCTTCAAGCTCACGTACAGTTTGTGTAAGCTTTTCAACTTCAGCAACTTTTTGACGATGCATTTTATCCAAAATTTTATTTTCCTCCTAATAAAGTATCAGGAAACATGTGGGTACATATATATAAAAAAATCAGGATAACCAATTAAATACTTTACGACAAAAGACAAACAGCACAATCTTACCTGGCAAATTTCTATCTGCTTCATTAACTCCTGGTTCTTATTCTGAAGATCATCCACCATTGAAGCCTTAGCCAAAGCAACCTGCACTGCTCTCTCAGCTTCAAGTAAAGCAGCTTCTTTTGATTTAGTCAGTCGATCTAATGCTTTATTATCGTCTTGCAGCTTAGCAATCTGAAACCCAAATAACACAACGTTATAAATGCTCAATCGCTATGTAGTTAATATTGCGATATATCAGTGATATATCGGTTATCGGTCCCCTGGTGAGATATCGGTGCCCAAATAACACAACGTTATAAATGCTCAATCGCTATGTAGTTAATATTGCGATATATCAGTGATATATCGGTTATCGGTCCCCTAGTGAGATATCGGTGCAAAATATCAGTCAGAATATCGGTACCGATATTATCGGCGATATTGACCGATATTTAACCCTTATATCACCGATTTTCCCGATATCAGTACCATTCTTCTTAGTTCTACCATTCGTCTTTCTTCTTATTGCTGCTATTAGTGTTTTAAGTCTTAATCAGTTCCTACTTGCTACAATTGTAGTGTTTTGCAAGTTGCAAAAGGTTAATTTGTTAATGGTAGGAAAGTATACTGAACTATTAGTGTGAAAGTGCCATATATACGAACTCTGCATGATATTAAAATTACTGATATCACACCGCGATAACCGATATCTCAAATATCAGACCTTGACTGATATTCGATTTTTTAACGCATTAACTACTTATCAATCGTTTATAACCTATTAGCGTTAACTTGATTTGTTATTGTTAATCACTCAGAGAATGCAAACCTCTTGTCGAGCAAGCTTCAGCTCGGCTTCTAATGGTGCAAGGATTGCCTCAATTGGAGGCATATCATCGTCTTTTTGAGCAGCATGAACCCTTCGAAGAGTGGCTTCTGCAGCAAACTGAGCCGCCATAGATGCTTTTTTCTCATCATTGATTTTCTTAATTTCAAGATTCTACATTACCGGAAAGTATTTTTGACATATATTAGCTACATTGAAAATAATAAAGAATCCAAATGAATATAAGAGCTTCAGTTAATACCTTGGTATCTAGCAGAGATTCTGTCAACTTCAGCTTCTCATCCATCTTCGACAATTCTTCAGTTAGCTAAGGTATACGAAAAAAGAAAACAGCAAGATTTTATCAGATTTAACTCAAAAAGAAATATGATTTACGATTTACAACAGATAAGATGAGGCAAAAGAACACAACAAAAATGCTAACAAAACCATGAAGTAAATATCACAAATACTTGGCAATAACTAGTTGGACTTGGTCAAACACTTAATCTTAGCACATAATTAACAAGTAAAGTTTATATTGGCTGTATGTTAATGGATCCCACTTAGTAAATAAGATATTTACTCCACAAAACAGAACAAACAAAAGACAAAGCCCCAATAAGCAACACCAAGATAGCAAACACAAACATTTTACTTAAGTGCCAAAACAAACTCGTTTACCATTACAATCCAAGTGAGTACAGAAATGGTTTCCTTGCACAAACCTGAGCTAATGATAGCCGACAAACAACTTCTTACGTAATAGTAAGGTGGTTTCAAAAGAAGTGCATGTCACCGAACAAATCCACGAGGGAATTAATAGTTAGGAGTTAAAGCATCCAACAAATGCAGTATGTCCAAATCAGCAAGCTAGTAACAACTTGATAATACCAATAGCATACTCAATGTCTTAACTTATAAATGGATAAATACACTACACAACAATGGCATTACAAATTTACAATCTTTACTTCGACAGTTCGACAGACGGCTTAAACAGTTCAAAACATTAGCATTGCGAAACACTCAATCACAAAACAATTAGAATTCCTTAAAACACATACTTAAACAAAACAACACACACTAAAATCACTACTCAGCTTACAAATATCAATGTAAGATAAAAATATAGCTTATGTAAAGGGGAGAATGCCAGTGCAAAAATGTAAACAATTAGTCAAAGCAATTAAACATTCAAATTTCAAATATTTGACATATCATGTAAACTAAACATATTAAAAACATATTATCAAAATCATAACCTCCTCAACAGCTTTCTCTCTCAACCGTTCAGACAGCCTCAACGCTTTGATCTCCGCTTGCGCCTCACTCAATTCTCGATCCTTATCTACAAATCAACAAAAAAATCAACTCAAACACCTACAAAATCACCTACTCATCCAGATCACTTCACATTACTCACCTCTAACTTCATTTTCCAACCGATTAAGCTCAACCTTCACCGGATCCGAACCGTGAAGCAGATTTATAAAATCATCAGTATCCAAACTCGGCCTTCTAGAGCTCCTCCTCCGATTCGGCGCACCAGAAACCCTAGCTCCGTCCTTAAACGATCCTGACACCGTCAAGGGCGTCGTTTCAGCCACCGGCGGTCGTACATTACCGCCGCTGTAGTCTCCGCCGTCGCCGGAAACATCCTCCATTACTCGGATCTGAGCTCAATCGCGCATCAATAGTTGGAAATCGAACGGTTTGTTAACCGCTAGGGTTTGGGAAACGTAGAGAGAGTGTATAGATATAGATTGAGAAAGAGACAGAGTGTGTATGTGTGTGTGTGTGTCAACTAGGTGAAGAATGGAGTGGAATGGTGGGTTTCTCTCTCTAGATTGGAATGATCAGTGAGTGAGAGAGGGAGATCTGGAGTGGGTTTCTCTCTCTAAAAGTATGTGCGATTCATTTAAGTGTGGGAAGGTTTCTCTCTTGGTTCGTATTTAAATATTCTACACTTTCTTACATGACGATTCACAATAATTTTTCTTACACGTGCCGGTTTCATTTCCTTTTTTTAACCGGTGAGAATCTTTAACAGTGAACTCACGTCATCTCAAATAAAGGGTCCTAACCCTACTTTAGCATACTATGTTATCTTAACCAGACTTAAGCTGACGTCAGAGTTTGGCTATCGGCGTTCTTCGGGAAACCATACCACCCACTGCTAGTGGCAGGGACTTGCGCCGCCACAAGAAAGAATCCATATGGCGTAACGCATGGTGGACCAAAACCTAGGGTGGCTCGGGCTCGAACTCTTGACCTAGGGTATGTGAGAACTAACCTTCATTGTTATTATTGTTATTGTTATTATGTAAACTAGTCTTAAGCCTCACGATGTGGTGCGAATGCGTAAAACTTTGATATCAACATTGTGGGCGGAGGACATAAAATCATGTTAAGTAGCAACCGAATAACGATCAAAATCGAGAAAAAAACGTAAAATAAGACGTTCTAACACTAAGTGACTCACGTAGCGTAAAATGTAGACGGAGACGAATCTATTCCAACATGTATTAGAAAGTCAATGGGGTAAAAAACAATCTGGGAGACCAAATGTGACAACCAAACATCGGGCTAAGTAGCAAAAACTCATTTAACTTTTGTGAAGAAAAATATAAAAAACCAGAGTTTTGTTACAAAAAAAAAAAGGAGAAATCTTAGAATTTACTATGAAAAAAAAACACCATAAAAGACAAAGGAGTCACTATTCATTCACATCTATCTATACTTTCTATAAAAGGAAAAATTCCGATGGCATAAGAAAAGCTGATGTGGCAGCCAGAGAAGCTGTCCAACAATGCTTTTCTTATATCATTACTGCATCATAAGTCTTAATATGTAAAATCATTTAAAATTCAATCAAATATATGCGAAAGTAATGCCCATATATATCCGTCTACACTTTAATACCCAGCAGAGGTTGAAGTTTTATGTAATGCTTTTAGATCAGCAGATGTTTAATGTTAATTGCCGGCAAATTCAAATTCAAAATTGCATGGGAATATGCAATTTGCAATTAATGCACGTCACTCACAAACTTCTGTCAATCATCTTCTTATATAAGATTTTTCTTCTCATTTCCCTCTTCATATTTGATCACACTTTCATCTTCTCTGATTTTAGATTTTGAAATTTGATCACAATCCGAATTTCGAATTAGAAGCATGTCAATATCAGTTGAGAGTAACAATCTTAGTTTTGTTAACGATTTGAATCCTGAGAAAGATATGTGGAACATGAAAGCGAGGATTATTCGAAAATGGAATCAAGGTTACAAAATGTATCTCATCTTCATTGATGAAAATGTAATTTGTATTTATGTTTTTCCGTTCTATCAGAGAATGTAGTGGTATATGCAAAAAAAAAAATCTGTCTAAATGTTCTTCATGGTGCTAAGATTCAAGCAGGTATTAAAAGTCATCTGATACCTGTTTTTGATGGACAACTTCAAGAAGATGTTGTGATTCTGTCGAAATTTGGTGTTGGTGAGAATAAATATTTATATAAAGTTGTAGTACATGATTATAAAATCAACTTTTATAGATGCACAACTGTTACACCTGTGAGAGATTGGCAAGGTGTTGAGTATGGTTTCAACTTCAGAGCTTATCAAGATATTTTTCAAGGAGAGGCGTTAAACTCTTTGAGTGTTGGTAGTATATATTTTTGTAATCATGTCTTCTCTGTATAAAATTAGAAAGTTTTACTTATAATGTTGTATAATGTGATCATATAGATGTTGCTGGATCTATGGTTTGGTGTGGGGATCTTGAAATTCTTTGGTCGACCTCCAAAAGAAACTAAGAAGATTAATTTTGATATTCAAGACTTGGAGTAAGTTGTTGTTTACATGTTCAGTCATGTACGGATCATTGTTTGTATTTAAAGATGTTAATAAATAAGATGAAGAATGTTGGTATTTAATGTGGAATCATGGTCATGGTAATAAAAATGAGATCAATAGTGTTTGTATCTAATGTTGAATGATGGTAGTAAATGAAATAACAATTTATTCTTCAAGTAAATATGTTAGTTAATTTATGACTCATTTACTACTTTAATAAATGTCATAAATTTCCTTTGATTTTGTGTTGTTATTCATTCAATTTAGTTTTGATATTATATGTCACACCCCAACCAATGGCGGAAACATCGGGATGAGACGAAGTGTGAAGATTGCTCGAGACATCATAACGCTAATTGTGACAATAGAATTAAAGATAAATTTATTTCTTTCATAAATAAATGTTACAATACATGAAAGTTGAAATACAACACGTTAAATACAAGAAAAACAATACGACAACAAATATGACATTTATACGATGTATTTGACCTAAACGTCTATATGTGTATCTAGGCATCAACGCTACTTCATTTCATAGCATCATCATCCTCAACCTGTAACATGTTTAAAATAAAGTTCAATGCAAAAGCAAAGGCGAGTATACAAGTTTGGTACGTACATAGCAAAAGATAAGTTTTAAACAATTCCTCATAGCAAGCATGTGATTCAAGATAAACATAAAAACATGGTATGTGTCTAACATATCAAACCAAGAAAACGCAATATGCTCATGACATAACCACAAGTTACGGGCGGCGGGTCGTTAATCCTATAGCTCTAAAATTGGCAGATGTTACAGTCTCCCCTACTTTAGGAGATTTCGTCCTCGAAATCTAAGATTAACGTCTTTGCATAAAAATTTAGAACAATCCACATGACATACTTAGTTAACAAGATTAACGTATTCCTGGCATGTGAATACACAGGTCAACCCATCATGTATGTTAAGGTGTGGCTTCTTACGAAGTTAATGACAAGTTTATCACATAAAGTTTCACCCAAGTAACACGAATCCAGTATAACGTATTAGCATGCACGTGAAATAAATTTCCAAATTTTTTGAAAAGGAACGTTCAATCATAAAATTTCATTGAGAACGAAGAAAAGTTGGTAACTACCTCCGAGGTAAGAGAATCACCTCTAGCTCGTTGGTGAAGTTAGAAAGTGAGCGGAGCTAATCATCAAGGTTTGGGAATCACCCCTATCTTGATGATAAGTTTCCATTTTTAGGAATATAAGTATTAACAAGCATCAAGATTTATCAAAGTATTCATATATAATGTATTATTTTGTGCATTGCATAAGAAAAATGTTCATGTGTAAGTTTTTGATAAGTAAACATGTTACACCCCAAAAGTGGTAAAAGTAAAAGAGGGGAATACGAGTATACTCACAAAGTTTGCATATGCTTTCCAATTATTGACGAGTTGATGAGGTTAAAGATTGAATGTGTAAGGGTTTAAGTTCAAGTATGCTTAGAGTCGAGATTCGGTATTTAAAACAACATAAAAGTAAGATATGAGAAAAAACATGTGAAAATAATCATCTTCAACACCTAACACTTGTATGACACTTGGTAACCACAAGGGTTATGATAATGTTTTCATGAGTTGCACACCCATAAGAATCACAACAAGGTTTAGGTCTTAGATGACGTTCTACTACTTTAACATATAAACACAAGTTCAACATCAAAGGTTCGAATAAGTGTATATATATATATCTAGGTTAAGTATTACATATTATTTAGTCCAATAATTCAAGTAGGAGGTAGAAGATTAGGATCTCCATTTAGGCACCTCGTGTATCATAGATGTCATGTATGGGGTAGGAAGAACATGCTTCCATTTAGGAACCCCTTGAATGTTCACCACTTCTCTTGATGTAAAAACAACCAAGGAGGGTCACGAACTAGGATTAGTACAAGTATGTAAACAATCTAATCTAAGAGAAATCATCAAATCATGTGAGGATTCTATGTTGGAAGAACCCAAGTCGTTCCAAAATCACTCTACACCAAGAACTAAGCTTGAACATGACTTGTGGGTGAAATACCCTAACAAAACAGAAAGTATTTGAGGTTTTAACCTCTGATTTAACATGTCTCAACCTTGTTTTTAAGCTTAACTAACCATAGATGAGGTTATAAGCATTAGGACATAGGTTTGAGATGAGAAAACTCAAGTTTGGTTAAGTTTAACAAAGATTTCATGAAAGCACAAAAAAATCAGTGGACTTTGGAGCCTTTTTGCCAGAGTTCCAGGAACTTATTTACTGTGAAAAACCCATGGAATCGAAGGTAAGGAAAATCCAAGCACATAGGAAAAAGAATGGACCAAAACAGATAAGAAATGAAGAAGTTATGCCCATTTTCGTGAAGCTTGCTGAATCTGGCCGAACATGGAAACTCAGCTACGGTTTTGAGAAGTTTTTGAAGTGTTTAAGGGTTGTAAAAATGGTAGAGAGGCTGGACATAAGTTGGTATTTATAGGGAATGATTAGGGTTTCAATGGGTTGGGCTTTGGAAGTGTTTAGAAGGGGTTAACCCATTAAACAAGCCCACAAAACCCAATCATATGGGGCTGAATTTTTGTTGATTTGGGCTGCCATATTTCTTTATTTTTTTTCTTTTAAACATTATAATGAGTAATTTTGTTAATTAAGTTGTGTAATTATATGCAACAATGTTTCCCCTAACTTGTAACAAGGTATAATATGAAATAAAACATGATTTAACTAGGTAAAAAGTGTGATGTATAAGTATGTAATATGTTTGTAAGTGACAAGGATATGTCACATATTAGATGATTAATCGTTGTGTAAATACGCATATTGTTGGGGGGGTTTTTAAGTGTCAACAATTTAAGGACAAGCATGGACATGTATCACAAATAAGTACCGTATGCGTATGAATTACGAATAAGGATTCGATGTACAATGAATTCGATCGTATGAGGATGTATGAATATGTAGAATGTGAAAAGAAATACGAATTTTATTTATGATCCAAGTATTAGATTTTACAACAATTACTACGAAAAGTCGATTACAAGAATACAAGATTTCCAAAAATAGAAATACGAACGAGTCTTTCTATAAACGGAAAGTACAAAAGAGCCGGGCGTTACAGTCTCCCATCCTTTAGGAAATTTCGTCCCGAAATTTATTCAAGAGGTAGACTTGAAGAGTTTTAGTAAAAATTTGAGACTTGAAAATTTTGAAATATTTTGAAAGGCACAAAACTTTGGAGAACGACAAGGTAAATTTGTGAGTGAGTTTAATAAATGTCATAAATTTCCTTTGATTTTGTGTTGTTATTCATTCAATTTAGTTTTGATATTATAGATTGAAAAAAATGGTCATAAATTAGTCTTTAGTTTATCGTTATACGAATATTGTTTTCATGTAGGGGTAAGGTTTTGCAGTGTACTGTGTGGAATGATTATGCTTTGCAGTTTAAGGAGTTCATCTCTAAAATCCCAGCTCATGTGCATGTGATGGCTGTTATATAGCATGGAAAGTGTAAGGAATGGAAAGGTAATTTTTGTTACTTTCTGCAAATCATAACTATACTCTTTATTTCTAGCAATATAATAACAAGTTGACTAAATATCTATATACTTTTGCATGTAGGTGAATATACAATTCAAAGTGATAAGTTTGCAACACGAATGTTTTTGAATGAAGAAATCGATGAAGTTAATCAGCTAAAGAGGAGGTAATTTGTCAATATAATTTCTATTGTATATAGATGTTCAAGTCAAATACTTGGTTTCATGTTATTTGTATACTAATTCTAATCATTTGTGGTATCCAAAAGTCTTATACTGAAATTTGGACAAGGGAGTGGTTCTACTTCTCAAACAATATTATCGTCTTAGAGCGTTTTTCTATTGCATAGAGAATTTGTAACAGATTGTGTGAGGAAACATGTTGTTGAGATTAGTGAGATGGAAAAGGTTTCACATTTTTTTATGTAGTTTGGTTATTTGTTTGGTTTATCACCTGCATGTTTGTCAAAGTATAGATTACAAGTTGATAAATTGTTTTTACAGGAAATGTCTTGTGTTGTGGTTGTGACAATTAAGATTGTGCAAGAAGAGTATGGTTTGTTTTATCTTGCCTGTCGTAAGTGTTTCAAGAATGTCACACCCCAACCGATGGCGGAATCATCGGGGCATGGCACTGAGCGAAACAGATTGTCCAGAAGTTTCCATAACAACTATCATTACCATTCAATTTAAGTTAACATGTCCCATACCATGTCTTAAATAGCAAACAAATTATTATAGATAAACATCAAGACGAATATTCTGTTCCGACAACTCAGATTCAAATAAAAATAGTTCGTTTATTGGTTTCTAGGACCCCATTTCCTAGCTTCAATTTCCATACAACGCAGAGAGCATCCTAGACCTTTCCTAGCCTCAAGTTCACAGCATGCTAAGCATGTAAACTTCCTAAGCACCTGTCACATACGTTAAAATAAAGTCAATACATAAAATGTAAAGGTGAGCATACAAGTTTGATAATAGCATATAAAGTTCGAATTCGTTTACGCATAACCAGCACGTACACACAGTGAAATGAAGCACGTTAGTTATCGACATAGACCCATCGATACCAATGACTGCGGATTGACCGCCTGAGGCAGTTCGCAATACATGATTACCACCGTAATCCATGCAAGTAAAAGATCCTTAACAACCCCCGTGTGAACGGGTGCTGAGTCCAAACTATAGTACTATCGTTGCTAAGGCAGGTAGACAGCATTCCATGTGTAAACATAACAAACAAGCATTCATGAGCCACGTATAACATGCATTAACGGTTAGCATTCAAATAGCTTGAGTAGTGTGATAATTGTAGTTTGAATATTCGTAACGTATGTAACACCCAAGAGTGCTAAAAGAAAAAGGGATCGAGTATACTCACAGTGATTTATGGATTGAAGGGAGCGCTTAGCGAGTACGGTTAGCCTGAATAGATTCGATAGCGTAACGATAAGTGACGCGTAAAACAAAACAGAGTGAGAGTGGGTAGGATGACTGATCGTGCGGATTAGTCATCCGTGTGGATTGGTTATTCGTACGGATTGGTCATCCGTGCGGATTAGCAATCCGTGCGAAGGGTAATCCGTCCGGATTAGTCATCCGTGCGGACAGCTTGTCCGTGCGGATAACTTGTCCGTGTGGATAACTATTCGAGTGGATTGTTTCTTCCTATTCTAAGGATGTGTTTGTGTATGATGGCTTGTCCTTTGAAGTTTTCGTTGTAGTATTTAGAAAACTTTTAAGTATCTCTACCCTTCAAGCCGGTCGCGCGGACGACAGTCCATGCGGATGGTAGTCCGTGCGTACAACAGCTTTTTTGGTGAGTCCGGATGATAGTCCGTGCGGACAACGACAATCCGTCCGGATAGTCTGTCCGTGCGGACAAACGGTCCGTGCGGTTGAACATGTTGAAAATTGTTTAAGGTCTTAGTGTCTCATGATCCGAAGAGTAATCCATTTAGAGCGTTGTCCGAGCGGATTATCGATTCGTCGATACTCAAACCTTGCTTGGTTGTGGGTCCCCAGTGTAGTTCGTCCGGATGGCAACCCGTCCGGATAGTCTATCCGTGCGGACAGATTGTCCGTGCGGATAACATCTTCGTACGGATAGCATCTCGATCTGGTTGTTCCGTTCGTCTACCCTTGGTTGCTTTTGTCGTTCTTATTGAGACGTTCTGATTACGTGGCAACCATTTGGAATCGTGTTCTTACCCGCATGACTAAGCCGGCCAGGAATCACCCTAGCGTGACCGGTCAGCGGCTCAGAATGGTCATTCTGGTTTAACCCGAAATCAGTTGTCTTGTAGGTAGAATCCGGATCTAGGACTAGTGCATCACTAATGTTGAGTAGAAGACTAGAACTGACCCGATTCTAACCGTTTTTTAGGGTAAAAGGGGAGAAAACTTGCGTTTATTTCTTTCAACTCTTTTATCCTTTGAAAAGTTCAGATTTTAGGTGAAGTTGTTGTGAAATCTTGTGGAAACCGTTCAGATCCGAGTTATTCTTGGTGGAATGAGGTCAAGCTTGAAGTTCATGAGAACTTCATGATGACGTCACCCTAGAATACCTCAAATCTTGATGATTTCACGGTCAAAAGTTGAGATTTGAAATATAGAAAGGTGTGGAAGTGTATATAGATCAAGAATGTACAAGATTTAGGGCGAGATCTTACCTGGATTGAGAGAAATCGAAGAAAAGGTGAAGAAAGTGTGCAGGTCAGACGTCACTTGCCAAAAGTGGAAAGTTTGGAGAGTGACCCGTGTATTTATAGGATGCCAAAAGGGGAAAGGGTCGTCCGTGCGGATTGCACATCACCCGGATTGGTTATCCGTGCGGATGACAATCCTGGTCCGGATTCCCTCAACACTCCTCAGGCGGTCATCCGTGCGGATGGTCTGTCCGTGCGGATGGGCAATCCGTGCGGATTGGCTGTTCGTGCGGATAGACAATCCGTGCGGATTGGCGCCTGGGTGGTGTGTTCGGTGCGACGATCTTTTGACGTTTCGATTTCGATTGCGAGCGATTCGGTAGGGTTTCCTAGTCAAATTACTTTTAGTCCCAACTATTTCGTAACTCGCGTAATCATTTCCCCACTATCTATCTTAGTTCGATCGTGATTCGAGTTCGAGTTCGATTACATTCGAGTTAGGTTTCGAGTTCGATTGAGTTCGCTTGATTACCACAACATAACATAAATAAGCATGCACAGGTAACACGGAAGGTACACACACATGTATATACATTAAGTAAAGTACACAGTTCGAGTTGAAATTCGATGTCGATTTGATTAGTATAGCTTGTTTATTAGTTGATTAACTTTATCGCATTGTTACTGCCTATAATTCACAGTCGTAGGTCGATTGAAATACGATTAACACGATTCGATTATTGCAATGAACAACACTTACTCCACATAATATAAATAAAATCAAAACATTTCTACGAGTCAAGTCGCGCGAAATCGGTCGTTGACTTTGACCTTGACTTTGACTTTGACTTGCGAAAACACGGGGTGTTACAGCCTCCCCTTGTTTAGGGAATTTCGTCCCGAAATTAAGCTGAAAGCCGTAACAAAGCCGTGAATCACGTGTGAGAACTTTTGTCTGGACCGATTTTGACTCTGAAACGATTGCGAATGGAACGTGTAACGTGTCATACGCAATCGTGGCGGAGTTGAAAACCGGGACCTATAAGTGGTATCTGAGCAGGTTCTCGGTTGCGAAGGTCAAGCGCACAGATTCGTACTATAATCGGTGGTTCTATAGATTAATATGAAATTGTACAAAACACTAAAGTCGCAGTACTACTTCTTCAAAAAACTGCGGGTACTTAGCCTTCATATCGCTTTCGAGCTCCCAAGTGAACTCTGCGCCTCGTTTGCCTTCCCATCGGACCTTCACAATAGGAATGCGTGAACGCCTGAGCTGCTTGGTTTGGCGATCCATGATTTCGACAGGCTTTTCCACGAAGTGTAATGTTTCGTTCACTTGCAGATCGTCTAGAGAGACATGTAAATCATGGTCGGCGATGCACTTTCGGAGGTTTGACACGTGGAAAGTCGGGTGGACGTTGCTAAGTTCCGCCGGTAATTCGAGTCTGTAGGCGACTTTTCCGATCCTTTCTAGAATCTTAAAAGGTCCAACATATCGAGGTGCGAGTTTCCCTTTCTTGCCGAATCGGACCACACCCTTCCAAGGGGATACCTTTAGGAGTACGTGGTCACCAACGCCAAATTCACGGGGCTTGCGCTTTTTATCGGCGTAAACTTTTTGCCGATCCCGAGCTTTCGCTAGATTGTCTCGAATTTGGAAGATTTTGTCTGTCGTTTCTTGTAGCAGCTCCGGACCGGTTAGTTGCGAGTGACCGATCTCGTGCCACACAATAGGCGATCGACATCTTCTTCCGTATAATGCCTCGAAAGGTGCCATCTGGATGCTAGCCTGGTAGCTGTTGTTATACGAGAATTCGACCAACGGCAGGTGTTTATCCCAATTACCACCGAAGTCTAGAACACACGAACGGAGCATGTCTTCAAGAGTACGAATCGTTCTTTCAGTCTGACCGTCGGTTTGTGGGTGGAAAACGGTACTTAGATTAAGCGTTGTACCGAGTGCCGTTTGAAACGTTTCCCACAATCGTGAAGTAAACCGAGCATCACGATCAGAGATGATGTCACGAGGCGTTCCATGATTACAAATGATCTCGTCGGTGTAGATTCGGGCTAATCGTTCTACCTTATAGTCTTCTCGTATGGGCAGAAAGTGGGCTGATTTAGTCAAACGGTCAACAACAACCCAAATGCTGTCGTGACCTGATGACGTGGTTGGAAGCTTGGTTACGAAATCCATAGCTATACTCTCCCACTTCCACATGGGAATTGGTGGTTGTTCGAGTAAGCCAGAGGGTCTTTGATGTTCAGCCTTGATTCTAGCACAGGTTAGGCATTTTCCGACGTAGAGAGCGATAACCCGTTTTATACCCGGCCACCAGTACCTATAACGAAGATCCTGGTACATTTTGTCAGCGCCGGAATGGATAGAGTATCGGGATTTGTGGGCTTCGTCCATCAGAATTTGTTGTAGGTCGGTTCGCTTGGGAATCCAAATTCGGTCTAAAAAGTGGAATATCCCGTTCGATTTGCTCACCAGTTGGGCTCCATCGTGGTAGATTCGTTTTTTCTTCAAGGTGTGTTCGTTGAAACACGCATGCTGAGCGTCGCGGATGAGAGTTTCAAGGTTGTGCTGGGCTTGAACATTACGAGTGCTAAGCAGGTAGCTCCGTCTGCTAAGTGCGTCGGCAACAACATTTGCCTTGCCTGGGTGATAACGAATCTCACAGTCGTAATCGTTGAGAAGTTCTACCCATCGGCGTTGACGCATATTAAGTTCCTTCTGATTAAAGATATGCTGTAGACTCCTATGACCGGTGAAGATCGTACACTTAGTACCATACAGGTAGTGTCGCCAAATCTTTAATGCGAAAACAACCGCGCCTAGCTCGAGATCATGAGTTGTATAGTTCTTCTCGTGGATTTTGAGATGACGAGATGCGTAAGCTATGACCTTGTCTCGTTGCATAAGAACACACCCGAGGCCAAGGTTGGAAGCATCACAGTAGACAATGAAATCATTGTTTCCGTCGGGCAACGTGAGAACAGGAGCATTGCAAAGCATGTGCTTAAGGGTTCGAAAGGCAGACTCTTGTCTAGTTCCCCAAACAAAAGGCTGGTCTTTATGTGTAAGAGAGGTAAGTGGTACAGCAATCTTCGAGAATCCTTCGATGAAGCGGCGATAATAGCCCGCTAGTCCGAGAAAGGAGCGGACTTCGGACGGGTTCTTAGGTGTAACCCAACTCTTGACTGCTTCAATCTTCGCAGGATCAACGTGGATACCCTGACTATTTACAATGTGACCCAGAAACTGAACCTCCCCCAACCAAAATTCACACTTGGAGAATTTGGCGTAGAGTTGGTTCCCTTGGAGTAACTCGAGAACCAAACGTAGATGTTGCGCGTGTTCGGCTCTCGATTTGGAATAGATCAAGACATCGTCGATGAATACGATGACGAAACGGTCGAGAAATGGTTTACACACGCGATTCATCAGATCCATGAAAACCGTTGGTGCGTTTGTTAGACCAAAAGGCATGACAACGTATTCGTAATGGCCGTAACGAGTTCGAAATGCGGTTTTGGGTATATCCTCCTCTTGAATACGTAGTTGATGGTAACCTGAACGTAGATCGATCTTCGAAAAACACGTAGCGCCTTGTAGTTGATCAAACAAATCGTCGATACGGGGCAGGGGGTAACGGTTCTTGATAGTTAACTTATTCAATTCCCGGTAATCGATGCACATCCGGAACGACCCATCCTTCTTTTTGACGAAAAGGACTGGCGCGCCCCAAGGAGAGGTGCTCGGGAGAATGAAGCCTTTTTCAAGTAATTCCTGGAGTTGGGTTGAGAGTTCACGCATTTCGGACGGTGCGAGTCGGTAAGGAACTTTGGCAATAGGATTGGCTCCAGGAATGAGGTCAATACGAAAATCGATATCACGACTTGGCGGTAGTCCGGGAAGATCCTCTGGAAAAACATTAGGAAATTCTCGAACCACAGGAACGTCTTTCACATCCTTCTTCTCTTTCTTTTCCTTCTCCGCTACTACGATGTTAGCCAAGAAAGCCCTGTATTCCTTACGGAGATACTTGCTGGCTTAGATACATGACATCAGCTTGAGTCCCCTTGAAGTAGTATCGCCATATACACACAATAAGTCACCATTTGCGAGAGAAAATCGAATCATTTTGTCGAAGTATACAACTTCAGCATGGTTTTCTCGAAGAAAGTCCATGCCTATTATGACGTCAAAGCTTCTGAGTTGCATCGGAATGAGGTCGATCGAAAAGATGTGATTGTTGAGCTCAAGAGTACAATCACGAAGGACAGAATTGACAGCGACGGTTCTTCCGGTAGCGACTTCAACATCGAATGTCGAGGATAGTTTGGAACGTTTACGACTAAGGAGTTTCTCAAATTCGAGCGACACAAAGCAATTATCGGCTCCAGTATCAAACAAACATGAAGCATAAATACCATTCACAAGGAACGTACCATTGACCACGTTGTTGTCGGCCTGGGCTTGACGTACATTGAGGTTGAAAGTTCTTGCGCGTGCGGCCCGTTGTTGCTGCTGCTGTTGTTGTTGTTGCTGTGGCTGCTGTTGTTGAGGCTCTTGTTTCACAACCTGGTTTGGGCACACGTTGGCGAAATGGTTCGGGTCGCCACACGCGAAGCAGGCTCTGGCTTTGACTGCGGGTGCCGGAGGAGCTTGTTGACCCAGCGGGGCAGTGAGTAGAGCTTGATTGACAGGAGCTTGACGAATACGACAGTTGGTAGTAAAGTGGCCGTATACGTTGCAATGAGCACATAAGCGACATTGAATAGCTGTCGGGTGGTGGTAGGTGCAAGTAGGGCAGAGCGGGTATGGCCCAGTGTATGCACGCTTTGCAGGCGGTGCATTGGCCACAAGCGCCGCTACTTGACGCTGTTGGGCAGGTACGGCTTGAATCGGTGCAGCAGTAATCGCACAGTTCTTGTTGGTGTAGCTGTTCTTTCTCTTGTTTTTCCTCTTGTTGCTTGATGAGGTGGGTTCAGCAGTCGGTGCGGTAGTGGTAGCTTGATGCAGATGCTTGGAGGTCTTATCCCATACCCCAGCCTTAACCCATTTGTCGTTGATTTCAGCGGCCAACAGATAGGTTTCCTCGATCGTCGTAGTCTTAGCCGCTTGCACGAAATCAGCAACGCAGTCGGGCAAAGCTCGGATATACTTCTTGATGGCCATGTCAGGAGTCTTGACTTGGTCGGGACAGATAATGCTGAGCTGTTTGAAACGAGCAGTGAGACCAGCATTGTCACCATCCTTCTGCTGTATGTGCCAAAATTCATCTTCCAGCTTTTGACGTTCGTGAGGAGGGCAGAATTCCTCTAGCATGACTTCCTTGAGCTCGTCCCATGACAGACCGTAGGCTGCATCGTTCCCTCGCTTGTTCCTCTCGGCCGTCCACCAGTCTAGAGCACGGGACTGAAAGACGCCGGTAGCATTCAGAGTTCGAAGGTCATCAGGGCAACCACTCTGTCGCAGAGTAACCTCGATAGAGTCAAACCAGTGAAATAGTGCAGTGGGACCTCCTTCGCCAGTGAATTCTTTTGGCCCACACGACTTGAATTGCTTGAAACTGAAAGGCCTTGCGTTAGCTTTGGGAGCTTCAGTTCTCGACTCCTCAGACGATTTGCTGGCATTCTCGTAAACATCACTCACGGCCTTTGCCACACTTTTCGCGATGATGGAAGCAAGGCGTTTGTCCCTCTTTTCCTGACGAGAGAGTGCATGACGGGATCCAGACGACATGGTCTGCAACAGACATCGTCACAGGACTCATCATATTGTATTCGAATCTCACCTCACACGTCTATTTCTTACTAAAGCTCAGGAACACGTATACTTACGTAAATACTTATCACGAATCACAAAATCACATAAGCACATAGTCATTTAATTCCTAAACACGTAAAGCACAATAGCAAGAAACACATACGCCTTAGTCACTAGAGGCATTCAGAAAACAGAAACCTATCATTCAAAGTCTGCGATTGCTTGTTATAGTAGTCGCGTTTAGCATATCGAATATGCGTAGTATAAGCGTATAGTTACCAGAGAGTCGTCTAAGTTTCAACGATTTGTCAGTGATGTGTAGTGTGTTGTGTGGGTAGTGAGAGCAAAAGGCATTAGATCGAAGCCAGTAACATCTCAAAACGCTAACAAATAAACATAAAACACATAAATCTCATAAAATCGACGAGTCATCAAAGCACACAAAATTCGAGGTATAGATTGTCTGCGGCTAGTAGACTTCGACTATCCAAGGTGGTTCAATCATTCACAGGGGATCTGTTATGCACTTTCAACTTTCAGGACCGTGCCTTGGCCTCGATTCTTGGGCGTTTGGCGTGAATCCCGTTAGTTTTATTGTGACTACAGATCGTCTGTTGAGACCTTGGTGAGAGTTTTGTAAAATGCGCGGAACAAGTTGTCAAGGTTAGGGTTTCACCCCTGGCTTGACAACTTCGTCCCTGTTTTGAAAAAAATAGAGGAGATTATTCATCAAAATATGGATTTCACTCCTAGTTTGGCATAATTTTCCTCGTTTAAGTCAAAATACGGGTTGATTAGGTATCTTTAGTCGAGAGTTTGCGGTTTTCACACCTATTCCCGACCTTATTGCCCATTCATAGTTGAAAATTTGAGTGCAATGATAGTGTAGAATAAGCGAAAAGAGCGAGTGATAGTAGCGAGTTTATGCATACGCGCAAGTCGGTCTGTTGGTTCCTAACTATAGTCTAGGTCTCTAAGACTTTGACCCGGACTAGGTCGAGTCTTGCCTAATTCCCTATAGTTATGGCTCTGATACCAATCTGTCACACCCCAACCGATGGCGGAATCATCGGGGCATGGCACTGAGCGAAACAGATTGTCCAGAAGTTTCCATAACAACTATCATTACCATTCAATTTAAGTTAACATGTCCCATACCATGTCTCAAATAGCAAACAAATTATTACAGATAAACATCAAGACGAATATTCTGTTCCGACAACTCAGATTCAAATAAAAATAGTTCGTTTATTGGTTTCTAGGACCCCATTTCCTAGCTTCAATTTCCATACAACTCAGAGAGCATCCTAGACCTTTCCTAGCCTCAAGTTCACAGCATGCTAAGCATGTAAACTTCCTAAGCACCTGTCACATACGTTAAAATAAAGTCAATAGATAAAATGTAAAGGTGAGCATACAAGTTTGATAATAGCATATAAAGTTCGAATTCGTTTACGCATAACCAGCACGTACACACAGTGAAATGAAGCACGTTAGTTATCGACATAGACCCATCGATACCAATGACTGCGGATTGACCGCATGAGGCAGTTCGCAATACATGATTACCACCGTAATCCATGCAAGTAAAAGATCCTTAACAACCCCCGTGTGAACGGGTGCTGAGTCCAAACTATAGTACTATCGTTGCTAAGGCAGGTAGACAGCATTCCATGTGTAAACATAACAAACAAGCATTCATGAGCCACGTATAACATGCATTAACGGTTAGCGTTCAAATAGCTTGAGTAGTGTGATAATTGTAGTTTGAATATTCGTAACGTATGTAACACCCAAGAGTGCTAAAAGAAAAAGGGATCGAGTATACTCACAGTGATTTATGGATTGAAGGGAGCGCTTAGCGAGTACGGTTAGCCTGAATAGATTCGATAGCGTAACGATAAGTGACGCGTAAAACAAAACAGAGTGAGAGTGGGTAGGATGACTGATCGTGCGGATTAGTCATCCATGTGGATTGGTTATTCGTATGGATTGGTCATCCGTGCGGATTAGTCATCCGTGCGGATTAGCAATCCGTGCGAATGGTAATCCGTCCGGATTAGTCATCCGTGCGGACAGCTTGTCCGTGCGGATAACTTGTCCGTGTGGATAACTATTCGAGTGGATTGTTTCTTCCTATTCTAAGGATGTGTTTGTGTATGATGGCTTGTCCTTTGAAGTTTTCGTTGTAGTATTTAGAAAACTTTTAAGTATCTCTACCCTTCAAGCCGGTCGCGCGGACGACAGTCCATGCGGATGGTAGTCCGTGCGTACAACAGCTTTTTTGGTGAGTCCGGATGATAGTCCGTGCGGACAACGACAATCCGTCCGGATAGTCTGTCCGTGCGGACAAACGGTCCGTGCGGTTGAACATGTTGAAAATTGTTTAAGGTCTTAGTGTCTCATGATCCGAAGAGTAATCCATTCAGAGCGTTGTCCGAGCGGATTATCCATTCGTCGATACTCAAACCTTGCTTGGTTGTGGGTCCCCAGTGTAGTTCGTCCGGATGGCAACCCGTCCGGATAGTCTATCCGTGCGGACAGATTGTCCGTGCGGATAACATCTTCATACGGATAGCATCTCGATCTGGTTGTTCCGTTCGTCTACCCTTGGTTGCTTTTGTCGTTCTTATTGAGACGTTCTGATTACGTGGCAACCATTTGGAATCGTGTTCTTACCCGCATGACTAAGCCGGCCAGGAATCACCCTAGCGTGACCGGTCAGCGACTCAGAATGGTCATTCTGGTTTAACCCGAAATCAGGTGTCTTGTAGGTAGAATCCGGATCTAGGACTAGTGCATCATTAATGTTGAGTAGAAGACTAGAACTGACCCAATTCTAACCGTTTTTTAGGGTAAAAGGGGAGAAAACTTGCGTTTATTTCTTTCAACTCTTTTATCCTTTGAAAAGTTCAGATTTTAGGTGAAGTTGTTGTGAAATCTTGTGGAAACCGTTCAGATCCGAGTTATTCTTGGTGGAATGAGGTCAAGCTTGAAGTTCATGAGAACTTCATGATGACGTCACCCTAGAATACCTCAAATCTTGATGATTTCACGGTCAAAAGTTGAGATTTGAAAGATAGAAAGGTGTGGAAGTGTATATAGATCAAGAATGTACAAGATTTAGGGCGAGATCTTACCTGGATTGAGAGAAATCAAAGAAAAGGTGAAGAAAGTGTGCAGGTCAGACGTCACTTGCCAAAAGTGGAAAGTTTGGAGAGTGACCCGTGTATTTATAGGATGCCAAAAGGGGAAAGGGTCGTCCGTGCGGATTGCACATCACCCGGATTGGTTATCCGTGCGGATGACAATCCTGGTCCGGATTCCCTCAACACTCCTCAGGCGGTCATCCGTGCGGATGGTCTGTCCGTGCGGATGGGCAATCCGTGCGGATTGGCTGTTCGTGCGGATTGGCGCCTGGGTGGTGTGTTCGGTGCGACGATCTTTTGACGTTTCGATTTCGATTGCGAGCGATTCGGTAGGGTTTCCTAGTCAAATTACTTTTAGTCCCAACTATTTCGTAACTCGCGTAATCATTTCCCCACTATCTATCTTAGTTCGATCGTGATTCGAGTTCGAGTTCGATTACATTCGAGTTAGGTTTCGAGTTCGATTGAGTTCGCTTGATTACCACAACATAACATAAATAAGCATGCACAGGTAACACGGAAGGTACACACACATGTATATACAATAAGTAAAGTACACAGTTCGAGTTGAAATTCGATGTCGATTTGATTAGTATAGCTTGTTTATTAGTTGATTAACTTTATCGCATTGTTACTGCCTATAATTCACAGTCGTAGGTCGATTGAAATACGATTAACACGATTCGATTATTGCAATGAACAACACTTACTCCACATAATATAAATAAAATCAAAACATTTCTACGAGTCAAGTCGCGCGAAATCGGTCGTTGACTTTGACCTTGACTTTGACTTTGACTTGCGAAAACACGGGGTGTTACAGCCTCCCCTTGTTTAGGGAATTTCGTCCCGAAATTAAGCTGAAAGCCGTAACAAAGCCGTGAATCACGTGTGAGAACTTTTGTCTGGACCGATTTTGACTCTGAAACGATTGCGAATGGAACGTGTAACGTGTCATACGCAATCGTGGCGGAGTTGAAAACCGGGACCTATAAGTGGTATCTGAGCAGGTTCTCGGTTGCGAAGGTCAAGCGCACAGATTCGTACTATAATCGGTGGTTCTATAGATTAATATGAAATTGTACAAAACACTAAAGTCGCAGTACTACTTCTTCAAAAAACTGCGGGTACTTAGCCTTCATATCGCTTTCGAGCTCCCAAGTGAACTCTGCGCCTCGTTTGCCTTCCCATCGGACCTTCACAATAGGAATGCGTGAACGCCTGAGCTGCTTGGTTTGGCGATCCATGATTTCGACAGGCTTTTCCACGAAGTGTAATGTTTCGTTCACTTGCAGATCGTCTAGAGTGGTAGTGTTTCTTTTGTTATGTTTGATAGAGATGTTCAGAAGCTTCTTGGTTTAGCGGCGAGTGACATAAGAGTGAGGCAGGTGAAGGCGAATGATACTGAATGTTTCCCTCATGAGATATTTCGATTGGTTGATAAGAAGGTCGCTTTTAAGATTGATGTTTCAGAATTCAATCTTAAAAATGACTATCGTGTTTATACCGTGCAAAAAACATGTGATGATCCAGTAATAATTGATGAGTTGGTTGGTGGAGATGTTAATGGTGATGAAAATACTGATGAGGTAGTATATACAATTACCTTTTCAATCTATTTATTTTTCGTTTGAGGTTCAAAATCTGGATTCTGCACTTTTTTATATAATATCATATATTATGATCTTTTAGGTTACTCAAGAGTCTGCAGAAGGGTATGATGACATTTAAGTTATATATTACTCAACTGATGTAAAAGAAGGATATGTTGGTAGTAAAATGTGATGAAAAACAGGTGAACTGACAATGATATTATATAGTGAAATAGCTAACAGCCCAAAGGTCATATTTAAACTCATTGTAAATTGTAAATTTAATAATAACCTAACCAATAATATAAATATATAAATTTATATTTCAAAACAGCAGCCTTTTAATGCAAAAACCTTTTCAAACCCCAGATTTTTATGGGAAAACTATAAAATTAAATATCAAGAAACCCAAGGGACAAATTTTAAAGTTTCAAAAAAAAAAAAAAAAAACAGGCTATCATAATTACAATTAACCTCTTCATTTACCACATAGACGCGTTTTAAACAATATAAAAGACCGATGATTAGTTTGATTCAAAACATCAACAAATTGTCTTACAAATCACTTTCTATCAAAAAACACATCAAAATCAGTAAACCAACAAAAATATAGATGGCAAACAGATGCATCTACCACTGGTCAGACACCAGCGATGTTAAAACACAATTCTCGATCTGGTCACTCAAAGAAAAAAGATCAGACGAAGAACTAAATAGAAAAATCAGCATAATCAGTGACAATAATTACAACAAAACCTGGAACAGCATAGTATTACTTGATGAAATCCTCCACTCTCCTCCATCAGATTTCCAGAAGAATGCAGAAGAGTTTCTGTCACAGCTACTAAAACATGATCAGAAAATCTACGACATACTAACCGATCTGAAAAACAAAAGAGATAATGAAATCACATGGAGAAAGGCGAGAGTCTACGAAATCCTTGCAAGTGTTAACTGTAGTGTGTAATAGTTTATGCATTTATATCTTTCTATGTATATGCATTTAATTTAATACTATCAATATGGATATTAACATACTCTAAAAAATGAGTGTTAATAAAAGCTATCAACATTATCAACACTTGTTTCTTCACACATCAAATTAAATTAGTATAACTACAGTTAATAAAAATAAGCCACAAACCTAAAATGCAGCTCTCACATCAAAAAAGGTAACACATGTAACTTTTCACAATGTTGCAACAATCTATACTTTCTATAAAAGAGAAAACTAAGTGACATAAGAAAAGCTTCGTTGGCATTTAACGATGCTAGAACAATGCAACTCTCCCATCAAAGAAGGTAGAACATGCAACTTTTCACGATGTTGCAACAATGATATTGCAACATCGATGTTGAAACGTTGATGTGTGAAACAGAGCTTCATTGAAACGACGATGTTGGAACAATGATATTGGAACGATAATGTGTAAACAAAATCAACAAATGTTCGAACAAAGAACTGTAATCGGAGATTAACCGGCTGAATCATGAGAGCTATGCATTTGAGAGAGAGGGATATGCTCGCAAATATGAGTGAGAGAGATGAATTGAAATTTGAATGTGGAGCCAGATTCATATATGTTATTTATAGGGTTCGAATATATGGTTTGAATTTTGAATTTGGAGCCAGGATTTTGAATCTGACCAAAGGTCTGCTTTTCTTATGAAGAGCAGAGGTTTGAACAAAGTCTGAAGAGTAGAGGTTTTAATTTTGAATGAAGTGTAGACTTTGACTTTTAAATGAAGGGCAGATGTTTGAATTAAATGTATTTTAAATTAAAACTTATGATGCAATAATGACATAAAAAAGTATTGTTGGAGAACCTCTATGACTGGCACATTAGCTTTTCTTATGTCATTAGGATTTTCTCCTTTTATAGAAAGTATAGATTTTTTGTATATAAGTTCGAATTTATAGCTTATTTTTTCTACTCGCATCGACCTTGCCTAGAGAATAAATATCGACACTTAAGATCTTATGTTTCCGACTCGTCAGACCAAGGGAGTCCTTGTTCACCGATATAATTTATAGTTTATTGTACTCATGTAGCCCATGTGTCTATTGTTTAACATCCAAAATGTAAGTTTGGGTTGTTATAACTTCAACTATAAAAATCAAAAAGAGTATATATACTTTCGTTAATATTAACATGATAAATAAGTGAAGTTAGTGAAGTGGATGATACTTTATTTGATTAATAAGAAGTTAGTGAAGTAAACGATAGTGAAGTGGATAATACCGTATTTGATTATTAAGAAGTTAGTGAAGTAAATGATAACGGTAAGTTTTTGAAACCAAAAGAACCCAAATGCGAGAATTTTTTTGAATGAATGTGAGGATAATGATAAAATCACAGAGACAAAAATAACCGTTTACTCCAAAATATAAAGAAGGTTAAAAAGACGCAGTTGAAAATAAATTTCAGTATGGGTAGTTAGTTAATTATTAACTAGCTTACAACCCCGTGTATTACACGGGTTGAATGACGAAAAATGTAAATTATAAACTTCTATATATAATCCTTATTAATGAAATGACTTATTTAGATAAATTAGTAAAACAAAAGAACAGTTATATTTTCGTTACTTGTACATGTGATTTGATACTTTATTAGTAATTATTGTTTATATCCAAATAATATATTTTATCTTAACAAATATATATGGTCAGGGTAAAATGAAAACTTTTACGAGTTGTGAGAACTTAGAGAACTCAACCTTACAAAAGGTTTTTTTGAATTTTTTACAGAGGGTGTAAATGAGCGGTTAGAGACTCAAGGTGTTAAACCTGTTGATTTTAGATTCAAGTGGTTAAAACCAATAAAACATAGGGTCTCAAAAAGTAATTTACTATTAATTAAATTTGAAATTATAGGTTTGATCTCTAACTATATTAAATAATATTATACTTATTATATTATTTGATACATTTATATTTGTTATAGATAATTATTAATTAAATTTGAATTTAGACGTTTATCTCTAACTATATTAAATAATATTATACTTATTATATTATTTGATACATTTATATTTGTTATAGATAATTGTTAATTAAATTTGAATGTAGACGTTTATCTCTAACTATATTAATTAATATTATATTATATTTTGTGTGTAAAATTAATATGTAATACTATTATTAAAAGGGAGGAAGCACCAGAGAGTGACACGTGTCCAAAAAAGATTTTTGTTTATTAGTATTTATTATTTATTATTATTATTATTATTATTATTATTATTTGATCATAATCATCCGTTTTACATGATATGATTTAGGATTTTATTTCCTACGTTTTATTTGTAATCAAAGTTGTCTTCTTCATCATGAAATTTAATCGTAAACACCGATACAATATAAACCACTGTGTAAACACATAAAATCACTTTTAATTTCATAATATTTTTACAAACACTATGTATACAATCAATCTTTTGGGGTATAACAAAGCTACTATATTCGCATATGACCATAATTACATAAACTTTTCAAACATTCAAGCACCTTTTTAACTTGAAAGTTGAAACATAATTACATAATTATACTAAAGTATTTTTTACTGAAGGAAAAATACAACAAAGAAACAAAAAGGTAAAGCACCTAGGATTCTTGAATAAAAACCATAAACAAGAAACTAAACTGCCTGGGATTCTTGTAACAAGACACGTGAATCAAGAAAAGTTAAAACTGGGGTAAATTTAAACAAGAGTTAATTACTGTTTTCGTCCCTGAGGTTTGTAAAAAATAATGGTTTCAGTCCATTAGTTTAAAAATTGCGATTTCAGTCCATTAGTTTCATTTTCGTAACCATTTCAGTCCACTAACTTAACTCCATCCATTTATTTTGTTAACTTTGAGTTAACTAACTAATTCAGGGACGGTTTGCGTCAGTTTTAGAAACACAGGGACTTAAGTGTAAACTCTAAAACATTAAAACAAAAAAAATAGTAAATTCCAAAAAATCAAAAAAATATAACATTATTACGTGCAAGTGATAATATAACATTATTAGTAACTAGAAAGTTTAAAAATCACAATACTATCTAAAAATATAACATTATTACGTGCAAGTGATCAACTAATATATATTTTTATTTATTTTCTTTCTATTAAATGATAGTTCAAAATTAAGTATATTTTATATCAATGAACATATACATGAAAACTATCTTTTTTATTAGGGGAATTGGCCTGTAATAATCCCACCTAGACCTTATTGGCCATTAATAATCCCACCTTAGAATATTCTCCCCACTAGTCTCACCTTTCACCTATTTTTCCTACAATGGTCCCCCGTTAAAAAAAACTTAACGGAGTCAAGCTTTTTTTCCAAATTGCAAACAGATCTTTTAGGGCTTTTGATCAGAACGACGATACGACTCCATTGATGTAAAACTTACTTCGAAATGGTGCTCCAAGTGACTTGATTTTGGTTAATTGGAAATTTAAACACCCGAATTGAAGCGCCGTTTTCATCGTTTGGAGCATCGTTTCGAGGCAAGTTTTACATCAATGGACTCGTATCGTCATTCTAATTAAAAGTCCTAAAAATCTGTTTGTAATTTGGAAAAAAGCTTAACTCCGTTAAGTTTTTTTTAACGGGAGACCATTGTAGGAAAAATAGGTGAAAGGTGAGATTGGTGGAGGAAATATTCTAAGGTGGGATTTTAAACAAATTATAAATTCTAAAAATTGGGCCTAATAACCCAGAAAACCTTTTTCTTTTCTTTTAAATTCTAAACCAGGAAAACCTTTTTCTTTTCTTCTAAATTCTAAACCCAGAAAACCTTTTTTTTCCCTTTTAAATTCTAATAATGTAATCGAGCCAAACTGAGAAATGCCGAATAAGCCATTTTTTTAACCAAACTGAACTTGAGCTCAAATTTTCAGCTCGGTTTAAAATTTAGGCCAAGCTAGAGCTAGCCCGATTCATCTTGCCTTGTGAAAAAACCCGAGATATGGGTCCAGTTCCCGGTGCAACCGGTCATTAAGTGTATCTTAATGGTGAAGTTCACAAATTCTTTTCTAGATAAATATAAAGTAAGATAGCGGATTTTCACCAAACGGTAAAAAAATAAGCGTTTTTAAGCAAATGACAAAAGCAGCCACTTTATATACAAAAAAAAAAAAAACAATCCAAACATGCATTTATATACCAATCAGAAATTGATGAAAACCATTTGAAGAAAACTGGGATAGAAATTAAGAAACTGTTAAAAGTATCAATCTTTTGGTCTTTTAACATTTTGCCCATGAGCTAGTTTGTATGTGCAATGTATGTCTCCAAGGTTACTTCTTTCCTTGATCATTGTTCAAGCCAATGGCTTTTTATATCTCAAACCATTTGTCGTGAACTCAAAAGGGGTATCGCGATCAATCCATCTCCTCGAAAACCATTAACTACCAAGGCAACATAAAAGCGATAAGAAAGTCAACAACTGTTATCTTTGACTTCTATGGTCAAACAAACAGACATTTAGAATAAGATTGTACGATATCAACTCGACAATAACAAGATTCTAAATTCTATAAGATTACAACAAACAAAATATTTTCAAATTTGGACCTTAAACCTGACCATTTTAACTATTCAAAGTCTAAGGCAGGTAGAAGATGGAAAGTATTACCTTGGAACAAACTGGACAAGTTTCGCTTCTCTCGTTCCATTCATAAATACAACTTAGGTGATAATGATGCGAGCATTTGGTTATAATCCGGGGATTTTCAAAGGTGTACTCTGCAAAAAAAATAAAATAATAAATAAAATTCAAACTAAAAGGTCAACTCATTAACTATTAATGAATCCATCTAATGAGTCAAACCAATAAATATAAAAGATTAGCTAAAACGGAAACATGTCAAATGGGTCAAACTGACTGAAAAGTCATACGGAGCGTACTTCTATTGCGTATGAATGTACGAGCTCCTAAATCATTTTATTCAAAATATATACGATCATAAGCGTTTGAATTTAATTTTATGACCATAATTAACACACTTGGTATTTTAAGATGCAAGAAAATATGTAATAAGTATTTCGGGTCAACACAATTCAACATGTTTCAACCCAAATCAAAGAATACCCTTTTGACCTGCTACCCAACCCGCCCATTTTGCTGCATCTACTCACCGTGTATCGTTCAAGCAAAAATACTGATGAAGATTTTATATATTAACGACTATTTAATAAGTAATAGATTTGATCTCAGGGTCAAAGTATGCGTTATTGTTTGTTACCTTCAAGACATATTGGACAAACATCCTCGTCATCAACTGAAATAGTGTTGACATTACTTTTCACTTTGTCAAACGCAACCATCGGAGGGATCTCAGAATGGAATTTCTTTGAGCCCTCTTCACTTGGTATCGACAGAAAATTGCTTTCAAAAACCGGTTCCGGTTCTACCCGAGAACGGTTTGACCCTTTATCATGCCTCATCAACGATATACCACTACCGCTGCTACTAGATCCAGACGAACCAGTTTCCACTATATTAGGTTGTGAAGAGCTTTGACCTTGATAAAACCAAGATGACGTTTCCGTTCCTCTTCTTCCAAGGACCGCTTCACACTTTTGAAGAATACAATCAAGCGTTACTTGTTAAAAGTTAAAATGACATGTTTCAAAGTGTGACAAAAAGGACATGAAACAGATTTTGTAAATAATTTGTTAACGAATTCAAATAAATATCATCTAAAATTTCAGCTATTATTCTTTCATAATATTGACAAGTGGAATTGTAGATGAGAAGTGTCTAAAACTGGTTAAAAAAAAGAGTATTTACGACATTAAAGTTTCTGCTTTAGTGACCAGTTTTGTTGCAGCGACTATGAAACAGATTACCCAAAATGGATTATCTGGACCATACGTACATCAAAGTTATTAAAGCCGCAAGGCGTACTCAGGGCGATTTGTTGGGCCCGGGGCTTTATTTGCGCCTAGGCGCGCCTGGGCACTCGCTTTAATAACTATGACATGAACCATAGTTATTAAAGGTGCGAGGCGTACTCAGGGCGATTTGTTGGGCCCGGGGCCTTATTTGCGTCTAGGCGCGTCTGGGCGCTCGCTTTAATAACTATGACATACATTTGACTTTTTTTAGCAACACAAACTAAGTTTCTACATTTATTTATAAGAAGTGTATAAATGTCGGTGAACCTATAAAAAATAACTTAAATATTTTACAGACTTCAAAACAAAATATATATTGTTTGATTAATATATAGAAAAAAGCAAAAATAGGTATCAAAACAAAGTATATCTTTTATAGACCTATGAGAAAATATTAGATTAAATCTCAAATGTCTCGAATTGCAACCGTATTAACAATTTCATGAAAGTACACATCTATATCTACACATATGCTGGGACACACAAAGCCAGAAAAAATACTTCAAAATGCTTACAGTAACGAAACTAACAAATTCTCATCAAAAGCACACACTCTAGTCAAAATGACGTTCACATTGTCCGAGTTCACGGAAGGAAACGGAGAAAATCCTCATGTTGAACAAGGCTACAAACAAATATGGTTGTAGACTAAAAGCTTTTAAAAATATGTCAAAAGCAAACTCTATCAATATTATGTTCTTACTTACTAGCATTAGTTACCAAATGAAACGAGTTACGTACAGCAACATGTATACAATACATAGTTGTTAATAGTGAATAGCGACAAATAGCGACCGCTATTTTATAAATAGCGATACACTAGAAAATAATTATGAAAATTTTTATATGTATATTACATCAAAATATCCTGGTATATATGCTATTTTACATGTACATTTAACAGAAAAATATAAATCCACCTATTTTATAGATATATCTAATTGCTATTTACATAAAAAAAAAACTAACTGTCGCTATTCACGCTATTGGTCGCTATGACCTAAATAGCGACACGTGGTCGTCTCGCTACATAGCGTGCTACAGCGCTCGCTATAGCCGCTATTGACAACTATGATACAATACAAACTAGAGTTCTAGGTAGTCGACTAGTCAAAGGCACTAGGCACACTCAAGACGCATGGTGAGCCTGTCGCCTAGGCGCTTAAAAAGCAAGGGCCCATGATAAGTAAGACACACAGTATAAACAGGCCATTTTTAGATGTTTTAATCATGTGTTTAGGCCAGTTCAGAAAGTTTATTTTTTTTTTATTTTTTGGGTGCAGATTTCCGCCCGGTTTTCCGAGGCTGGATAGCTATGCAGTTAGTAATATTGGTGATATATCGGTTATCGCCTTATCGGACCCCGTGTACAATATAGGTACCGATATTATCGGCGATATTGACCGATATATCACCGATTTTCCCGATATCAGTACCTTTCTTCTTAGTTCTATCATTCATTTTTCTTCTTATTGTTGCTATTAGTGTTTTAAGTCTTAATTGTTAATTGTTAGTGTTTTAAGTCTTAACCAATTCCTACTTGCTACAATTGTTAGTGTTTTGCAAGTTGCAAAAGATTAATTTGTTAACGGTAGGAGAGTATACTGAATTGTTAGTGTTAAATTGCTATATATATATATATATAAATTCTGCATGATATTAAAATTACCAATATCTCAAATATCGGTCCTTGACCAATAACCGGTTTTTTATCGCATTAACTGCATAGCTGGATAGATGCAAGGCGTTTTGGCTGCAACTTTGACTACATAGCTAGAGCTATTAGAAAGAAAAGATTCTTAATCACTTATGACAATTAACTCAAGATTCTCCTCACAACCTTATCAGACAAAAACGCGAAAACACCAAGAGTTATAAAAGGCAACATACAAAAACTAATAATTTCATGTCAAATAGCATTAAGAGTATATAGCCCAAAAAAACTTACCTTATTAGTCAAATTCTGTATGAACAAAGTGAAGTTATCCTGGGCATTCCTATTAGCCACCGGGCCCGAATCTTGAACTTGTTCATTATCATCCGAGTCCACACTTTCATCATCCGGCTCAGCCGAACGAAAACAAGAACACAAGGATCCCATTATGCAATCTGATCAGCTTAGAGCTCTACACAGAGTGATTCAAATTTTCAAATTCAACCTTAAAACGTTAAAAACATCACAAACTAACACTAAACACAGTAATTAACCAAGTAAGCATAGTAAACAAGCAATCATTAAAACATGATCAATCATACAAAAACATGATCATGGTTTAACAAAGAACACCAAATTTAATAATCAGACACAAATTAAAACATGATCAATCATACAAAAAGTATACAAAAGCACGAATAATGTCTCCAAGTAAAAATTCACAAAAAAAAACACAAATCCCCCTTGTCAACGCCAATTCCCAGAACTGAGAACAAGATCCCACATAAAAATTCACAAAAAAACAACAACATTAACTACCGGATCCGAATCTTGAACTTGTTCATTATCAGTCTACAAAAACAAGAACACAAGGATCCCATAATGCAACTTGATCAGTTCACAACTCTACAAAGTGTAATCAAAATTGTACCCATCAGTCATAAAAAGTTAAAAAAAAAATCACAAAACACACCTAAACACAGTAATTAAGCAAGTAACATAATAAACAAGCAATCATTAGTGCTCAGTCACAATAACATCATTAGGGTTTAACAAAAAAAAACACCAAATTCAGCTGAACACACACAAATCACACAAATTAAACATGATCGATCACCCAAAAAGTTCACATAAACAAGACCAATGCCCCCAATTCACGTGAACTTAGACCTCAAGTAAAAACCCCACAAAAAAACAACATAAATTCTCAAATTCAACAGTCAACGTTAATACCCAGAAGCGAAAACAAGATCCCAGATAAAAAGTTACAATCTTTAGCAGAAATAATCGAACAAATTGCAGAATTAGTGAAGTTTTACCTAACGGAGTGATGGTAATTTAGTGATTTTGATGAACTAGAGAGAGAAAAGGGGGGCAGTGGTGCGAAGAAGAAAGTGATAAAAGTGGATTCTGGAATTGGCGTCAACGTTGGATTGAAAGCGACCTTGTTGGTGTTTTAAATTCTTCGATTGCTCCGATTGTCTCGTCCGACGTTAAGGATTGGGTTCATAAGACTGAGTGTAGTGGGGCAACCTGTTGAGTGGGCGTCTTGCGACACGTGGCGCCACGTCACATAAGAGGATTCTGACCAAAAAAAGGGGTAGTGGGGCAATCTTGCTGGGTGGGGCGTCTTGCGACACGTGGCACCCATTTATTTTGTCTTTTTTTATGTAAAAGATATAAAAAAAATCCTATTTTTTATAAAAGTCTTTTTTTACTTCAACCAAAATAAAAAAATACATCAACTAAAAAAAAATTACTTCAACCAAAATAAAAAAAATACATCAACTAAAAAAAAAAATACTTCAACCAAAATAAAAAAATACATCAACTAAAAAAAAATTACTTCAACCAAAATAAAAAAATACATCAACTAAAAAAAAAAAATTACTTCAACCAAAATAAAAAAAATACATCAACTAAAAAAAAAATTACTTCAACCAAAATAAAAAAATTACTTCAACAAAGGTTATATTTTTCTCGAATTTCTTGCTTCATTTGCTCGGCTAAAGCGAGCTCGGCTCCAGTAAGGTTTGTCGTGTCGGTTGTTAATATTTGCAAATCAAGTGCTTTTTGACGACTTTCTTTCAGCTTTAGCTTTCGGTCCCCGTGTTCTTTTTTTAAGTTGATCCGTTGTTGGCTCGTTTGCAACAACCCGTCTAACTTATTGGTCACTTTTTCGAACGTTTCGGTGTAGTCGATTCGTGCACCGCTAGAAGACGTTTGGGCGGCTTTTTTGGCCCTATCTCGGCCAACCGGTCGTTGTGGTGGTTGAAACGGTTCGGCCTCTTCATGTGGCTCTTCGTTGTCTTCCTCAATGTCGTTGAGATTTATTTGGCACCGAGCGTCCGAACCGGTACTTTGTTGGTCGTTTGAGGATGAGGTTTTTGACCGCTTAGCCGACGGTTGGCCACGACTTTTAAATGGATCGAAGGCGATGACTATGTGAAATTTCGAACTCCTTCTTAAAAATTGCCAAATAGCAAGATAAGGAAACGCCTTATTGTGTTCGGCTCGGAATTCATTTTGGGCGTTTGCTTGGAGCATCGCATCGTCGGAACCACTTTGGCGCACACGCGAGTTACTTAGGCGAGTGTATATTTGGTTGAAACTTTGAATCAAAGGACGCATTTTACGCCACTTCGCGCCGATACCATCGGCATCACGGTATCCTTCTTCTTGATCTTCCAACTTGAGGAAAAGGTTGTAAATACGAGACCAATATGTTTTTTCCTTTTGATAGTTACTACACTTCGGGTCTTCGGTTATTTCTAGCCAAGCCTTTGACAAGCTCATTTCCTCGTTGGAAGTCCATGGTATCGGTTTGGTTTTCAAGCGTTCTTCACCCGGTGTTTTCCTCTTGTGCGAACGTTTCTTTTTTTGACCGACATCGAACTGGGTCTCCGGAACTTCTTCGTCACCTAAATCAACCACTATATGGAATACAAACAAAGTTAAAAAAAAAACATATTCTTTACAAAAAAAATATCTAAAAAATTTATACCATTTTGTTGGCTCGATCCTCCAACGTTTTGAAAACCACCGGGTTGTTGTGTGTTCCAAGTGGTGAACCCCATATGTTGCGGTATGGGCGTATTGTTGTAGTATACTTGCGGTGTAGGGCTAGCAACGTGCATATTATTGAAATAGGCGTAAAAAGCGGGGTTATTTAAAACGTTTGGGTCCGTCAGATCGGGTTGTGGATTGGAAGATTGTGTATTTTGGTTGAAAGGAGGGTTGTTGTGGGGATACATTTTGATGAGTAGATAGAAGATTGGTATAAATTTTGATAGAGAAGATTGGTATAAATTTTGATGAGTTGAGAGAAGATTGTGGTAAAAATGTGTTTGATATGGGGTATTATTTATAAATATTGGATTATTAAAAAAAAAAATAATAAGCTTGGCCAACATATCCGTTGGCAACGGATATATTCAATTGAAAAGTTTTGAATTTGGGCGACGAGAATGAGACGGGCTGGAGGGGGTCGCCCCCAAGTCGCCCCCGGGGGCGGTGTTCCAGGCGACTTGGGGCGACCTGGGGGTGGGAGTCGCCCCACTACACTCAGTCTAAGTTAAAGATGATATGTTTTGGTTATTTTTGGATAATTATCATGTCACAATTGCTTGCTTATCAAGTTAATTGTTTAATTATTTAATATTTTGTTTTCGTCTTAACAAACCTTTTAATAGTAAGAGAGTTTTGTTTAGCTAATTAACCTAACCTCCTTTCTATAAAGAATTGTTTTGTAAACCGGATCGACATGAATTAAATCAGATATCATGAGTGTTATCAGGTTGGCTACCGCTTAATGGGTTGAGAAAAAAAAAACTATAAAATAAACTGAGTAGTTTTGAGAGGGGTGCGGGGTGAGCAACTGTACAAGGCTCAAACCCTTTGAGGGCCCAAGTCTTTTTAATTTTGTATAGAATTTAAGTTGTATAAGCTAGAATATATATGCACTGAATAGATAGATGATACAAACAAGCTCTTATTAGGGTGATTACTGCCTTGCTTAAACAACAAGGAGACGTGGGTTATAATCCCGGCGTCTCCAACTTCTCTATTTTAACTTCATTTTTTGTTTTTTTTTTCATTAACTGCATATGACATTTAATGCCTAATTTTGTCAACTACATCTTCCCCTTTAATTAATAAATTACTACCTAAACTTAGCTAAAAATTACTATTTAAATCACTTTCACATAAATTTTAGTGATTAAATAATTGATGAGTTTATAATACATGAAAATTTGCGAATAAGGCCCAAAATTTTTATATCGCACAGGGCCATTTTTGTTTTTTTTTTTGTTTTTTTTTTTGTGATTTTCGAAGACGGCCATGAGTTGAACGATGAACAAATTCAGCTCCGGTTTCAAAGCATTGATACGAAAAACCTGACTAACTTGTTTAATTAAGCAATTGCTCACAATTGTTGGAAAATCTTAAAGAATGTATAACCATAAACCGTTATTTGAGTTTCTATAAGGTGGTTTATACATTACTAAAAGGGGATCCAAGACGTTTATTATAGAACTTTGCTTACTGTGCAGGTGACAGATTAGAGACGATCCAGCCATCAATCAAGGAAAGAAGGGATTAATCCTACTTGACAAGACTTGACCCAATGTTAACCACTGTTTCTCCCACATGCAGATTTTGTTATATTAATTGATAGATTTTTTTCAACTAATGATTTACTTTTTTATTTTATCATATTATATGGAGTGAGAATAAAAATCATAGAAAATCGATGACTTATGACTAATCAAACTATAGAGTTGTGCATAGTCTTTTTTGTAAAAATTAGAATACATTATAACTAGTTGGCAATTGTTATTATGGTACGTATTGTTTTTTAAGTCACTTAACAATAATTAATGTGCATCCCATTTAAAAAAAAATGATGACATAGTTAAGATTCCAAAAAATAATAATATTAAAGCCGAAAGTTAAATACTTGTGACACAACCCCATGAACATGATAATATTACCATATTATCCTTCTTCCACTAAACTTCAACATGCCAAAACCCATTCTCACCCACTCCTTTCCCTTCCACTATGAATTTTGTTTTCAACTTTCACTTGCCATCAAAATTCTTACTTTTTGTTATATATCATTTACGGGGTGTGAGTAAAAAAACATGAAATTGGGCTTTCATGTTAACCAAAACGTGTGTCATGCCATGATATAAATGGTGAGTTCTTTTATGAGTTACATGGTGAGTCTAACATATAGATGGGTTTGTTAGAAACTTGTGTACCTAAATGGACGCAAATACCCATCGGCCATAAAACTAAAACATACTAAAGGGCTTGTGGTATAGCAATATCAAGAAGCATAGTAAGAATGTTGTATTTTTCAGGTGGTTGATTATTATATTATGTTATACATGTTGGTTCATACATGATGCATACTTTATGTTACCAATCCGTAAATTTAATGTAGTGAAAAAAATCTCAAAAGTTTTTGAATGATTCAACTTATGCAACAATAAATTACATTTTATCATTTAAATTAGAGCCACCAACAACCAAAAGGGGTTTCAGCTTAATAGCCCTAAACTAAATCAAAATTAATGATTTTAAGAAACAAATTGAGTTTTTATAATCAACTAGGTTTTTTCAATCTGGCTTGCGTTGCGGCGCCATTGGCAAGCGTTGGGTATTCCTAACAAAGCCCTGTATATAAACAATCAGACCAAATAAATTTTAACTACTCACCAAATGTTATATAAAAAAAAACTTCTTTAAGATCCTTGTTTCATAACTCTATTTTCAATTAAAGCATTAATCAACCTAACCTTTTTCTTGCTGCGAATGTTGATATAGTACTTAAATAATGAATTTAATCAAATTAGTTAAAAAATCAAACCTTAGATGAACTCATATTTGAAAATCTCTTCAAACACTTGGAGCATAATATAAGCAGTTTAAACTTAATTCCAAACACCCATATTGAAACAGAAAGAATAAAAATAGAGAGATAAACTATTAACGAATAACAATATTAAGAAATAAGTAGCACAAAAAGCATGTTAAGTACCAACACTACCCTCCAAAGCATGCTCATTGGCAAATGAAGTGTTTTTTCCAAATGGGTCGACTTCTGTGTAAGCATCAGTAGCACATGTATTTACTGCCACCTCTTTACTTTTCGTTTGAGAAGTAGAACTCATGCGGTCCCACAAACCAAACCTTGTTGATACAATATGTAACAAAAAAAAAAAAAAAGAACCAATTGAATTCACAAAATGCAAAAGGCGGTGCTTAAACTTTAAAAACTTAACTAAAAATTGATGTGATGTCAAACATTGTATGACAATGACCATAATTTACTTACTGCAACATTTAGCAAGACAACATGTGGATATGAACTGATATTTGAATTTATATCTCTACTTTTCCTCTTCCGATTTTTTTGAGGATTATAAAATTCAAGCATCTTGCCAAATACCTTAAAATATACAATAACATATGCAAAAGATTAGACAAAATAAGCAAAAATTGATGAACTTTCACATTTGCATACATGTTCGTCAAAAATCTTGATGATCTGGTATACAATGTAATATGGGATTAGATTGAGCATACCTCAAATACAGTATATTATTTTTCACAAGAGGCTTTCCATGTCTTAATGAAACTCCATATCCTGTTTCCACATCCACACTTTGAAACTCTGGAATCCCAATCGTCCTTAATTTTGGTGTCGTATGAGTTGTATATTTCGTGAAAAATTCAATTTTTTATGCTTGTTTCTCTTTAAGTGAAGAAACAAACTCACTGCATCCTTGCGTTTGTGCAGCTGCTGAAGGGTTAGATGAAACATTTGGAGATGAAAAAATATTAGAATACTGTACATCTCTAATGTTATAAATTTTATCATCTTTTGGTGTTCAGCAACACAATATTGGTTGCGATCTCCATTAACCATCGTCAATAGAAACTCACGGAACCAAAAAAAATCATTTCACCATATACCACTCTGTATTTAAAAATAACAAAAATAAAAGTAAAATTTATACTAAAAAAACAACCAACAACCTAAATGCAATTAATCAAACTATCAAACAAACATACAACACATAAACTGTAAAGATTCATTTTTTATTCAATCCCAAATCATCATCAATCAATTGAAAACTTAAAACCACCATAACCAACAAAACAATCTTTACCACTTTTCGTGTCGAAAATTTTGACTGAGCTGACTGGGTCAACTGAGTAGACCGGTTGGGTTGACCGAGCCGCCTTGGTTTGACCGAACTGCTTCCTAATCTGACACGAACCGACTGACCCAAACCAGACCGAATGTACTCGTCTGTCCCGAGTCGACTCACTAAGTGAGCTGACTCGTTGACTGAGTCTACCGAACCACCTGCACGAAACGCCTGAATAAACCCGCATCTGTTGACTGAGTTGACTTGGTTTACCAAGTCAAACCGAGCTGAGGCGGACACTAACCGGAACACCGAAGCCGCTGAACAGTTGATTATCTTGACTGTTTGACCCGGACACGAACCGAGTGACCATGAAACCCGAAAAAAAATCTGTACCATAACTCGAATCACCACCAAGCTAGAAACTGATCCACTCTTGAATCTAACCCGAGCTATGAACAAAACCCAATCCCATCGTCAGTTGCCAAAAAAAAATGAAGGAAATAGCGAGCTGGTTCTTACCGTGAATCATCGATGGACCAAAAGTCACCACCACTGCCGTCACCGCCAGCCGCCGTCGTTTATGGCGGTCGGTGAAGAACAGATCGAATATTGGCTTGGCGCCCATCTGTCTGTGTTTCTTTCTTCCTCTCGTGATTCGTCCATCATCATGTCCTTCCGTCGAAGAACTTTGCTGAAGGTCATCGTCCTCGGCGACAGCGGGTACGTCTACGATCTACGCCTCCCTTTTCACTTCGATCTCCTTTTCATCTTTTCTCTTCATATTATTTGCGCTTTCGTAATGTAGGGATTTGTTATTTTCTCTCTCTTTAGTCCCTTTTGTAGATAAAGTTCTTTCTACTGTGCATTTCTTTACCTTTTAATATTGATGCATGATATGTTGTCGACCGGTTTTTGGGGTGGTGGTACACGGATTTTAGGTAGTGGTTCGATAGTGCAATTATGAATCACACATGGTTACTGCTCATCGAGTTTGTAAATTATCAGTATATAATTTAGAGTAAATTACGATTTTGGCCCATGTGGTTATATCACTTTTACCCTTTTAGCCCAAATTTATTTTTAACATCTAAACCCCCAACGTATTTTTTCTAACCCTTTTGGCCCCTAACGTCTTTTTTTCTAACATTTTTAGCCCCTAACATCTAATGGATGAGGTTAGTGTTAGGGGCCAAAAGAGTTAAAAAAAAAAGACGTTGGGGGCTCAAATGTTAAAAAATACTTTTTAGGCTAAAAGGGTAAAAGTGATATAACCACATGGGCAAAAGTCGTAATTTACTCATTAAAAAAATTTCGGGCACCTGAAGAGAGTTGGCCTTGGGCGAACGCCTTCTTTATCCATCCCCATAGTTGATCACAATTTCATATTTATATTTGCTCAAATATGTAATAGGCGTAATCCAAATTTAAGTTATTCATCTTTATTAATTTTTGAGTAAATTACAAGTTTTGTCCTTTATGTTTACATCAAATTTCAGGCGCTGTCCTTTGTCTTTAAAATTGACAGGCGGTGTCCTTTATCTTTCAAAATCTTGCAGGTTTTGTCCTTTAGGCCAAACCCAGTTAGATTTTTTGGTTAAATCTGGTCATGTGCAAGGCACATGAGGGTATTTTTGTCATTTTATATTCCCAGGGACTATTAAGTAAATAAATTATAACAAAGGACTTTTGTGTAAAATATAAAAAATAAAAACCTTTATTCTCACTCTCTCTCTAAACTCATCATCTATCTCTCTGTTCTCTAAACTCATCATGTCAACTGAAATAGGAGATCCACAAGCAGCAAATATGGACAAATTGTGAAAAAGATTGGTGATTTAGGAAGAGAAAAGTTGGGTAAAAGTGAGGAAATTTGTGAAAACCAGATCCCTAGAGACGAGGATGAATGATTCTCAAGTAGAGAAGACAATCTGCAACATTCTTAGGTCAAATCGAAAGAAAAGTTGATGGAAATTACTTGCTATTCGTTCCCAGCACCTCAGATCTGATTTACTTGCCGCCAAGATGGATAGGAGGCAAATCAGCGGCAACGAAACGAACGGAATCTGCCCTTGCTCTAATGATTCTCCTTTGATGTGTGTAGCACAAATTTTTGAGCTCAAAAAAGGGTGTACCTTTTCGAGCTCATCTTGGATCTCCTGCAACTTTTCGATGGTAAGAACAACTTCCCCATCGATTTGCTCAAGATCGGAATGACGCAGGGAAGCGAAGTGGGAGGATTCGTATGAAGATAGAGCTCCGGTAAATGATTGTCAGAGATAGAATATGCCATACAGGTGAGATTCCTCTTGTGGCGCAACGTCAGAGAATCAGTATGTTCCTCCGATTCCTCTTGGGGTGCGGTGGAGCCACACTCGCCGGAGATTTGCAAGAAGGACAACATCGGAGAATTAGCGTTTGAGTTAGGTTCCGATGACTGAAATTGGGGTTAGGGTTTCGATGGCGGTGATGGTGGGTGCAGTGGGGTAGTGGTGGTCGATAGGTGGAGGTAGTGTGGTGGAATTGGTGGTGGGCGATAGGTAGGGGTGGTGGTAATTTTCAGTTCGACAGTGGTGGTGATGGTGAAGGTTGTGGGGAGGTGGGAGGTGATGGTGGTGGGATATGCGTGAAGTCTGAGAGGAGAGAGATCAGAGAGAGGGGTAGAGAGAGAGAGGGGGAAAGTTGAATATATTATTTTGCTTTATTTTATTAAATAAATATTAAAAAACTGAGTTAAATGACCAAATTACCCTTGTGTAATATGATTTAACCAAAAAATCTAACTGGGTTTGGCCTAAAGGACAAAACCTGCAAGATTTTGAAAGATAAAGGACACCGCCTGTCAATTTTAAAGAC